>OZ026617.1:20178749-20686249 GCA_964020975.1 Hermodice carunculata | reverse complement strand
GAATAAATATAATAAATAAAAAATGGGATTCTCTATGTGACAGTCGAGTCACTGAGAGACGAATAGAATTTTTATTTTGTTAGAGTTTGGCAGTTTGAAAATATTCAATGGAACGTAAATGAATTGACTCTCCTCTTTTTCTTTTGCCTGCTGAGCTAAAAACTTCTTTACACCATATTTGAACTGGGGTAGATTATTGCACTGTTGTAAATTTTCCGGGAGGGCATTCCATTGTTTATTCGCTTTGTAATAGAACGTGTTGCTTGTTTGGTTTGTTACCTGTGGCGTAATAAAGTTGGAAGATCTGTTTCTGGTATTGTGGTTGTGTTGGCTTTCTAACTTGGTGAAATATTGCTCAAGGTATTTGGGTGAGGTTCCATTGAATATTTTATATACATGAGACAGCTTTTGTTGAGCAACTCTATTACTGAAGCTAAGCATAGACACTCTACTCAGCTCTTCCTGCCCTGTGTGAGATCTGTTATTTTTGTCTAGTATAGACCTGACATTATTGTCATCACCTACGCATCCCTCCATCCAGCCATGCCTTGTTAATGCCATATCTCCAAAAATGCTCATTTTGCAGAGACCAAATTTTTATCACAGGGGGGCCATTGAGGTGTTTCAGGTGCCTGTAGAAAAGTAGGTCACTAGGTCACATATATTAAGTTCACAGTAGCACATTGAAGAAAAAACTACATTAACACAGTACCTAAAAAGATATTGAATTTAGCTTCATCAATTATTTTTGATAGTTGGTCCTACGGATGCCTCAGATACCTATCAAAAACTAGGTCACATATTTAGGTCACAATGCTGCATTGAAGAAAAATCGCTGTATCATGATACTCAAACTATTAAATTACTCATTATAGCTGCACCAATTATTTGGTCCAAAGGATGCCTCAGACACCTAGTGAAAACTTGGTTACTGGGTCACATATTTAGGTCACAGTGCTGCATTGAGGAAAAATTGCCTTGCCATTAGTGCTGGGATGATATTACAAATAATCAATTAGATAATCGATCAGCAGCTCAAACTCGATAATCCATTGCTTAATTGTGATATTGATTTTATCATGTCACTGTTTCAGGAAATGGTTTGCATCATGAAACAATCAAATGAAGGCAAACATGCACCTGTGTCTTTGTGTTTGAATGTCTTGTAACTTCCATTCAATGCTATCCAACAAGAGTCTGATCCTAAATGCTGTCACTTTTTTAACAAAGCAACATAGCATCGCAAGCCGACCATTATCATACACAAACTTCAATAGTTGTGGATGGCTATTTCGATTTTGCGGTAAAAAAAATAATTCTTATCAAAAGGATAAAAATCAAACAATTGCCCATTTTTTGCCACATTTTGAATGATAAAAACTGCACAATTTACCCCAAATCATCGTAAGAATAAAAGCTGAAAAAGCATGTCTCAGATTTTCAATAACAAGTGTAGTTTTGTCAGTAGACTGAGTAAAAGTTTGGTCCGTTTGATGTATTGAGTGAGTGTCATCAATGCAACTCCAAACATGAATAGCACCGTAACAGCACATAAATCACACAAAATGAGACACTTTTTTCCAGCTTACATTGTTACGTACTGTTTACCACAAATTTAATGTCTTAATACCAGAAAACAAAAAAGTTGAATCCAAGTTTCTTCAAGGTTCTTTGAAAAAGAGGGTGGCACTTGGTACAATTACTGTATAAACATAGGACAACAAACACACAGGACAGTGAAGAAAACAAATCAGTAGTTTGTTAGCTTTTTATCTGTGGCAAAGCCACAGATATTACAACCAGTTTTGGTGGCCATCTTTGTTTACATGTTGCTTGGCAATGCCAAAAAAGATTGGGGATATCCAAGTTTCTGAACGGGAATTTGAGGTTTAAGGCCCAATTGTTGAGGTTGCAGGTCTGAAGAGCTTGAAAAGAACCATTTGTAAGCCCTCAATTAATTCAATTTAGTTGAAAACTTGATGCGAAGTTGATATATGGGTCAAGGGCCGCTCTCAGAAGTCTGAAAATATCCACTTGTTGCTCATTAGGGGATCGTTTCACCCGAAAAAATGCGCCTCAGTGTCGTGAAGAAAATTTTGCTGCAGGTCGTTTGTTATTTTTTGGGGGTACATCTTTTAATAAGAGGCTTTTTCTTATCTGTGTGTACACAAGTGTTCTAATATAAGTGCGTAATTATCCAGCCTTGATGCCAGTACAACCCTGCCACCGAAGACAAAGGAACTTTCCCAAGACCAAGCGATCACCCGTGGGCGTGGCGTATGCGGTCAGAATTACATGCGTGCGCACATCGCTCCACGTGTTGGTCGACGTTCCGCTTGTGTTTACATCGGCCGTAACGAAAGAAAGTGCGTAATACTATTGACTTTTGGTTAAATTTTTGGGTACATCATTTTATGAGAGGCTATTTCGTAAGGCAGACTTTGTTCGTAAACTTCAGCACATGTTACCCCAATACAGAACGGGAAGACGGGCTTGCGCTTCCCTGCTGAAGGCTGAATGAATTAACCCAAATTCTTGAGTTTGCACATCTGGGTATACAAATGGAGATGTACGGTCATCTGTTTGCACGAGGACAAATCTGGTGATTGTTGTGTCGAACTCTTTGGATTGCATAGACAAGAAAGAAAGACCAAAGTTTAATATAGAAGGCATATCAGAGCACTGTCCGCATAGAATGACAGAATCTGTTGTATTCTAGCAACGGATAGAGTGTTCAAACGATCGCAATTTTACCGCAACCCAAATGAGGCCCCAGCATACCCGATGCAAAGCCAGAGCCGATCAATATTTCTGCGTGCCGTGGGGCTCACGTTGGGATGTAGGATATCAAATCGATTTAATGGAATTGAAATAAAAAGTACATGTACATAAGAATACTTGAGGCCCCCCACCCCCCATGTCAAAAGATTGTGAAATTAACCGATGAATTATAGCACTGTAGGCTTTACATATTATAATGAATTTGTAAAGAAAATTAGAATCTTTCTCCATTTACTACTCTGGCAGATTGTCATATTGACATGCACAAGTTCCAACATGTATCATTTTTCATCTTTCACTATCTTTTACCCACCACACGTCATCCAATGAGGAAAGGATGCCAGACAAAGATATATTTGAAGGAATTCTGTAATATACTTGAAATGTGAAAGTTTAGTTTTATTTCATTAAAATGCAAGGGAGGCCGACACTCGAACATATACTTTAAAATCAATCAATCAACCAATACAATATACAAATTACAATATATTGAAATAGATTGAAAGCTAATTGCCTCCGTGAAAATTTTGTTTGCATCATCAAAAAGATGCAGTGCCAGTGTAATGTTTGTCAAGAATAATTTTTGTTTACAATTTTCAAGAATTTGTCAGAAAAACATTAAATAATTTTTGTAATTCAATAGGATGTTGATATCAGATAACTCAACTTAAGTACATCAAATCACATTGTGATTCAGAGATTCACAGTTTATAAAAATTGAAAAAAAAAAAAGAATCCCTACCTACCTATCTACTCTACTTTTGTGCTTCGCTGCAACAGGAAACACGACATTTGTTTTAAGCCTCACCAACACTATTTGCCTGTCCAGGACTCCGCAGAATAGAAGTGCTAATATCTTGTAACATTACAGTCTTGTATTGAAGTACCTGAGTAAAGTTAACACCTGTAACATGGCTTTTTGACTCACAGTCGCTTTTTGGCTCAGCTGACCTACCAGTCAGGTTGAGATATTAGAAGACTCAGTCATCCATGAGGGGGGCAAGGGTATTTTCATGACTCGTGATTCTATCTTTTTATTTTCCGTGATCTGTGAAACAAAAAAATTAATTTTCAGGATTCCTGATTAAGCCATTGCTCGTGAATCGTGAGTATGCATATAAGCTGAATAATTTTTCCTGTGAACTGTGAAAACAATTTTTTTTTTCCTGTGAACTGTGATCAAGACCCCCCCTTGCCCCCCCCCCCCCCCCATCCATGGCTTCTCTTTGTTCATTCACAATTCACCTTTTTTGACTTCTCCAAAACAGCCTGCCAGCAGATTCACTTCAAACTTGGTGGCTATGTACCTTGGGTGGGTTTCCACCTAGTTTGTTCAAATGGTCATGCTCCAGTGATTTTTAGCTCAGTAGCCTTGTCAGTCAGTTGAGCTTATCTTATGGTCCTCTGTCCGTCGTCCTCCCTCCGTCAACAATTCACATTTTTGACTTCTCCGAATGGCCAGATCCACTTCAAACTTTGGGGGGGGGGGGGGTGCCTTGGGTGGGTGTCCACCCAATTTGTTCAAATGGTCACGGTCCAGTGATTTCTGGATTTTTTTATGGAATATTTTGGGGGTTTTGGGGCAAATCTTAAAAAATTTCATTCTCCGAAATTGTGCACCCAATTGCTTTGATATCACACAGGAATATTCCCCAGGACTCCTAGTTCTTAATTTGTTCACCAGGTGGCGCTGCATTTTTTTTTTCTATTTTTTTATGAATTTTTTGTGTGATAGCTATTTTTGACTTCTGTAGAACTGTCACTCAGATTAAGGTGAATATGTTCCTTGAAGAAGGGTCAAACAATGTTTTTCACTATGTGGGGTGGGGCTGCTGCAGATTCCTGATGTTTGAAAATTTTTTCAATTCGGCTCTTTTTCAGTAAATGCACCTTTCCTATACTCTGTGAATCAATGGGCATTCTAATGCCAATTTACATTTTCAACTTCTCCAAAACCGTCATCCAGATTTACTTCAAACTTGGTGGGGATGTACCTTGGGTGGGTGTCTACCAGGTATGTTTCAATGATTTTTGGATTTTTTTATGATTTTTTTTTTCAAAAATCTTTACAAAAGTTTTAATAGGAAAGTTTAACATGGGAATATCTTATAATGCATATAACTTACACAATTTTGGCCAGATTTACTTCAAACTTGGTGGGGATGTGCCTTGGGTGGGTCTCTACCAAGTTTGTTCAAATGGTCACGCTCTATGGATTTTTGGATTTTTTATGATTTTTTTTGTTCTTTTTTGGGACAAATCTTAAAAACTCTTCTTCTCTGAAAGCGCTCACCCAATTGCTTTGGTATCATACATAGACACTCCCGGGGACACATTGTTCCAAATTTGTTCACCAGGTGGCACTGCAATTTTTTTCTATTTTTTTTATGAAATTTTTGTATGGTTTTGCGATTTTTCACTTCTCAGAACCGTCACTCAGATTAAGCCGAAATGTGATGGATGTGTGCCTTGTGGAAGGGTCAAAAAGTTGTTCACTAGGTGCACTGCTTTGGGATTCCTGATTTTTAAGGAGTTTTTTCAATTACGGTACTTACCAGTCAATGCAGCTTTCCTATTGATTACTATGTAAGTCAATGGGCACTCTAATGCTAATTCGCAGGACAACTGACACAAAATTTACTGTTTACTTGATAACTTGAGATCTGTTTTGAGTTAGTAGCGTGATGCAGCAGGTTAAAAGTTTCTGTATGAAGGTCATGCTTAGACCATACATGAATGACCTTGACCTCGTTTCTGGGGTCACAGTGCAACATACATGAATTTCACTCTTCATTATAACTTGAGAACTACTTGAACCTTGATGTTGCCCATGTTAGTGTTCTATAAAGGTCAGACTTACTCAGAACATGGGTGACCTTGATCCTTTCCCAAGTTCACAGAGCTGCAAGTGTGATGAGTGTCTAGGTCTGGTGAGCATGGGCTGTTCACACAGCCCGCTTGTTTGGATTTTTTGTTTGTTTTTTTTTTTGGGGGGGGGGGGGGGCAAATCTAAAAAAAATCTTCTCCAAAACCGCTCATCCAGTTGCTTTGATATCACACAGGAACACTCTTAGGGACTCTTAGCTTTTAATTGTTTACCAGGTGGCGCTGCATTTTTTTCTAATTTTTGTTATGTTTTTTTCTTAGTGTTTTTACTATTTTCCACTTCTCCAGAACCGTCACTCAGATTAAGCTGAAACTTTGTGGGTATGTTCCGTGAGAAATTGTCAAACAAAGTTGTTCACTAGGTGGCTTTGCTATGAATTCCTGATTTTGAACGATGTTTTCAATTCAGGTACTTATTGGTAAAAGCACCTTTCTTATTGTCAGATTACTATGCAAGTCAATGGGTATTCTAATGCTTTTTAACGTTTTGGACTTCTCTGAAAAAACTGTCTGTCAGATTCACCTCAAACTTGGTGGCAGTGTACGTGGGTCGTCACGCTCCAGTGAATTTTTTATGATATTTAGGTCAGCTGACCTGCTAGTCATCTGTCAGCAGAGCATTAGGCCTGTTGTTCAGAAAAATATCTAGATATGTTGGTCCTAAAAAGTGATCTCAATTTGGCCTGGTCTCTCAAGCCAGCTGTCACTGTATTCCCTTCTTTGGCAACAAATTATGAAAGGTACAACACCAAAAACTTTAGAAAATGGAGAATATTCTGGAAGCACATCATATGCACACACAATTATGTGTCCACCAAAATTACCAATCAACCAACTGGTCAGTTTGCCGCCACAGATTACATTTTAGGCCCATGGTCTTGTTCAAAAATGTTTCTAGATTGTGGCAGTTTTTATGCATATTGATTGTTTTGTACATGTAATAGAATCAGCACCCTGAAAATAGCACTGAACCAGACACTCATTCTTAAATTAAACAATAAAGTCAGTTGAATCAAAAGTGAGAAGGAATAGGTTGATGATGCATGCACATGCATATGCACATTTAAAGTCTGGACATGTGAAATTTAAATATTTCCTTTTTTTTTACAGGTTGAGAACTGTGTGAAAAGCATATGGAAACGACCGCTGGACCTGACACTGATTACTGGTCTGCTGGCTTCCATCCTCATAGCTTTCTTTAGGGGATTTGTAAGTAAATGAAGTGGAAATACTGTGGATGTGTTGTGTGCAATATTTTTTAAGGGTCCACCCCATGGGGGGACCTTTCTGTTTTTGGGTTGTCTGTCCATCTGGATGTCCATCCAGATGTCCCTCCAGATGTCTGTCCAGATGTGCACATTCTCATTACCGCAATACCTACAGAATGCCTCCATGTACTTTTCTCAAATTTGGCAATATGCTTACCTCACTTAGACGGATTACATTTTGGTGTCACCATGACCTAGACTAAAACTTAACTAAATCCTTTCAAATATATGAAGAAAAAGCTCCAAACGTGTGTGGATTTATCTCCTTATAATCTCAATGGTAGACATGCACTTTCACTCAAAGTTATTCAAGTTGCCACTAGATGGCGCACTGCTGTGTAGGCCTTGAAATGCATCATCTTTTGTGATCAAATTAATTGACTATTAAAATACAATTAAACAGAAAAATCAGTTGGTAGAATTAAACAGCTTGTCTTGAAGAACATAAAAAAAAACATCTATAAAGAGAAAAATCCAGGGAGGAAGGGCTAAAAAGGAGTACCTTCTATACTAATATGAGAATGCTGAAAATTTTTTGACTGGCGTTTTAGCATGCTTGTAGCTCCTTGAAAAGAGATGACCAGCCTAAGTCAACAGATCCAGCCCATATGTATTGCCAACCTTTATTTACATTATTACTATTCAAAATGGAAGGAGGAATTGTCAAAAACAAACTTTACAGCTGCAAGAAGATCATATTCTCACACAAAAACATTTATAGATGACCTGTGTGCTTTAAACAATGGAGATGAAATAAAGGGAAATTGGAAAAACATATATCCCAAAGAAATAATATTAAATCTGAAAAATGAAAGTGATACAAAAGCTACTTCCCTTGATCTGGATATAGAAATAAAGAACAACCAGTATGTAACAAAAATATTTGACAACAGAGACCAGTTCAAATTTTATATTATCTCATACCCTGATCTGACAGGAAACATTCCAGAGAAACAAGCATATGGAGTTTGTATTGGACAAGTGATATGTATTGCTAGAAACACCAAACTTTTTAGTGAACTTGTCAATAGAGTCAGAACTTTGTTGCAAAAACTACAACACAAAGGTTATAAAAAAAACAACTACACAAAACTCTGTTGGAATGTTTCAAGGGATATGACCAAATACCTAAAAAATACACTAAGTCAAGAACATTAGTCAAACAATGTCAAGATGGAGCTTGAAGTGACAAAGTGTAGTCCTCAAAGTGTTTAGAATGGTAAGAGGGAAAGTACCCGGGGTAAAGTATACTTAACCCACCGAGAGAATTTTCTCTAGTCCGTCTCAAGTGGGAAACCCATGATCAAACTCACTTTTTGCAGAATTTCTTTCATTTCAACCTTCATCCAGTATAGTGGAAGAGGTTGCTTCCAGCTAATAGCTTTGTACACATTACCTCATAACACCTCTAGTCAACTTTATGGTGCTAAAAATTGTATTACTATTTACCTGTTTATACCAGTGTCAGTATAGTGGAATAGTGTATGAAGCTTTTAAGTTTCAAAGGAGACATCCGTCTTGTTGTCGTTACCTTGGTATCTCAAAAAATATTTGCTGTAGCTGTACTAAATTTTTGTCACAGAAGGACCTTATAATGGACCAGGCTCCTGTTGAAAACCAGCTTCCTCTGATTATTTTCAAACTTTTTATGAAACTTTTCATGTATTTTTGAAGCCCATCTGAGTGGCACCAACCCTGACAACGTTAACGCGATATCTCAAAAAATACCGACCACAGCTTTACCAAATTTTTGTCAAAGATGCATCTTACGATGGACCAGAAACCTATTTAAAACCAGCTTTCTCTGATTATGTTAAACTTTTTATGAAACTTTAAAGTATTCATTTGAAGGCTGTCTGAGTGATGCACAAGGGACAACATTACCTTAATATCTCAACAATGATCCAACACAGCTTCTCCAATTTTTTTTTCGGAGATGCACATTATAGTGGAAAACATTTCTATTGAAAACCAGTTTCCTCTCGTTATTTTTAAATTTGTTCCAAAAATGTTGAAGCATGTATTTGATGGCCTTATGAGTCACACACAGTACAGTGGTCTCTGTCATCAGGACCTGCTCCAAGAACACATCCAAAAGTGCTCTTTCATTTCATAGACAACAATATGGAAATTGTATGTATGTAAAGTATTCTACTGCAAAGTATCACGAAAAAAATGCAGAATTGAGGAAAAAAAGATTGTGGGCGCCGAGGGCAATCAGTTCTCTGAACACTATTGTTTGCTTATGGTGGTCAGCAAAGCATATTGGGCCCATGGGCCTCTTTTTCCAAAACTGGAAAGCTTAGAACTCTAGATGATGCCTTCTGTATGTCCTCTGGTTGGAACTTGTGAAGAGAGCCATCATGTGTAAATCAGTCATTTGACAACCTGAACATGTAAGTGAATGGGAAGCAGGGTTGTTGTCCACTGAGCTCAGTCTCAGCTGTGATATCACAGTGAATCCAAAAATACTAGAATCAGCTTGTCTGTGCCAAATGACTTTGTTATAAATATTGATACAGAGAAACTCCAACAGGTGTGTTTCACTAAATATCTCGGAGTGTATATTGACCAATTTTTCAATTGGAGCAAACATATTGACTCTATTTGTAAAAAGATTGCCCCTGTCATAGGCATTCTGTCCAAAGTAAGATATTTACTATCTTTCTATATATTGAGACAATTATATTATTCTCTTATTTATCCCCATATTTCTTACTGTATAGAAGCATGGGGTTCTACTTACCAGACCCACTTAAATCAATTAGTGTTGCTACAGAAAAAAACTGTTAGAATTATTACACACTCACCGTGGCTAGCTCATACCTCTGATCTTTTTAAATCAACAAAAATATTACCTATTTCAAAGATCTTCTTTCTAAATGTTTGTCTATTGGTGTTCATGGAATTATGTGGAAACACAGAAATTACTTTCAATTTCAACTTTAGACATCAAACTCATAACTATAATACAAGAAGGAAAAATAGTCTATCTACTTCTGCTCATAAGACTAATTATTATTGTCGCAGTATCCAACACACAGGTGCTCAGTTTTTCAATCATATTCCATGTCAGTTGAAAAATACAATGTTTAGATATTGCTTCAAACAGAAATTAAAACTGTGGTTGAATAACGAAGATGTTGATGTGTACAGACTCGTGTTACCTCGCCGATAAAAATGTTAGTCTCCATGTTTGTGTCATAAGAACAGCCTATTTCTTTATGTCTTAACATTTATTTGACCTTTGACTTTATTCTGAGAATTGTTTGTTAATAACTATTTCCTGTGAGATATTTTGTTGGTATATGTACCACATACTGTACTAACCTGTGTAAGGTAGCCATACAAGGTTTCACCTTCCGGTCACCTTTTCCCTTACTATTTTGTGATACTCTATTGTGTATTATATTTGGAATAAAGACTCATTCATTCAGTCTGTCCATCTGTGTGCCTGTCTGTAGACACAACCTTGTGTGCACAACTCCTCTGACACTTTTGCAAATAACCACTCATGATATGTAGATGTGCACGAAGGCAGCATTTTGACCTTGACCTAATTCTTTTAAGGTCACATGGTTTTTTATGTGAAATTGGGTTTGCTGCAAGAACTACTAGAGAACTAAACAAAACTTGATGAAACTTGGTAGGATCATGTGTCAAAGTAAGACCTAGGTTAGGAGTGCATTTGGAATACCTTGACATAATTCTGAAGTTCATAGGGTCACTTACATGTATGACAAATTAATTTTTATGCAATAACATGTATTAACAACTGAGGAACTTGCCAAAACTTGATAGGATTGTATATCTAGGCGAGACCTAGATTGGGATTGTATTTGTGTCAGCATGACCTAATTCTGCAGGTCACAGGGTCATTTGTAGATAGAATTAAATGTCCACAACTCATTGTATTCTTTTGCACAGATTTCTGTCAAAATGAAGACAGTAACTATACATGATGTTCAACTCGCACATTGTTCACACAGTCTTCAGTTCATAATATAACATGGCATATACAGTGTTCAATTTTTCCATTGTTTACACAATGTTCAACTCATACCTTGGTTTGTTTTCCACTTTTCAGGCTGTGCTGGGGTGCTCTGTAAAAGCAATGCAGGATTATGTGAGCGAATATGAACCTTACCTGTCAGACCCAGTGTATTACCCCAAGATGCAGGTTGGTCTTATCTTTATCATTCTAGGTCATCTCTTTAGCTGGGCTCACACTACTTTGATTTTATTTTCAGAATTAACATTGCATTTTGCACACACAAAAGACTTCTGAAATGTACATGAAATTACACAAGTCAAAATGGTTTTATTGGAGCATACCTTGGTCATTTGATTATGTTTAGTCCACCTCGTTCATTTTTACCTACGCAAATTGCAAACATTGAAAACTTGTAGCCACGATTCACTTTGATATCCAACTGAAATGCCTTTTGTGCGACTGACAGTTTCTGTGACAGATGAAATCTCGGGTAGTATGGCTAACTCACGATGAATTGTGCTGTCTTTTGACGATGGCGTTCACCGCTCACCTTGCACAGCTTGCCAGGGTGTTGTGTCACATTTAAATTTGTTACGAGTGATAATCACTGCTTCAGACACAACTGAGCACACAGGTTAAAGATAAAATAGTAAGTCATGATTTAAAAATACTGAAACGACCATTTGGCCCAGGTAACTCGGAGAACACACGTGTGGAACTTAACAAAATGCTATGATAACAGTCACCACTGACTCCAGGTCACCATGGGCCATGGCATTAATGACCACGGAACAACTGCAGCTATGCAGTGTTCCGGCCCAAGTTGACACTCCAGACAAGTTCAAATAAAGATGTTGTGTTACATTTACATTAAATTAAGGGCACACGTTGGTCAGAATTTCTGGAAGTCACTGTCCCAGGTGAACTTCAATAACGATTAGTAGTTGCAATGGTTTCAGGATCCTCTTTCTCATTGCCACTGACGGGACGCACATCAATAATGGTATCATTTGCGTACTGCCATGAATGCCATCGGTACATCTTAGTCAATTTGCGTGTACAGTATTGGCAATTACCTTGCAATAAATGGTGTTCTTAATTAAAATTCAAATGCACAATTTAACATTTCAAGCAAGGCAATGTGCAGTCTGGCTGCACTGTGCCACAGACTGCTGCACATCGCCACACTTCCCTGTCAGGGTGGGCATCAGGTTGAAATGATACGCGGCAGTTTGCGGCATGCGGCAAACTGTGGCACTGCTGCAGTTTGCCGCAGATCCCCACGGCAAGTTGCAGGGCTGCCGCAGTTTGCCAAAGAAATGTACCACATGCCGCAGAAGAGCGTTAGCAGTGCCAGGAAAATGATGTTTTAAGGACACTGCAGTCTGCTGGTAGCACACTGTAGGCTACTGGTAGCACACTGTAGGCTACTGGTAGCAGCCTGTGGCCATTACCTGGGTATGATGCAAGCATTTTTGTTTGAATTACTCTGTAGACAGTGGTACCAGTGAGTGGCCCCACCCCACCAGAGTAGGAGATTTTTAGTTGTAGCATAGTGTGAAATGAATGATTGTGTGGGGCCACATAGTCACAGTCAAAATGCACAATGTTGTAGTATTGAACAGATTGACAACTGTTGGACATCAAATATACTCATAAAATGGATTATTTTAGACATCAAATTTACTCCCGTATGCATCGATTACTTTAAAGACATTAAGTGTTCTCCAATATACTTGGACTGGTGGACCTTAATAGTATTGCTTCTGGGTATATTTCTGCCAGTGTACAAACTGAACGACTGTAAAATGTGTGTCTTCACCTGTATAAATATTAACAGCTTTTATAGCCATTTCATTGAAGTCTCTGCCAGTGTACAAACTGAACTACTGTAAAATGTGTGTCTTCAATTGTATAAATATTAACAGCTTTATAGCCATTTCATTGAAGTCTTAATGCAGGATTGTGAACATTTTTTGAATCGTTTTTGAAATTAATATGTTTAAACCAATTGTGAACATAGTTCCTGTCAAACCCATGTTAAAGCATGATTTTATTGGTTTTTATTTTCATGGTTTTGTGCCATCTGAAAAAAGCAAAAATAAAAATACATCCCCAAGACACAGAAAGACTCACCAAGACAGTGTACTTGTGACATTCATTAAATGTGAGGGTCTCAGGGGCTACAAAAATTGTGTACCTGTTGACATGGTACAACTACATGTATGTGGTCCACAGATGGTCACAGTGGGTTTCAAATTTGTGTCTTTTTTTTTTTTTATTTTGTGTTTGTGTTTTGCAGATGCTAGTCTACCTGTTCTACTTTGTGCCATTCTACCTGGCTTCCATACATGGGTTGTTTTATCCAGGCAAGCAGTGGATGCTGGACTGGTCCCTCCTGCATGCTGGGGCAGCTGCTCAGGTAAACTTTGCTGGTGCTGTCATCTGATGGACAAAATGAATACCAAGGCCAGCAGTGGTTGTTCAGAGTGAAAACTTTAACTTGAAGCCAATCATGTCACAAAAGCTTTAATGCAGCTTGGAAGTCATTTCTTTCAAAAAATGGTTGTATAGAAGAGCAGGAACTTGAATCGTGGTTAGCTATTTAGAGCTTTGTGTTTGCAATGGGCTGTTTTACAGATACATGCATTCATTATGATTTTCTACCAAAACAAAACACAAGCCAAGGCACAAACTGCTGTAAATATACATATTTTAATGTGTTTTCCATATCAAGCATTCAAATGAAGTTTTAGTTTGAATATAGGTCCATGTTAAAATACTATTTCTTTGTGTTTGGTATTTGTGGTTTTGTGCCATCAGCAAAGTAAATAGAAATACAGTAACAGTAAGTCAATTATAGCCACTGGTTTTGCTTTGCTGTAAGCTTATTAGACTGGAATAATAGCACTTAAGCTACCATTGTTTTAAATCCATGGCTCTGATCAGTGTCATTTTAAATATATTAGGTATCAGTATACATGGTAATCCAATTTACATGACTGGTGCTTAAGTGTGCATGGTAAAATTATTTTGGCCCAATTCATGCACAGACAGGAAAACAAAATAACTCAATATCTATTCATATAAAGTATATATGTAAAGTATATGTATTCAGATGTATGTATCTATGTTTCAGGCCCAATTTACTCACATCGGTGCTTCCCTACACTATCGCACACCATACGTCCTGCGTGTGCCACCGTACAACCACGTACGAGGGATATTTTGGCTCATTAACCTTTTATTGCTGGTTCTTCCACAAATTCTTGCCTATCGCGTGGTCCAGTACCCAGCATTCTTTACTTCTCTGCCCGTGAAGAATGGTGGAACAAGGGTACGCAGATACTCGCAAAAGGAAAACTGATCAGTGCGTCAATTGTACAAGAGTATTTGGAATGAATTTCATTCTTACACAATATTTGTGAAAGGTGCCAATTTCTTGATTTAAGTGGCTTGCTTGGAAAGAGATGATGTACATAATTTTGCAGATGGTAGAAGTGTTTAGTCAAAAATTGCTGCTGAAGTATTTCATGTTCAAATGCTGGAAGCCTACTTCTCGCCACCCTTCAAGAGATTTTCTAAAATTAGAGAATTAAGAACAGCCAGGGTGCGTTGTCATAAAGTAATGCCTGGTGCTGCAATGAGTGCACATCAGGCTGTGCTTAGTTCCTGTGAAAAAAGCTGTGATAATGCATCAACACCAAAATCAAAAGTTTGAGGGCCTTGAAATGACATTGTTGGGGAACTAGGTTTCAAATATCAAGAGTCTCCAGCTAAAAACTGATATGACTCTTTATTTCACCTCAGATAGGTTCGAAAGTTTTCAAATATGCATGGACCATTGTTGTTATGTTACCAAAGACTGGTACTACTCTAAATTGCTTTATTTTTGCGTGTTTACATTTTCACAGTTTTTGTGTTTGTGACATTTCACTGTAGTTTTAATTTCACAATTTTTGACATAGTTTCTGTTTAAACAGTGTTAGAATACTATTTCATCATGTTTTTATTTTCATGGTTTTGTGACATCAGCGAAATAAGTGAAAATAAGAATCCAGTGAAATTACAGCAATTTACAGTAGTGTAAAGGGATAAAATGACGCCATAAGGAAGGGCGCATACCACCAGCATCTGACATATACAGTGAAACCTCATTACAAGTGTACAACGACACTCAGATATCCAACATATTCATTACTATGACACAAGTTTTGGATGGCAAAAGTTCATTTTCTTTATCATGTGGTTCATACATCTGACATATTCAGTTATCTGACCCATTTCTAAGGGAACAGATGGTGTCATTATAACAAGTTCTCACTATATAGATATATATTTATACACAAATTTAGAATGACAAAACTTCATTTTCTTTGTTGTTAGATTCATTTATCGGACATATCCAGTTATCTGACACATTTGTAAGGGAACAGGTGGTGTTATTATAATGAGTTTTCACTGTATGTATGTATGTATGTATGTATGTATCTATATATATATAAATATATAAATATATATATATATATATATATATATATATATATATATATATATATATATATATATATATATATATATATCAATCATTTCTAAGGGAACAGGTGGTGTCATTACAAAGAGTTTTCACTGTATGTGTATATATATATATATATATATAACATATCCAGTGAATAAATAACAAAATGATGGTGGGGATGAAAATTTGTAGTAACATCTGGGTCCATTTGAAGCTGCAATGTTTGCCAAATCAGTTGGCAGAAATGCCAGGAATTCATCTGATATGGTGCTTGATGTTAACTTTAGAAATCCCATATAATGATGGCCTTCTGCCAAGATGTCAGACTAGAAGTTGTACATAACATAAAAAGATATACATAGGATAACAGGAAAAATGACTGCACTTTGTTTTGTAACAGCTCAATGTCATGTCTGTATTTTGGGATGCATATCCCATATATATTCATGTACATGTGGATGTGTCACATGTAGGACTTGCCAAAACCATGAACTAAGGCTGCAGGAAAATTACTGTAAATTTGGTCAGTTTTGCAGTTTTAAAACCCTGACAGGAAGCATGCAGATACCTGACTGTGTTTTTGATAGTCCACAAAAACATAGAGCCAGTATTTGTCCTTTCGCACTGAAATGACTAGAAATGGTCCAGTGTTGTAAATGCGATCTTTCTTCTTTCTTAAAAATGACAAAGCGGACGGCTTCCTTTGACACTCTTTGCGCACATTTTGTGCATAGTGTGCCCAGGAAAGCAGTTGACTGATTGCTTATTATTTTTTTTGTGGCAATAAGCAGACAATAGTTTTGACATCAGATTTCTTTTTTTTGTTTTGTTTTGGTTTTTTTTTTGATAATTTTTAGTGTGAAAACAGTGGAAGCCAATATATTGGCATCGTGTGGCTAGGCAAGGTTAAGTAAGTGAAGTGACCAAAGTCCAGACACTCAATTTTGAAACATTGCAGAAACATATCAGATGGTTTCAAAATTAATCAATTCCTTTTGTGTGTCATATCAAAAATGAAAAATAATTTTTATATATTCCATTCTCTCAAAAAGTTTAGGCATTTTTCATGTCTGAACAAATGAAAAGTGAAGGCATTAAAGAAAACATTGATATGATTTTATGATCAGTATGGGGACCAATGAGAATGGCATAACAAATATTGGAATTAGTCAGTCTTGTGCTGATATGTAAAAAGTTTATACAAGTTGGCCAAAAAATTGCATGTCTGTACACCAATTCAGGGATTAAGTGCACTGCAGATAGATGTTTTGAGCTTATATGGTCTGATGATAATGTAGGTACATTTTTGTAGGTTTATGTTAGGGATATTCCAGTTATATTCCTTGAATTGGTGCACTTACTCCAATGAGCCCCTTGCCCCCCACTTCTTGGCTTTCCAGCATGCAAAATGGTCCTGTGGGCCACAATCTTTTCCAGGAAATTTGATCATACCTTTTAGATGTGCTGCACCAATGCCAAGAGAATTTAAAACAGACATAACTTTTGCCCGTCCATCAAATGTATAAGTAGGTTGTATTTCCAGCCCATACACCAAGCGTCTGTTGACTGTTGGTCCCGTTACAGTAGCTGTGACCCACCCACCACACTGCAAGAAAAACTTAGAACACTTTGGAGTTATCCATCTGTACACTTCCAATGATTTCGCCCTCTCTCCTCACTGCAACTTCATGTTTATCATGTGGATTGTTAAGTTCAATTTCACACTCCAAAACTTTGATCAGCATAGGTGCCCTTCGGTCTTTGTATACATGGAAGTCCACAAATAACTGAAGGAAGTTCCCGCCATTGTTAGTATGCCATTACCAGTGCCAGTAACATCTTTCAAATGCAGAAGTAAAATCATGATGTTCCACACACGAGCAAACTCGAGTGGATAAGAGTAGCCCTATTTACACGCATTATCTTGTGAAAGTAATTGTGGACTGATTAAAGATACCCCCATTTTTGACATATGAAATTACTAAACCATAATTCAAACTTGCATGTACATGTATGTACCAGTGTGCTGATGGAAACAATTCCAAGGGTAAAAATAACTTCATTGCCTGGTCCCCACATGTGCCAAGTCAGTGCACATTCGGTGTTCACAGCCAAACACCATGCTGCTTACGGTTTCATTTATTCGTGAAACGTGTTATATTAAAGTCAATTCAGTCCTTTTATTGGTCCGTCTATTGAACAGTATATCATTGAGTATTTTATAAGTTTTAATATCAGGTGGCTTTTATTTCAGGAGCCATCGGTAGCTTTATGGCTGGTGAGTTGAGTATGGTAGTGTGATAGGCAAATGGAGGATGGAGTGCACTGCACATGTTGTTGACTATTAAGGCCTGAGACAAAGAATGCTGTTCCTTGCCTCAGTTCAGACTGATCAGAACTTGATTTATGCTAAGCATGAGGGTGTGTGCTCAAACTTGGTTTTTTAAAGGCCGTTTTTTCGGAAAAAAAGCAAAAACAAAAACAAAAAAATTGAAAGCGCCACAGTGTGGTATTAAAATGCAAGGAATATTGTACATAAAAGAGAATCCAGTATGGATAGCCCATTGATGATAATGTTGGGATCACTCGTTATTGAATTTTCATGCTTTCAGTCGACACAGCCACGTGAAAACATGAAAATCCAACAACTTGTGATCCTCTCTCTCTCTCTCTCTCCCTCTCCCTCTCCCTCTCCCTCTCCCTCTCCGTCTCCCTCACACAGCTGGGACTTGCATGCTGCAGGACTTTTCAGGTAAAGATAATAACTGGAGCCAAGTAGAACATGTACAAAGTGCTAAGTTCCACGCTGAGAGTGCACAACTCTCTTTGTCTCTCTCTCCCTCTCCCTCTCCCTCTCCCTCACACAGCTGGCACTTGCATGCTGCAGGACTGCCAACTGAGTTGTCAACTTTGGCATGGCTGATAGACTTTGGTGATTCTGTAATTGAGTCACTGTGGCAAGACTCACTTCAGTTATATGTAGGCAGGTCAGAAAAATCGCTGAGTTCTGCTGTCTGTACTTCACTTACACTTGGCATCACAAAGGTCAGTTCACCCAAGTGCTTGTGTCAAAGTTTGTTGTATTGTTTCCATGATTGCTGTTGTCATTGATAAAAGACTAGCTAAAGCTCAGGTGTTTCATTCATTCTGCCTTGACCAGAGAAATTATGGAATAAAAACAGACCAGCAAAGTAGGGCTGTTTTAAATACCAGTCACTCCATGATTTGCTGTACACAACAAAATCTGTACAGTAAAGTCAAAGCTTCATTTCAAGATTCCAGGATGCTAATGCATGCAGGGCTGTCCAGCTGGAGCATTGTAGCAAAATTTTGCTACAAAACTCTTAAAAATTGCCACTTTTCTCAAAAATAAGTGTTTCTTACGTAAAGAAGTGGAAAAAAATGCTACAAGGAAAGAAAAGTTTGCTACAGATGTTTTCAGCTAGACAGCACTGTGCATGCTGCAATGTGCTGGAATAAATGAAAATCCTCTGTCTTGGTTTCCTTGTTTGGTGGTCTCTGCTGCTTCAGCCCAGCTGGGGTTTCAGAACTGGTCCAAGGATGACTGGGCTAATGATATATATTGAGTTGATTGACAGCTTCTGCACTTCTTAATGAGACACCTCTCCACTTTCTGGTGAAGAGAAGGATCTTACCACACTACAATGGTGGCCTTTAAGCTGGAGCCCAATGTAACTTGCAGTTAAAGGGCCTTGATGTCTTCTTTACTCCTTAGTTCTGCTGACCATAGGTCGCAGAGCTTATGCCATCACTCATATCTGCTGACCATAGGTCGCAGAGTTTATGCCATCACTCATATCTGTTTGACCTTCTCTCCGTAAACGTTTGCTTGTGATCACGATACTGTCCACAGTTTTCAAGAAAGTCCTATATGACTTTCTGGACTTATCAAATGCATGCAAATCTAGGTCAAGTGTAATATTGGTGGCACCACATGCAGTATTATGTAATATACATGTAGGAGTCTAAAAGTTAAAATCATGTGATCACTCTAGTGTCCTTAGTTTGTTTTTTTTTTTAATTGGTAAGGTCATGAGACTTGTATAGTTGAAAGAGGTGATTTTGTGATTGCAGGGTGTAGCTTGGTCATCAATGGCAAAGAGAATCAAAGCTCTGGATCAAAATTATTTTACTTGAGTACATTGTGCATAAAACTCTACTTGGTGACATACTTTTTGGGTTATATAACAGTGGGTGTGGGTCCATGGATTACAGGGATACTTCTCCTTGTGATAGATGACAATAACATGGTATTGGTTATTATGATGTATAGTATATTGTTACAAGTACAGCTTGCTCTTCACAACTTCTGCAGGTCAGCCATCCGATCAGATAAAATAATGCAGCCCAACTCTCGTAAGACACCCTTACACATGGATATAGTTATTCCTTCAACCTATCATGTGAGGTCAGTAAAAGATTGCGTAAAATTGGATTACTATATATGGATTTATAAACAAGAGGGGGGAACAAGATACATTGGTCAGGGCAGGTTTTAGGAGTCCAAATTAAGAGAAGGTTTAAATATAAAAAAAATTTGGGGTCATGTCCAGCAGGAGTTGTAGACATATATTAACATGGGCTCAAACACCACAGATTTTTTTAAATTGAATCATGGTGTTTCATTACATTAACATTATTGTACTCCACTTAGGTTAAAAAACATAAAACTTAATAAGTAGGAACAATTAAAAAAAAAGTACATAAAAATAAATTAAAAAAAGATAGGAAATATCCAATTAAATGATCTTTTATGTCTATAAGTTACCATTTTATTACAGTCACCTTGACCCAATGATTATAGAATTTGGCACGTGTCCAAGTTTATTGTTTTTCTTCAATAACTTTAAAAGTTATCACCTGATTTGAACTAATAGACAATGTATGGAAAGCTGGAAGTGAGGTACACATTTTGAACAATAACAATTTTTTAATCCATGTTGAAGGTAGAGGTCAAACTGCCAGTTGGAATATAGGGATCACAATGTGAAAATAATGTGAATGCTCTGCACCCCTCAGATTTTTAAGTTAGGACCATATAACTTTCAAGACTTATAAAGTGTATGGAAATCTATGTTGACCTTAATGTTAGTGGTGCCATCTACACTATTATGTAGTGTATGGGTCAAAATGTGAAAATTTTGTGACCAGTCCAGCATCCTTAAATTTTATGGATCTTCATGAAATTTAGTGGGCTTGTGGAGGAGGTCAAAATGTCAGTTGCATATGATACTAGTGGCACCACCTAAACTGTGATGGAAATTATGAGTTGAAATGTCTTGAATGATATGAAATTCCACATTTTGAAAACTAATTGAATTAGAGGTACCAAATTTATTGGATGTATAAATCTTGTCCAGTACTAAGATGCTGTAACATTCCATGACCTTGACCTATTTTTCGTAGGTCTATAGTCCTGTAAAGTTGAAAGGTGATAATGTAATGTCAGGGTATAGCTTGGACATCAATGGCAAAGAGAATTGAGCCTCTAGATCATAACTACTCTTCATAAACTACTTGGTGACCAAATTTTGGAGTCACTGTGACTCAAATAATTGTGTGATCTTGACCTATTTTTCAAGGTCATAAAGCAAGGACATTTAATTCAATAGCTTGATAAAGAATAAGGAGAATGATACAAATGTGTATCATGTGGAAGTTTGATATTGCATAATATGGGTGACCTTGATTAATTTCTTAAGGTCATCAAAGGAATGCCTTTTAGGAAATGATTTTTTTGGTGATGGACATCAGATTATGTGTTAGCAGAGCATTGGATCTATGGGCCTCTTGTTTGTTTAAAATACAAGAAATCCAAATTTGAATGTGAATGATGGGGTGATGTAGTATCAAAAATAAGGTATCGTATCAAGTTAAGCATATTTTACATTTTATGTGAATGCATTGTGTAGGAATGAATTTCAAGGAAGGAACAGTTATAATGTACATATCATCTGCCTAAAAGTTGGAACCCAAAATAGATTGTATGGAGAATTTAAGGCTTGGAAACCCCATGAATCAAATATTAAATGATGCATAATTTTTGTATAAAGACATAAACCACCAACCAGATGAACTGGACTACAAGCATTGATTTGAATGGTATGATATGAATAATATGATGCTGATAGTTATGCAATGACTGTAATATGTAAAATGTGATACATTTGTGATACAGTGTAGAATTATCACATGTCCATTAATGATTGGGACAAGTATGTTTTTAGCCATGATTTAGTTAATCATTACATTGAAGGTTTAAATAAAATGTAAAGACGTACATAAATTGTGTAATCATTGCTCCTGTTATATACTTCCCAGTAATAATCAGTGCATATTTGACATATCTAGCAAAGCATGGTGAATTAATGAGCAATTTGATATACACATCAGTCAGGTCCACCCAGCCCTTTGGCGATCCCTTGCAGTAATTTGATTGAAATTATCGAGAGCTTTTTGAGATATGATAAACACATTTAAAAGGGATGCACATGCATGGCAATTACAGCATTTTCATTGTAATGTATTTACCCTGAAGACTGGCGAGACTTTGCATGATGCCACATTTCTGTAGCGTATTTAGGAGGAGGGGACCATTGTAGACAGAGGAAAAAACATTACATGTTGATATTTGGAATGGATGTATACAAATCCAATGAACAAGATACATGTCACAGTCAGCACCAGTGTGCAAGTTGCAAAAATGGACACCAGGAAGTTGCCCAGTCAGCTGACCCTCAGGCCACTTTGGTGTCTGAATGTTGGCCTGTGGGTCAGTTGGCTTTCATACAGATTTCATTATTTCTTTCATATGCAAACATATCATCCTCTATTAATCAGCCAATCACACAAGAGCAGTTGTAAACAGCTATTAGTGGCTGATATATGACTAGGTGTATCAGAACCAATCCTGTGTGGTGATATAGCCTTCATGGTGACTGTACACCTTCATTGCAGGCTGCCACCAGCTAATTAAGTCAAGCCAATGAGGACATGACAAAGTAGTGCTATTGGCTAAGCTGTCAGACAACCACAGTGAAGGCTGGCAGAGCTGGGGGTCCCATGATCCAATAGTCCAGGGCCCTAGGTATGCTAAGCAGGCAAACCCGACACCTGAAAATGTTTGAAATATGACTACACGCATATATGTATGCTATTTAGCCATGCAAGTGAAGCCTTATGAACAAAGGGATTGAAAAAGAGACAAAATCTGGCATTGAATAATTAGTACTCTGGTTTTATGCTATTATCAAATACAGGAGTCCCTCAAGAGGAGTCCCTCCTTTGAGAGACCACTCCAATGAGAAACCTCCTGCCTTTTAAGACCACAATTATTGTGTCAGTAGTGCAATCTTTTCCATGTTCCTTGACCTCCATTAAGTGACTGCTTGCTTTATGTGACCACTTCTGGACCTGGACTTAATGCCTTATGCCCAGGGACAGGAAGCAGCAGACGATGCCACTGATCAAGAGGTATCATGTGACCCATCCGGACCATACTATTGGTCAGAATAGATCAGGTGACCTTTTTTTTCACCAGTGCTGCCCTCTCTACCTCTTGCCTCTTGGCTTATGCCATTGGGTCGGTCTTTCAAAGGAAGGACCATTGCACATATGCAAATCTTCTCTGTGTCATATGCACATTATTGTACCCTGCAAATTGTAATTATTAGCCGAGGAGTTCTCATGCCCCAGAATTAGTAACTGAAAATACTGGCTGTCAGTTGGGCTCTTCTATTAAATCAGGGAATCCTGGAGCCCAGAACTCCTGCTAATTTTGCATGCTGTTATTGTATACTTAATTTTCAATTAGGCATATGGAAGTACAATATTTTGCCACGGTTAATGTTTGTGTACTTGTAGTTCTTCACACTGTATTGGCTACCTGTTTGTGAGAATGGGTTGGAGTATCAACAGCATTTGCACTGTGGAGCAAGTGCAAGTGTTGGGTCATCATGCAGCTGTTTTTACTTTGAACAAAAACCAGTCATGAAACAGATGGTGTAAATGCTGTGCTGTTGTATTATTAATAGTGAGCCATGTGTCTTGGAACTGTTGAGAAATTGTTTAGAAAGAGGTGATTTGAGAGGACATGATAGGTCCTTTGAAACTTTAAAGAAATGGGCTGTTTAATAGGGGATATAGGTTCTATGAAAACTACACAGTTACAGATTGAATGGGAGGTATACATGTTTGTTATGTGGAAAATGATTGGAAAAAGAAGATGTAATCAGTAGGGGATTATATGTTTTTGAAACTCAGATTTTGGAGATGACAAAAGAAATGATGTTTTGATGGGATAGGTGACATTATGGACTGTAGAGATGTGACATGGCCAGAAAATGTTTATGTGGGAAAAAAGTCCCTTAAATTGTACATGTACAGAGAAAGTGCTTTTATAATAAATCCATACATTTTACTCTTTTGGTTCGTTTTGGTTCATGTTGATTTAAGTTGCTCATATTCTGCAAACTACAGAGTAAATGTCTGTTTGTAGGTCATAGTTTTTACCCCCCGCCCATACCTGGCCAATAGAATATTGTCTTTGTCATGTCTGTGCATATGTGCATGCATCTGTCCATCACTCCTGTGGAAGGAATAACTTGTGAACAAATTCATGAGTGGTAGTTGTACAAGCTCTGACCTGGTGAGCAGACCTGAAAGAAAGTGTTGAGAATGACCTTAAGACTGTCTTGACCAAGGTAAAAATATTCAAACCTCTGGTGACCTTGAAATAGGTCAAGGTCCTTCAAACTGAATGGGAATGTACCTTGGGTGGGTTTCTAAAAAATAATGAATGTAGCTTCATCAATTATTTATGACAGTTGGTGCTAAGGATGCCTCAGAAGCCTATTGAAAACTAGGTCACTGGGTCACATATTTAGGTCACAATGCTGCATTGAAGAAAAATTGTGATACCATAATATCTTCAAATATTAATTTTCCCATTGTAGCTGCACCAATTATTTATGACAGTGGTCCTAAGGATGCCTCAGACACCTATTGAAAACAAGGTTACTGGGTCACATATTTAGGTCACAGTGCTGCATTGAAGAAAAATAGGCTTGCCATGAAATCTCTGCTCATAGCATTTGCACCAAAGCTTTGTCATTAGGTCAAACAGAAGTAACCTTGACCTACCCAAGGGTATTGTCCTCACCTATGCCTCTGTCTGTCTGTCCATCCATCTGTCCTGGCCGAGGGGTTTTCGGTCACTGATCAGCTTTTAGTTGGATTTTTTTTTCATTATTTTTTTACTTTATTTTTTTGACAAAACCTTAAAAAATCTCTTAACCACTAAGCCAATAACATCAAAATTGCACTTCTGGGGACCGCTAGACTATCATTTGTTCACCAATTGGCATTGCAATTTTTTTCTATTTATAGCTCAGCTGAGCTTTGAGGAAGCCCTGCCATCTGTTTGTCTGTACATCTGTATGTGATGCTTTCCATCTTTTTAGTGATTGAGATATTGGATTGTGTATCATATAAGTGCATTTTTAGCAGTGTATTCTATACTGAGACGTCCATCCTTTGTCTGCCACAATTTGCATGTCCGACTTCTCCAAAACTGGTGGCCGAATCCTGTTCAAACTTGGTGGGGATCTACCTTAGGTGGGTCGGTACAAAGTTTGTGCAAATAGTCACGCTCCATTGATTTTTGGACATTCTATGAATTTTTTCTTTTTTGGGGCAAATCTTCCGCCCATCAGTCAACAATTGAACATTTACCACTTCTCAAAAACTTGGCCAGAATAATCTCAAACTTGGTGGAGAGCAACCTTGAATGGGTCTCTACTACTTTTGTTCAAGTGGTCACGCTCCAGTGATTTGGAAATTTTTTAGGATTACTGTGTTCATTTTTGGTAAAACTTTAAAAAATCTTCGACACAACCACCAAGCCAATTACTTAAAAATTGCATAGGGACACTGCTGGGGAAGCCCAGACCTTATTTTGTTCAGCAGGTGGTGCTCTTAGTGTGATTCCATCCTGGATGGATTAAAAAACTGACTCATTCATTTCATCATCCTATGTTTAGAGCTACAAATATTGGCTCGTAATTTGGGCAAATTATGCAAACTAGTCAATCAAATCATGTATGCAAGTATATGTAGGCTTACCTATTAAAGTCCTAATATTTAAGGAAACCAGACTTTAAACTTGCCTAGAAGTGACTAGTGTAATGTTCATGCATGTAGCATAAATATTTGTGCAAGCGCAATCTTTAGTCCTTCCTGGTCAGTGAGTCAACAGCTTTTAACAAAATTAAAACAAGTGCACAGTGATCCAAAGGATCTATGTCTCCCGCCACAATAGACAGAAACAAGAGGGCTGTGTGAACAGCCCGTGCCTCAGCTGATCTTGACATTTATCACACTTGCAGCTCTATGAACTTGGGAAAGGGCACCATGTTCTGAGTAAGTCTGACCTTTATAGAAGAACACTTACATGTGCAACATCAAAGTTCAAGTAGTTTACAAGTTATAATGAAGAGTAAAATTCATGTATGTTGCACTGTGACCCCACAAACGAGGTCAAGGTCATTCATGTACTGTCTCAGCATGACCTTCATACAGAATAATTAACATGTGTAGCTAACTCAAAACAGATCTCAAGTTATCAAGTAAACAGTAAATTTCGTGTCAGTTGTCCTGTGAATTAGCATTAGAATGCCCATTGACTTACATAGTAATCAATAGGAAAGCTGCATTGAACGATAAGTACCCAAATTGAAAACCCTTAAAAATTAGGAATCCAAAGCAGTGCCACCTAGTAAACAACTGTTTGACCCTTCCACAACAACATATCCATCACATTTCAGCTTAATCTGAGGGACAGTTCTGAGAACAAGTGAAAAATAGCAAAACCATACCAAAAATTCATAAAAAAATTGCAGCACCACCTGGTGAACAAATTGGGAACTAGGTGTCCCCGGGAGTGTCTATGTAGGATATCAAAGCAATTGGATGAACAGTTTTGGAGAACTTGAAAATGTAAATTAGCATTAGAATGCCCATTGACTTACATGGTAATCAATAGGAAAGGTGCATTTACCGCAAAGGAGCCGAATTGAAAAAATCATGAAAAATCAGGAATCCGCAGCATTCCCACATAGTGAACAACTTTGTTTGGCCCTTCCATAAGGAACATATCCACCACATGTAAGCTTAATCTGAGAGATGGTTCTGGAGAAGAAGTCGAAAATAGCTATAACACACAAAAATTCATAAAAAATTAGAAAAAAAACTGCAGCGCCACCTGGTGAACCATTTAACAACAAGGAGTCCCTAGGTGTCGTCCTGTGTGATATCAAAGCAATTGAGTAAGCAGTTTCGGAGAAGAATTTTTTACCTCAGCTGACTTGTCAGTCAGCTGAGGTTTTTTGAGGGTCCGTCGTCCGTCGTCCGTCCGTCCGTCGTCCGTCCGTCCGTCGTCCGTCCGTCCGTCGTCCGTCCGTCCGTCGTCCACAATTCACATTTTCGACTTCTTCTCCAAAACTGTCAGCCAGATTCACTTTAAACTTGGTGGAGATGTGCCTTGGGTGGGTCTCTACCAAGTTTGTTCAATTGGTCACGGTCCAGTGATTTTTGGATTTTTAATGATTTTTTTTGTTCTTTTTTCGGTAAATCTTAAAAAATCTTCTTCTCCGAAACCGCTTACCCGATTGGTTTGATATCACACAGGAACACTCCCTGGGACTCCTAGTTCTTAATTTGTTCACCAGGTGGCGCTGCAATTTTTTCCTAATTTTTTATGAATTTCTGTGTGTTATAGCTATTTTCGACTTCTTCTCCAGAACCGTTACTCAGATTAAGCTGAAACATGGTGGATATGTTTCTTGTAGAAGGGTCAAACAAAGTTGTTCACTATGTGGGAATGCTGCAGATTCCTGATTTTTAACGATTTTTTCAATTCTGGTACTTGTCGGTCAATGCAGCTTTCCTATTGATTACTATGGAAGTCAATGGGCATTCGAATGCTAATTCACATTTTCGACTTCTTCAAAACCGTCATGCAGATTAACTTCAAACTTGGTGGCAATGTACCTTGGGTGGGTGTCTACCAGGTTCGTTCCAATGAATTTGGATTTTTTTATGATTTTTTTTTTCAAAAATCTTTACAAAAGTTTTAATAGGAAAGTTAACATGGGAATTTCTTGTAATGGTCATAACTTTAATAATATTGACCAGATTTACTTCAAACTTGGTGGGGATGTGCATTGGGTGGATCTCTACCAAGTGTGCTCAAATGGTCATGCTCTATTGATTTTTGGATTTTTTATGAATTTGTTTGTTCTTTTTTGTGGCAAACCTTCAAAATTCTTCTCATCTGAAACTGCTCACCCAATTGCTTTGATATTGTACATAGACACTCCCAGGGACACCTAGTTCCCAATTTGTTCACCAGGTGGCGCTGCAATTTTTTTATGAATTTTTTGTATGGTTTTGCTATTTTTCATTTGTTTTCAGAACGGTCCCTCAGATTAAGCTGAAATGTGATGGATATGTTGTTGTGGAAGGGTCAAACAGTTGTTTAGTAGGTGGCACTGTTTTGGATTCCTGATTTTTAAGGATTTTCAATTACGGTACTTACCAGTCAGTGGAGCTTTCCTATTGATTACTATGTAAGTCAATGGGCATTCTAATGCTAATTCACAGGACAACTGACACGAAATTTACTGTTTACTTGATAACTCGAGATCTGTTTTGAGTTAGCTACACATGTTAATTATTCTGTATGAAGGTCATGCTGAGACAGTACATGAATGACCTTGACCTCGTTGGTGGGGTCACAGTGCAACATACATGAATTTTGCTCTTCATTGTAACTTGAGAACTGCTTGAACTTTGATGTTGCACATGTAAGTGTTCTTCTATAAAGGTCAGACTTGCTCAGAACATGGTGTCCTTGATCCTTTCCCAAGTTCATAACGCTGCAAGTGTGATGAATGTCGAGATCAGCTGAGGCACGGGCTGTTCACACAGCCCTCTTGTTTTTAAGATTTGTCAAAAAAAAAGAAAAAAATACATTAAAAATCCAAAAATCACTGGAGCATGAACATTTGGACAAAACTGGTAGAAACACACCCAAGGTACATTGCCATAAAGTTTGAAGTTAATCTGGATAACGGTTTTGGAGAAGAAGTTGAAAATGTGAATTAGCATTAGAATGCCCATTGACTTCCATAGTAATCAATGGGAAAGCTGCATTGACCGGTAAGTACGAGAATTGAAAAAATCGTTAAAAATCAGGAATCTGCAGCATTCCCACATAGTGAACAACTTTGTTTGACCCTTCTACAAGGAACATATCCACCATGTTTCAGCGTAATCTGAGTGACGGTTCTGGAGAAGAAGTCGAAAATAGTTATGATACACAAAAATGGATATGCTCTTGGGCTCTGTGACCTTGAAAATATGTCAAGGTCAAAAACAATACACAGTGCACATGCCCATGGTATGATGCATCTCTGGTATAAATTTCATTATTCTATATCTTGGGGTTCTAAAGATATGCTCCCGGATGGACACACGGACGGACGGACCCTATCCTCACTAACTCTATGTCCCCCTATGCCACCTTCGGTGGCGGGGGACAATAACAGGAGGACTCTGACAATTTATTCTATTTGATCTTTTGTGTTATTAGAAAACAATTGAATGAAAATTGAAAGGAGTCCTGTTGTGACGGCTTGTTCCATGTCAACAGCTTTCCTTAGTATGGATTGGGTGCACCAACCTACATGTACATCAAACAAAGCAGTTGATTCAGGATATAGAAATGAATGGGTCAATTTTTGAATCAGCCAGGGATGAAATCACACTGAGAGTTCATGCTGCAATGAATAGGTTGAATCATTTAACAAGTAACCCACCACCCCCAGTTTTAAAAGATTACCCCCCCCCCCCCAATGGAATGGCTCATGGCCCATTTCCTTGCCCGATATTTGCAGCCCCCCCCCCCCCAAATAATTTATAATGGTTAACTTATGTTAACTCTCTCAGCGCCAATCATGTTTCAAGTCGATCTACTTAAAGTCAAACTAGTCTTAATTATCACTAGGATCTCAGATTCATAGTCCTCATAAAAATACCTTTCATTCAAGTACCAGCATGCCTCTAGTTCCAGAGAAAGTATCCTGGGTCAACAGCTTTTCTCACCACACATTGGGAAAAGCTGTTGACTCAGTCCAAATTGTGGCACTTAAAGAGTTAGTATTTGAATATTATATTATTGAAATAATTTCTCATATCTCTTCCCTATGTTGTACAGTTGCTTTTATATTTTCCAGTGCTAATTCAGATTTTAAATTTACAGACTTTTTCCCCATTACACTGCTCACTCAAGGACCTCTTAAATGTATCAAGCCATGGTTACATGTAAATCTATTGCCAAAATTACCCAAAACTGTTGCAACATATTGCAATAGCACCTGCTATATGTGAATGCTACCAGTGCCCTATGTTAACATTCCAAAACTGATTCACTGCCAACCGTCAGTGAAATCAAGGTCATCCAATAAAGTATGCAGGGGGTTGCCAAATATTCCAAAATGCTGCATTGGTCCACAGGGGACCAACCATTCTATGAAGTTTTTGGCCCTCAGTGGGGCTTATCTCTTTCTTCAGTAACACTGAAAGTTTCATTACCTGCATGTAAACTCTTACATACACAAGAGTATGTTTTACTGCATATTATTGAAAATAAAATTTCAGCTCATTTTACTGCTATAGTTTTTGAAGATATTGATGTTGAACTACAGTGTATGACACCACTTATAATGAGACCTGTTGAGTAGTACATGTCATCTGGTGGCTTGATTCTTCTTGCCCTTCTCATTGGCCATGAAGTGTTAATAACAACCAGAAAACACAAAAAGAAGTGATGTGATCATCATGTGGTAATTCAAGTATTACAAACTGGCAATAACAAGAAGAACTGGAGAACTGATAAACAGACTCTTTATTTCTTTTGATAATTGGTAAGGTAGCATGGGAACAGCTGTTACCACCAAAAAAAAAAAAAGCCCTCCAACCAGTTCTTTCATCATCCCATGTGTATCAAAATTTACACATTACAACAATATTTTCTAGTGAAGCATGTACCTGAATAAGAAACGGTGATACACACTCACTTCCCTGTACAAATTCAGGACAGAATAACCACACGCCCCCACCCTGAAAAAGAAGGAGGCCCATGGGCCAAATGCTCTGCTGACATACAATCTGATGACCATAACCAAAAACTCAACATTAGTTCCAACAACTACTACTAGTGTCATAGACTTTTGTCTGTATAATGATCCTGTAATGGCATATGGATGTATGAACACAAATTAAGATTACGTAATTAAGAATCTTGCCTGTATAAGTGTTCCTGTAATGGTACAGAGATTATCTCTGCAAGTTCAGATGTGCATGTAATTACCCTCACAAACAAGTTCGTATACTGAAATGTGTTCTGTCCATGACCTTGAGATAGTAGGTCAAGGTCATTCATAGTAATGCCACCAAAAATGAAATAAGATTTTCATTCATAGAATATGTCCACAAAATTTCAAGCTTCCAAGTTAAAAATTGTAGACACTATCATGTGGACAAGCAATTGTTTAAGGACGGATGGACATATGTGATCCCATGATAAACTCTGTGACCTATGGTAAGCAGAGCTAAAAAAAGGTTAATCGTAGCAAAGCATGTATCTGATAAATTAAATGGTGATACACACTAAACTGGTCTCAAGAACACAGTAACTCCCATCTACTCCATTCCTCCCCCTTTAAAACAAAGTTTGTATGGCACTTATAGTATAACATTGGAATAAAAATATTTACATGCAATTTTGAATTAATAAGCTGGTACCTGCTGTGTGGCACCCTGAAGAACAATTTGGCCCCAATGGGCTACATTCTATAAATTTTATAGTAAACTCTAAAACATAGCACCAATATCTATTAGGTTACTTTTTGCTTCAATGATCAAAACTTGAGACAATTCTGTTTTTAAAGTATAAACACAGAAAAGATGAGTGCATCACAGAATAAAATGCAGCTGTGCTATGACAATCACATTCAAGGGACACCTACACTGCTGGGGAGATATCATTGTTCTCAACCAAATGACAATTACAATGTCAGGGAGCCAACTTATTTTCAACCAGCTGGTAACATGTTCAGTACAGTAACGGCTATATTGCCGCTTCTCTCCAACTAAATGTATGATTTGATTTTTTCAGACCCCTTTTCCTGTGCAGTGGTTTCACGTCAACAGAAGTACAGAGTTTTTGTTGCAACTATCTAAGTGTTGAAACACTCAAGACAGACATAGCATTAGGTGCATTTTTCTGAACTGTCAAGTGCAGAAACACTCAAAACAGCATTGGGTGCATTTTTGTAGCAACTGTCAAGTGCAGAAACACTCAAAACAGCATTGGGTGCATTTTTGTAGCAACTGTCAAGTGCAGAAACACTCAAAACAGCATTAATGCATATTTTTTCTCAACTGTTGAGTGCAGAAACACTCAAAACAGCATTGGATTCATTTTTGTCTCATCGGTCAAGTGCTGAAACTCTCAAGACAGCATAGGATGCATTTTTTTTTCAACTGCTGAGTGAAGAAACTCAAAACAGCATAATTAAGGTGATGTTTTCCTACTCCTGTCAAGTGCCTGAACACTCAAAACAGAGCATTAGGTGCATTTTTGTCTCAACTGGCAAGTGCTGAAGCACTGAAAACAGCACATTAGCTGCAGATTTTTCCTCAACATGCTCAGTGCTATAACAGTTAAAATTGAGCATTTAGGTCCAGTTTATTTTCTTCTCATTTGTTGAGTGCTGAAACACTCAAAATACCTTAAGTTGAAGTTTTCCTAAAGATTGACTGACATTGTTGAAGATCATGTGAAAAGCCTTGCACTTTAATATGCATTTGGATTCAAAATTGTACACACTGTTCCACACTAATCCATAAACTAGGATGGTGTGCTTTGTGGATGATTGAAATTGATTAAAAGAAGCAATTGGCACAATGTTTTCGCGAGAAAGTGCCAAAATGAGGTGGGGCGTGGAGTCGTTAAGCAGTCGCATGTGGCAAAAATCCTATTTCCCAAAAGCATATTAAAGTACAAGGCTTCTTGCACGATCCTAAACAATGCAAGTCAGCCTTTAATCCTAACAATCTGGTCCTCAAACACTCAAACAGAGGATAACTTGCATTTTTTGTATTCTAAACTGTTTTGTGCTGAAACACTTAAGTTAGAGTACAGCATACATTAATTAAATAATTGTACACCATTATTACTGAATAACTCTATGCAACAGTATACAATGTGACATCATCAAATACTCCTTGGTTTTACCTTTCCAAATAAAGAAACAAATCATCACATGCCCAGGAGCTTGAGAAATTAGTGTTGCAGTGTGACAGAAGTTGGTCCAAATAATTTAAATGAACCATTATGTTTGGGCATGAAGCATTCTATAAAAAACTTTTACCTGTATTACCTCCAAAGCACCACCTTACTCTGCAAAATTCATACCTTCTAACCAGGACACACAAAAACGGTAACTTAAGATCTTCCATCAAATGGCTGCTGACAGAACTGTTGAATGTCACCTCTTTTCTAGACATACCAGTACTGTAACCAGATGATATATCAGATGTACCCGTGGCAAAATTTACAACAGGTAAAACTTCGAAAAGTAGACTGTGTGTGGGGATATGAGCAATGGGATACACATATATTCCATGGTTCCTTAAGCTGTAAAATACTTATTGCCCTTTTTATGACTCAGGAAGTAGTGTTCACTGTTGTCAACCATGGAATGACTAGTACACCATCAGGACACTTCAGTGCAACAAACACATGTTGCATTTGCCTGAGTATTTTTCGAAATGTTTTCCTGTTTTCAATACATTATGTCTTTTTCATTTTTCCTTTATTTCTTTCTTTTTTTCTTTTTTGTGGGTGGCAGGTAGCTATATTGTATCTGAAAAGTCAATGCAAAAAACATTTTTTTTTTTTGAATTACATAAGATAAACTGTTTGCAAACAAACTATTCCAAAATGTCCACCCACTCCTGCTGCCTGAATATAATATGGCCCTTCACAACACTGATGCATGTGGTACCTTAGTGCCAGACAGACCTTCTGTATCTCTGGTGTAAATAGAACAGTTCAAAAAACCAACGCTTCCCGTGTCTATTGGTACATCTCTGTGCCACTTCTGCTATATGGCTGGCCTGTGTTGTGCTTTGTAGCACAAACAGTGCCCAGTCTGAATTGTTGGCTAATTGTAAGCACTTCAGCCTGTTCAGGAAGTCGCTAGATCAGTTGAGACCTTCAGCACAATGATCATGTTCACTTTTGCTGTTCATTACTTAACTCTTTACACCAAAATTATCCTGTGCTCTGCCAAATTTCACACTCATAATAAAATTAAATGAGTATGTACATTTCTGGACCCTGAAGAAGTAACAGTAGGAGCCCAGAAAATGTCTTAATCATAAGTTTGAGAGCAGAGTCTAACTTCCTCTTACCCAATTCTGGTAAGACATGGTCAGATGCTTTTCCCATGCTGCAGCAAGGAGAGAGTGGTAAGAGGGATTAACATGTGCTTAATCCATGGCCAGAGGTAATAAAATTTGTTAAGAGGTAGTAAGACATACTTGTTAGGTAACAGGATGGGAGGAGAAAAGTAATTTGTGCACATTGCAAAAGTATTTATGCAGCACCACACTTGTAAATAATTGACTGTCCCTACCATTCAGCTGGCCTTCGTCTCACCAAGTGGGTCAAGTTGGCCAATAATGTCTAAGCTCTCGTTTGCACATGCGGCCTGCCAATCACAGGCACGAGTGCAATTATGCTCCACAGGGTTTTATAGCGTAACATCGAGTGCCCTCATTCTTTCCCAGGAAATCAGGCAGCGAAGATGTGGTTGACTAGCTGGAATTATTTGATCTTAAGAGTTGCAAGTTTGAATTTGAATTTTGCCGTAGGTTTGTTAGTCATTTCTTTTATTTGTTTGTTCTAAGTGGAAGGCAGGTTAGGTTTAGCGTGGCTGTTTCACTGACATTAACTGTAGAAAGTTGTAGATTTCTCATTGCAGTAATTTTTTCACCAGTCACAAGCAAGGGGAAATTTGCCGGGAGCAGTTTTGAATTCAACACCTCCCAAACACATAGTGGCATTTTGATCACCAAGTGTACCAGTTACAAAGAGGTCAGAATTACACTGTTTTGTTATATACGTTTTCTTCCCGGAAAGGGCCCATTGCAACATGGTCTAGACATCTGTAGGGGCATCAGACAGTATTTGTGATAACTGTTATTACATGTATAAGTTTAGATAAGTTTCAGATGAAGGTTTCCCACTGATGACCCGTTTATGAAATTCATTTGGCTCTTTAAACCTAGATTTTGAAAAACATTTTCATCAAATGTGATGCAATTGATGAGTTATAAATACAGAACTAGTCATTAATAGTGATTGCATTTGCTGTGAAATTAAACGAGTTTATAATAAATAGGCTTATTTTTATTACTGAAACAGAACAAGGTTGTTCTGCCCAGTTTTCAGCTGTGACGCAATTAATAACATGACTCTTTTACGTAACATCATTACATTTGCGTTTTACTTGAAGTTGAAGAACTGGTTGAATCTATTTGATCTGATCACTCCATCAGGTAGGCCTAGTCGGGTCTGTTGCAAGACCAAGTGCTGTAGGTAAGTGTGGGGTTTATTATTTTATGATTCAATTTTGGTAGGCCTAATCATAAATGTTGAGTGTAGTTTTATTATAAGCATGTAATGTGGGCTACATTGTTAAGTAGGCCTATTAACAAAGGAGCATCATTTTCACTTAATTCCGTAATACATCAGCTCGGAATATTTGTATTGGAAATGCAAACATGGTGCTATCAGTTAGCAGAATGACTTGTCTGGGGATTCATGGCAACAAACCAAGTCTTCCGTCAGGTATGCCTAGTCGGGTCTGTTGTAAGACCAAGCGCTGTAGGTAAGTGTGGGGTTAATTATTTTATGATTCAATTTTGGTAGGCCTAATCATAAATGTTAGGTGTAGTTTTATTATATGTATGTAATGTGGGCTACATCTTTAAGTAGGCTTATTAACAAAGGAGCATCATATTCACTTTATTCTATAATACTTCAGCTCAGAATGTTTGTATTGGAAATGCAAACATGGTGCTAGCAGTTAGCAGAATGACTTGTCTGGGGATTAATGGCACCAAAACAAGTCTTGCGCTGCTTTTAAAAACATTTTCATTAAATGTGATGTAACTGATGAGTTATTAATACAGAACTTGTCATTAATAATGATTGCATTGGCTGTGAAAATCAGAGAGTTTATAATAAATAGGCCTATTTTATTACTCAAACAGAACAAGGTTGTTCTGACCAGTTTTCAGGTGTGACGCAATTAATAACGTGACTCTTTTACGTAACATCATTACATTTGCGTTTTACTTGAAGTTGAAGAACTGGTTGAATCTATTTGATCTGATCACTCCATCAGGTAGGCCTAGTTGGGTCTGTTGTAAGACCAAGCGCTGTAGGTAAGTGTGGGGTTTATTATTTTATGATTCAATTTTGGTAGGCCTAAGCATAAATGTTAGGTGTAGTATTTTTATATGCATGTAATGTGGGCTACATTGTTTAGTAGGCCTATGAACAAAGGAGCATCATATTAGTTTTATTCCGTAATACATCAGTTCGGAATGTTTGTATTGGAAATGCAAACATGGTGGCACCAGTTAGCAGAATGACTTGTCTGGGGATTAATGGCAACAAAACAAGTCTTCCGACAGGTATGCCTAGTCGGTTCTGTTGTAAGACCAAGTGCTGTAGGTAAGTGTGGGGTTTATTATTTTATGATTCAATTTTGGTAGGCCTAATCATAAATGTTACGTGTAGTTGTATTATATGCATGTAATGTGGGCTACATTGTTTAGTAGGCTTATGAACAAAGGAGCATCATATTAGCTTTATTCCGTAATACATCAGCTCGGAATGTTTGTATTGGAAATTCAAACATGGTGCTAGCAGTTAGCAGAATGACTTGTCTGGGGATTAATGGCAACAAAACAAGTCTTCCGACAGGTATGCCTAGTTGGTTCTGTTGTAAGACCAAGCGCTGTAGGTAAGTGTGGGGTTTATTATTTTATGATTCAATTTTGGTAGGCCTAATCATAAATGTTACGTGTAGTATTTTTATATGCATGTAATGTGGGCTACATTTTTTAGTAGGCCTATGAACAAAGGAGCATCATATTTGCTTTATTCCGTAATTCATCAGCTCGGAATGTTTGTATTGGAAATGCAAACATGGTGCTAGCAGTTAGCAGAATGACTTGTCTGGGGATTAATGGCACCAAAACAAGTCTTGCGGTGCTTTTAAAAACATTTTCATCAAATGTGATGTAATTGATGAGTTATTAATACAGAACTAGTCATTAGTGATTGCATTGGCTGTGAAATTCAGCGAGTTTATAATAAATAGGCTTATTTTTATTACTGAAACAGAACAAAGTTGTTCTGACCAGTATCAGGTGTGATGCAATTAATAACATGACTCTTTTACGTAACATCATTACATTTGCGTTTTACTTGAAGTTGAAGAACTGGTTGAATCTATTTGATCTGATCACTCCGTCAGGTATGCCTAGTTGGGTCTGTTGTAAGACCAAGCGCTGTAGGTAAGTGTGGGGTTTATTATTTTATGATTCAATTTTGGTAGGCCTAATCATAAATGTTAGGTGTAGTATTTTTATATGCATGTAATGTGGGCTACATTGTTAAGTAGGCTTATTAACAAAGGAGCATCATATTCACTTTATTCCGTAATACATCAGCTCGGAATATTTGTATTGGAAATGCAAACATGGTGCTATCAGTTAGCAGAATGACTTGTCAGGGGATTAATGGCAACAAAACAAGTCTTCCGTCAGGTACGCCTAGTCGGGTCTGTTGTAAGACCAAGTGCTGTAGGTAAGTGTGGGGTTTATTATTTTATGATTCAATTTTGGTAGGCCTAATCATAAATGTTACGTGTAGTTGTATTATATGCATGTAATGTGGGCTACTTTGTCTAGTAGGCCTATGAACAAAGGAGCATCATATTAGCTTTATTCCGTAATACATCAGCTCGGAATATGTGTATTGAAAATTCAAACATGGTGCTAGCAGTTAGCAGAATGACTTGTCTGGGGATTAATGGCAACAAAACAAGTCTTCCGACAGGTATGCCTAGTCGTTTCTGTTGTAAGACCAAGCGCTGTAGGTAGTGTGGGGTTTATTATTTTATGATTCAATTTTGGTAGGCCTAATCATAAATGTTAGGTGTAGTATTTTTATATGCATGTAATGTGGGCTACATTGTTAAGTAGGCCTATTAACAAAGGAGCATCATATTCACTTTATTCCGTAATACATCAGCTCGGAATATTTGTATTGGAAATGCAAACATGGTGCTAGCAGTTAGCAGAATGACTTGTCTGGGGATTAATGGCAACAAAACAAGTCTTCCGACAGGTATGCCTAGTCAGTTCTGTTGTAAGACCAAGCGCTGTAGGTAAGTGTGGGGTTAATTATTTTATGATTCAATTTTGGTAGGCCTAATCATAAATGTTACGTGTAGTTGTATTATATGCATGTAATGTGGGCTACATTGTTTAGTAGGCCTATGAACAAAGGAGCATCATATTAGCTTTATTCCGTAATACATCAGCTCGGAATGTTTGTATTGGAAATTCAAACATGGTGCTAGCAGTTAGCAGAATGACTTGTCTGGGGATTAATGGCAACAAAACAAGTCTTCCGACAGGTATGCCTAGTCAGTTCTGTTGTAAGACCAAGCGCTGTAGGTAAGTGTGGGGTTTATTATTTTATGATTCAATTTTGGTAGGCCTAATCATAAATGATACGTGTAGTATTTTTATATGCATGTAATGTGGGCTACATTTTTAAGTAGGCCTTTTAACAAAGGAGCATCATATTTGCTTTATTCCGTAATTCATCAGCTCGGAATGTTTGTATTGGAAATGCAAACATGGTGCTAGCAGTTAGCAGAATGACTTGTCTGGGGATTAATGGCACCAAAACAAGTCTTGCGCTGCTTTTAAAAACATTTTCAACAAATGTGATGTAATTGATGAGTTATTAATACAGAACTAGTCATTAGTGATTGCATTGGCTGTGAAATTCAGCGAGTTTATAATAAATAGGCTTATTTTTATCACTGAAACAGAACAAAGTTGTTCTGACCAGTTTTCAGGTGTGATGCAATTAATAACATGACTCTTTTACTTAATATTGTTACATTTGCGTTTTACTTGAAGTTGAAGAACTGGTTGAATCTATTTGATCTGATCACTCTGTCAGGTACGCCTAGTCGGTTCTGTTGTAAGACCAAGCGCTGTAGGTAGTGTGGGGTTTATTATTTTATGATTCAATTTTGGTAGGCCTAATCATAAATGTTAGGTGTAGTATTTTTATATGCATGTAATGTGGGCTACATTGTTTAGTAGGCCTATTAACAAAGGAGCATCATATTCACTTTATTCCGTAATACATCAGCTCGGAATATTTGTATTGGAAATGCAAACATGGTGCTATCAGTTAGCAGAATGACTTGTCAGGGGATTAATGGCAACAAAACAAGTCTTCCGTCAGGTACGCCTAGTCGGGTCTGTTGTAAGACCAAGCGCTGTAGGTAAGTGTGGGGTTTATTATTTTATGATTCAATTTTGGTAGGCCTAATTATGAATGTTAGGTATAGTTTTATTAATTGTATGTAATGTGGGCTACATTTTTAAGTAGGCCTATTAACACAGGAGCATCATATTTGCTTTATTCCGTAATACATCAGCTCGGAATGTTTGTATTGGAAATGCAAACATGGTGCTAGCAGTTAGAAGAATGACTTGTCCGGGGATTAATGGCACCAAAACAAGTCTTTCGCTGGTTTTAAAAACATTTTCACAAGAGACTCTCAAGGTGTTGGTAAATCGAAAATAATTTAATGTCACAGGTAAAGATATTGTAAATAGGTTAACAAAATTTGTCGTGGGGGTGCCAACCTGACCTTACACATCCCACATCAAAAAACTTTGTTAAGTTTTGGAGTGAGTGAGGTGTGAATGCATAAAGTCAAATACTTGGCAATATGAAAGTACGATACAGTAAGGTATTTGGGGGGTACTTCACAGAGATTGCTTATCACCAGGTTTGGACTCTGCTAGTTGGCTAAGTACATCAAACACTGTAGATCTTATTAGGAAACACATGTGTATGAAGCACATTGCAGGTTCTGTGAAGAAAGTACATGTATACAAGTATGCATCCTCATCTTATATCCTGATTCATTTTGCCATATCAATGCAGTTAGTAATATATATTTTTATGCCTGTATGCTCTCAAGCTCAATTTGATAAATTTTCACTAAGTGTCATGCTGAAAAAGAGCTATCTTGAAGCAGGTTCCTTTTGTGAACTTGGTATCTCATATTCAGAGTAATTGTAAACACCGATTGATTGAAAAAGTCCCTCCCATAGTGACAACAAAGTAAACTACTTTCTCTTCAAGATAAAATCACAGTACCAGCAAGCACATCCAATTACTCGCTTTATCAGATGAATTAGCATAAACAAACATGTTGCATGCATAGACAGACTATTTATATTGCATGTGACCTCATATGGGGGATTCATCCAAAACCTTTGTCATCTGAAGTGGGCTGAAACAATGTGCACCCACTCAAGCATATATGTATTAGAGGATCAGAAGTGATATTAACACTGACATCCATGAAGTTTTCCAATGTAAAACTATTATCAAGAAACAGTGCTCATCATAGGTCACTTAAGCTAGTTTCCCACGCACTTTAGTGCTTTGCCAGAGCCCCCTTTGAAAATCCATGAGTCCGGTGCCATACCATGCTGCTGCATTGACCCACCCACCCCCAGGCCCTGTGGTGTGGCACAGCGCTCCTGGTGGTGGTAATGCATACTAGCAAGCATTTGCAATTCAGTTTCCTACACAGGTACTAGAGAGGAGGGACCAAACAGTGGGGATGGTTGGGTGTGACTTCTAGTGACCTATGGTTAGTACTGTTTCCTAATAATAGTTTTATGCTGGAATTCATCATATTAAGGACACAGTACAACACCACAGGTCATTTAAACTGATGTACCATCTGACTGGAGGTGGGAGGAACCTTGGAAGAGTCCACACCAAAAAAACCCTCACTTGACAGCCATGGCCTAGAAAACTATCCTGGATCCCCGGTGCATCCTCTCTAATTCTCTCGAATTAGAAGGGCCGGGTGAAGCACACCCTAAGACCAGTTTGAAGCAGCCGTTTCTAATCCCAGCAATCTCGGAATCTGAGATGCAGCCTCCCCAGAGGAACCTGAGAGTCCATGGATGTCGTAGTCCCTATCAGGCTCATCCATTGACGTCCTGTCAGGGCGGATGCCCTCTTGAACTGTTTCAAAAGAGCCAAGAGCCTCTTCCTGTTCTCTGATGGACGACAAATGAAAGGGACCATCAAAAACTGAATCCCCAATAACACAAACTTACACGAGGGAGTCAGGTTGGACTTGGGGAGATTCATTGAACCGACCTGCAACTACCACTGGTTCACTCTGAACCAACCTTCAGAGCACCACAGAGGGTGCACTTCAAACTGCCAGACATACAACATACAACAACCGGTTCACAACGAACCACCTACAGTTCAACCTATACGGTTCACAAGGAACCACCTACAGGACCCAACGAGCAGTTCACTGAACCGCCCCCCACACTGAGTAGCCCCATTCGAACCTGAACGTTTCACATTGAACCGTCAGACACGTTCGAAACAGTTTACAATGAACTGACCTACAGTCCCACAACTACGAGCCAAATACCAGCTCAACCTCGACTACCTGGAACGATTTCATTCGGAAAACAAAATCCCCAGAGGTCTTCAAATCCGAGCACAGCCCAACATTGGGAAGGGAGACCCAAACTTCCTCAATAAGTGGACAGCCGCAGCCAATGAGTGCCAGAAGACCTTCCTGATCCTCCTCATCGAGAAACATAACCAAAAGATCCAGACTCTCGAACACAGCATCCGGACGCTCAAAGAAGCCATTGTGAATATCTTACCAAACGAATCAGATAGACACCCGGTTCTGGACCTAGTACAGACCCTGCCCGCAAGTTTTGTCACAAGGACGAAGGCTGAAAAACAGCGGAAATTCGAGGGCCAGACTCGAAAAAACAACACCAGAAGACCACCACCCAAAGGCCGACGACCGCAGCCCAGGCGTAAACAACTGGACCTCACCAAACGAAGTTCCGAAGATCTTGCCACTTTTATAAAACTCTACAAGGCCCTTAAGGCTGATAGGCGCACTAGGCGCTCGTTTATATCTTAACTTAGAGCCTAGTTATACAAACGGCGCACCACTGTAGTTTTGTGTTATTCAATCTCAATATTCACCATGGAACCTATGGATAAGAATAAAATACATGAAACATACCTGAGCGAGCAGTCTGTTGTCAATTTATCATCCCTCACCTTGACGGACACACAGGTAAACATACTCCAGAAAGGCCTCACATTCTGCCCCACTCCGGACCCACCCGACCGGGCTGATATCCTTGACGACATCCATGAGTTCGCAAGGAAAGCAAAAATTAAATTCTTTTTCAAAGACAATGATTCTGCCCCCCTAGACCCCATTTACCATCTGTTCAAACTCGAAAGCAATTTTAACCCACCTCCGGACCACTTTCTCGATATGTTTATCTCCATCATCAAAAAATTGGCCACAGAACTCCCCCTTGGACGGAAAACCAAACCCAACATTACCCCTACAGAAAAAGAAGCCCTTTCTGAACTTAAAGACAACCCCGAGATAGTTATCAAAAAAGCCGACAAGGGCTCTGCCATCGTCATAATGAACACCACAGACTATATCTCCGAGGCAGAAAAGACAACTCAGAGATACTAATTTCTACATAGAAACAGACCATGACTTAACCCAGGACAATGTCGAGGCCATACACCGACTCCTAGACGAATTACACGACAGGGACGACATCAACGACACCACATACACATTTCTCACGACCACAGAATACAAAACCCCCCAGTTTTATCTGTTACCAAAAATCCACAAAAAAGGCGTACAGGGAAGACCCATTGTCAGTGCAATTGACGGACCGACAGACAAACTGTCAAGATTCATAGATGCACACATCAAATTTTTGGTTCCAAAAATCCCCACATACCTTCGTGATACCAACGACTTCCTCCGCAAAATCAAGGAGTTTAACAAAACCCCACCACAGGACCCCTGTATCATTTTTACCCTGGACGTAGTATCCCTCTATACCAACATCCCCAATCACGAAGGCATTGTAGCCACAGTTCTGGTACTCAATAAGGACCCGAACCCCAAATTGAGAACCACCGCCATAGCCAAAATGACGAGAGAAGTCCTACACAGGAACAACTTTGACTTTAACGGCAAACACTTCCTCCAAATCGGCAGCACCGCCATGGGGTCTGCCATGGCCCCTTCTTTCGCCAATATTTTTATGTCGTACTTAGAACAAAAACTCCGACACAAATCACAGGTCAAACCAGACATCCTCTGGCGATATATTGACGACTGTTTCGGCATTTGGAGCAAAGGAGAGAAGTCACTCCTCGAATGGAAGGAATGGCTAAATACCCAACACCCAACCATCAAATTCACCCTGGACTATTCCCATCTTCAAGTCCACTTTCTTGACACAACAGTCATCAGCCACCATCTCGACCTCATGGTCGACCATTTTCGCAAAAGAGGCTACCCCATTAACCTACTCCACACTAGTAGAGAGAAAGCACTTCTCCGACACCGCAGTGAGATTATGCTTCCAACGGCCGCAACTACACAATTCAATAGAATCCTGCTGATCCATACTTACAACGCGCGCAATCCGAAAACCAAACAAATGATCCTACAATATTGGGACATACTCAAACTATCCAGCGAGTGTAAGAAGGTTTTCACTGAAGAACCACTCTTCAGGTTTCGCAAATGCGCGAGTCTCAAAAACAACTTGGTCAGAGCTAAATTAACTTATCCCCGCCCCAGCAAGGGTCACCAAGGGCATGTCCCAGCCAATCAACATGATCCATGCCAACGTGAGAACTGTTTTATTTGCTCCATGCTTCGCAAACAAAAAACAGGTACAATCTCACACACCGGCCAAAAGATCAAAATTTCGACAGGCACAGATTGCCAATCCCGCAATGTTGTTTACATTCTCACGTGCCTCAATTGCTCCATCCAATACATCGGAGAAATGAAGAGAACAATCCGCGAGAGGTATCTCAAACATGAAAGGAACATCAGACTCAAAAAAACAAGTCCTTTATACCACCACTGGGTCAATGCCGGACATTCAGCCAGTGACATCCTTTTCACACAAATCCTAGAAGTCATCCATAAGGACCCGTCGCTAGAATCCTCCACCATTTTTCGACGTAAAAGGGAAAGACACTAGATCTACAAGTTCCATTCTCTGGAACCGGACAGTCTCAACACACTAGGTTGAGGACCACTTTCTGTTCCTCTTAAAGTTTCATAAAAAGTTTAAAAATAATCATTGGAAGCTGGTTTTTTAATATGAACCTGGTCCATCATAAGGTTCTTTTGTGACAAAAATGGGGGACAGCTACAGTGAATATTTTTTGAGATATCACGGTAATGTTGACAAGATGGACGGACGGATGGACAGATGGATGACACAGGGGACAACAGTATACCCTCCAGCACTTTAAGTGCCGACGGTGAAAAACAAGTCTGTGTTCACACACAGACTTAATTACAAGTCCTAGAGTAAATGTGTGGCTTGTACCATCAGTGTAGACTTGGCTGGTTGTTTCTGCCTTGTGCATACATGGACATGTCACTGTTTATATAACTTTTAATCCTCTAATACATATATGCTTGAGTAGGTGAACGCTGTTTTAGTCCACCTCAGATGACAAAGGTTTTGGATGAATGAACTCCCTATATGAGGTCACATGCAACACACTGTAAATTGCTTTAATTTCGCTCTGCTCTTATTTTCGCAAATTTCACTGATGGCACAAAACCGTGAAAATAAAAACACAGTTATATAATATTTTAACACGTTTGAATAGGAACTATGTCAAAAACAGTGAAATGTCAAAAATGCAAAAATCCTAAAAATTTATACACGCAAAAATAAAGCAGTTTACAGTACAGTGGTACAGTGGTACAGTGGTCCCCCCTCCCCTTATAAGGCCACCCAAAATGCAATCAAAAAAGAAGTTTTTCAACTTAAAACTATTATTAAGAAACATTACTCACCATAGGTCACTTAAGCTGGTCTCCACGCACTTTAGGTGCTTTGCCAGAGCTCCCCAAAAAAAATTTCCGTGGGTCCAGTGCCGTACCATGCTGCTGCAAAGACTGTCCCAGGTGCCCTGTGGCGTGTCACAGCACCCCTAGTGTCAGTAATGCGTACTAGTGAGCATGCGCAATCAGTTTCCTACACTGTGAAGGAGGGACCGAAAGCGGGGATGGTTGGGTGGGAATATTAGTGACCTATGGTGAGTAATGTTTCTTAGTAATAGTTTTACGTTGAAAAACTTCATATTAAGGACACATTACAACACCATAGGTCACTTAAGCTGATATAAAATCAGACTGGAGGAGGGAGGTACCTCCTAAAGTATCTAGCCCAAAAAACTCCGCACTCGAGAGCCACGGACCAGAAAAAACCATCCTGGACCCCCGGTGCCTCTACACCAGCTCCGTTGAGCTGGACAGAGTGGGGGAGGCACCCCCTAAGACCAGTTGGATGCGGCTGTCGGGAAGCACTTCAGCGCCAACAGCCGCTCCTCCTGTTCTACCAAGTCCCGCAGGTAGAAAGACGTAAAGGTATTATGAGAACGCCACCGTAAGGCAGCCATAATATCCCCTACTGACACGTTTTTTAACGCGCCCCAGGAGGCAGAGAATGCCCTAGTCTCATGAGCCCTGAGAGAATGCAGACAGCTGAGCTCTTCATCCTTGCCGGCCACCTGGTAGGCTAAGGAAATCGTTTTCCTTATCCACCCCGAGATGGTGCTAGGAGACAAGGTCCCAGACTCAGTCTGCTTAAGGGGAAGAAACAGAGGTTTCCGCCCAGCTCGATGAGGTTCAGTCCTACTTAAATAGAACCGGAGCGCTCTCACGGGACAAAGGGCCCGATCTAGTTCGGACCTCGACATTGTCGCCAAAAGGGACTTAACCCAAAACCCCGTCAAAACAGTCGACGGGTCACGGGCTACTTGTGTCTTAGAAACAAATCCCACTCGGGGCCTTAGAAAAACATCCTTCCCATCAGAAGACCACCTGATGAGGGACCTATCTAAGGCGTGTATCTCCCCGCGCCTAGCACCTGTGGCCAGAGCTAACAGGAAGACCGTCTTGAAGGTCAAGATCTTAAGATCGATCGAGCCCATATCCTTAGGCTCGAACGGGGACTTGGTCAATGCCCCCAGCACCACGGAGAGGTCCCAGCGAGGCACCACATTGCGCTCTACTGGCCGATCAGTATAAAAACTGTTGACAAGCCCGCAGAGAAAGGGGTCTGTCCCCAGACTCTGCCCCCTGGTCTTAAGGGTAGCAGCAATGGCCGACTTGTACCCCTCGATGGTGCAAACCTTCAAGTGCCCTTCCTCAAACAGACTTAACAAGAAATCTGCGACCTGCTGGACCGTCGTCTCCCAGGGCGATAGTCCTTTAGCAGAGCACCAGACAGCAAACCTGTTCCAACGCGAGTCATAGATCTTCAAAGAAGACTTACGAAGTTTCCCGCGGGCAACCCGTTCAGCCACTCCCTTTGAGAAGCCTGCTGAAGCAACGCCAGAGGCGATAGTTTCCAGACATGAAGCCTGAGAAACTGCGGGTTGTGGTGGAACTTGTTTGAGCCTGGTTGACGGAGCAGACGAGGAAGAAGAGGAAGAGCCCGCGGGGGCTCCAAGCTCAACTCCAGGAGGTCCAAGGACCATTCCCTCTTGGGCCACCAAGGGCCCACAAGAAGGACTTCGCACTGCTCCTCCCGAATCTTGCGCAACACTTTCGGCAAGAGTGGAGTTGGAGGAAAGGCATACGCCCACATCCCCTGCCACGAAATTGACATGGCGTCTGTGGCCCACGCCAATTCGTCGGGGAATGAGGACACAAAGGTGTCGATCTTGTGATTGTCCCTGGTGGCGAAGAGATCGATGTGCGGTCGGCCCCAAAGTGCCCAGATCGCTTCCACCACCCTGGGATTCAGAGACCACTCGGTCTGAATCACTTGCGATCGGCGCGAAAGCAGGTCGGCCTTGACATTTAGGCAACCCGAAATGTGCTGACATTGGATCCTGACGCCGTACTGACGGCACCAAAGCAAGATCGACTTGGCCAGGGAGAACAGCCTTTTCGACCTGGTACCTCCCTGTTTGTTGATGTACGCAACCGCCGTACGGTTGTCGCACATCACCAGGACGTGCTTGTTCTCCACCTGTGACTTGAACTGGAGAAGGGCACGACGAATCACCTCCAGTTCGAGCCAATTGATGGCAAACTGCCTCCACAAAAGAGGCCATTCGCCTGAGGCTGTCACAGAGTCCAAATGGGCTCCCCAGCCCTGAAGAGAGGCATCGGTAAACAGAGTTACCTTGGCGCTGAACGGCACCAGGGACTGTCCCGGCATCACGTTTGCCCGACGAGACCACCAACTCAGAATTAGCCGATCGTGAGGCTGAATCGAGATACGTTGGGACAAGAGCCTGCTCTGTCGATCCCACTGATCCCGGAAACTGAGCTGGACAGGTCGACGATAAAGTCTCCCCAGGGGCACTTGAGAACCCATGGACGTTAGGGTCCCTAGCAGACGCATCCATTGACGTGCTGATGGGGCAGACGCCCTCCTGAAGATTTTCAAGAGGGAGACAAGTCGCCTCCATCTGTCCTCTGACGGGAGACAGATGAAAGGGACCGTCAAAAATTGAATCCCCAGAAAAACAAACTCCCTCGCGGGTGTTAGACTGGAGATCTCGGGAGATTCACAATGAGACCTAACTTCGCACACAGATTCAACACGAACTGCGTGTTCTGAAGAAGTTGGCCGTGGTCCTGAGACCGCAGGAGCCAATCATCCAGATAGATGTGTAGCCGGATCCTTTGCCGGTGCACAAAAGCTGCTACCTCGCTCATGACCCGAGTGAAGACGAGCGGTGCCAGCGCAAGGCCGAACGGGAGAGCACGGAACTGAAACACTCTTCCGTTGACCATGAAACGCAAAAATTTCCCGGAGCACGGAGCTATGGAAATGTGAAAATAAGCATCGTCCAGGTCTATCGAGGTTGCCCAATCGCCCTGTCGCATCGCTGCCATGATGGTGGCGGGGGTCTCCATCTTGAAGTGCTGCACAACAAGATACTCGTTGAGACGTGACAGGTCGATCACCGGTCTTTGACCGCCGTCCTTTTTTGGTACCAAAAAGAGACGACTGTAAAAGCCTGGAGACGCAACATCGAGCACTGGTTCGATGGCCTGTTTGTCTACCAGCTTTTGCACGGCCTCGTCCAAGAGTGCCCGGTCCGCTTCTATGCGAGGCAGAAATGAGAAGGGGACTCTTGAAAGTGGAGGACTGCCCTCGGCAAAGTCCAGTACGTAGCCGTGACGGATGACATTCCTGACAAATACATCGTCCGTTATAGATCCCATAGGTCGGCAAATGACACTAGTCGCCCGCCTACCGACCCTCACCAAGAAGGTGGAGAGAGATCGAAGACCGGTGGGCCCGCAGAGACGTCGGACGACCGGCGCGCATCCCTAGGGACGAGTTGCCGGTTTCCGGTTGCCCTTACACCGGAAAAAACCAACCTCGAAGACTGGCCTCCCTTCTTAGTCGGCTTCGGCCTCCGCCTCTGTGGCTTCTGCTGTGGCCTAGGGCCACGCCCAGCTGCGGCAGGCTGACGGGGAAGGGCCTTCCTTTGGAAGACCTCGCACCCCGCAGCAAAGCCTCATCCAGAGACTTTTGCCGCTTCTCCTTGGCCATCTGATCCGCCCTGTCAAGGAGTGGGACCAACCCCTGACCGAACAGCCCGGGACTAACAGGATCCAGGGGCAGGGGTAAGCGGCCTTGCTTACCTCCGCCTTTAGGTTGGCCGCAGAGAGGAGCGCATTACGTCGCAGCAACTTAACATTTGCATCGAACGTAATGGCCCCGCTAAGAATGTGACCCACAGCGCGGCCCCGAGACTGCTCGAGACCCAGCAGGGTCTCCACCAAACGCTTGGTGGAGGCTGGCGCCGAGGGGTCGTCACGCGCCTCCTCCAAAAGGCGCATGGCAGAACACCCCGAACAGTCCTGGAAGGAGCCCACAATAGTCATCACCCATGCATCCTGCTCAAACCGCCAGAGGGATGAGAGAGGCAGGGTTACAAACTCAGACTCCTTGACGGCGCGGTCCCGTAAGGGAGCGTCCACCGTCGCAGGGGAGAAGTTATACACAGATTGACTCGTCCTGTACAACTCCAGTCTGGACTTCGGCTTTGCCAGCATCCTACCCGGGGCTATGCCGTCCCCGGAGGATCCCGTTTCTGGCGCATCGCTAGACCCAGACAGTTCTGTTGACAATTCAACGAACTTCCCAGCCACGAAGGTGGAGAAAGGCACCTCTAACTTGGGTGCCGCCTCCACTCCGTCGACCGACATACGCACTGCCTTTGGCTGTACCGATGTGGGGTGTGGGACAGCCTCCCCGGGAAGGGTATCCCGCATAAAAGCAATGTTTGCCCGAAACACGGACCCCGGCTTGTCCGTCTTAGAGGGAGACCGGTCTGCCTGGCCTACCACCTCCTCGGTTGAAGCCGTACACTGGAGAGCTTTCGCCCGCTCTGCGGCCGCGAGAAGTGGCCGAGACTCGGCTTCCTTCCGCTCAGCCGCAAGGCGGGAGAAACGAGCGCTCCCTTCCTCATGCTCGGAATCCTCACTTGGAAAATCCGAGCAATTGAGGTCAAGAATGTCTTCGGCCTTGGGACAATCCTCCAGATCGTCCAGAACATCCTCCAGGCACTCCTCCTCAGTCCTTGCCTTGGCGTCTGGGAGAGATCCCGACACTGTGGGAGCCGATCTCTCACCCCCCCCAAAAGTGACCGTAATGGCCGAGCCCTCACCACCGAGGACTATTTTCCGGTCTGTCACCTGGTCCCCAAGAGATCCAGAAACGCCCGCGGACACCACGGAGGACACAGTGGGGGCCATCGCCTTGACCGCACTAGCCACCTTAGGCTTAGGTGCAGTCAACTCGGGGGAAGACTCGGCCCCACTTTCACAAGGGGGGCCAGGCAACACCGAGTGGGCAGAGGAAGGAGGAGCGATCTCAGGTCCCCCGGAGGAAACCTTACGCTCCAACTTGTCCAGCCATTTGCCAGCCGCAGAGAACAGCGCCTCCACTTTGCCCATAATCACTTGGGCGGTCCCCTCCGCCTGCACAGCCGAAGCTTGACCCGGCAGGGCACAGGGAGGAAAGCCTGGAGGAGCAGTACCAACAGGTAGTGATGACAACGTCACCCTATCTCTACCTGAAGAGACTACTGACTCCCCCCCCCCACCTTGGTATTCACTGCCTTAGTGACTACCAAGGTTCCGTCCTTTCGCCGAACTACCGACGAACGGCCGGCAGTAGGGCAGACAGGACGGGAGGGACAATTGCCTACAGACCTGCTCACTGTAGCAGAAGGGGCTGTGGGGGGAACCCGCGAACGGGACCTCTCTACCACAGTCCACTTAACGTCCGTAGACGGCACCTTTACCACGGGGGCCTCGATTCGAGGCCGATCCTCCAATCGAGGATCAGGGGCCTCGATTCGAGGACCAGCATGAACAAGCTTGTTCATACTGGCATGCCCACCAATGGAAGCCTCGAATCGAGGACGTGCCTCGATTCGAGGACCAGCTGGCACACGACGTGGCAAGCTGCCAGGTGCCTGGATGGCTGCATCTGCAGCACGTGCCACGAAGCCCGCCTCCGATCCCTCGAGAGGCACACTGTCCTCTCGCTGACAACGTGACTCTGCCCGTTGCAGCCTTCGTCTGGCCGACCTCACGTCGGCCCGACGGACTTTCTGCCACTGATAGGGAGTCCATCGTCGACAAACGTCGCATGGACTCTCCTCAGTGCAGAACACACCGCTCCTACGCATGCAGGAACGGCATGCAGGATGGTCATCCCAAAATGCCATCCTGTGATGGTTGGCGTCCCAACGGACGTCCAAATCTGCATCCAAATTCATGGATGCACCTCAACTGCCCGTACCCTGAACGAACTAACCGGAGATAGGACCAGTTCCCGGGAACCTATCGACTATCTCACATCGCACAAGAAACCACAAAAGTACCGAAAACGGTAAGAAAAAAGCGGGAGCTTCCAACAATACGCGTCCACCATAGAGCTGGGCGGAAACCTCTGTTTCTTCCCCTTAAGCAGACTGAGTCTGGGACCTTGTCTCCTAGCACCATCTCGGGGTGGATAAGGAAAACGATTTCCTTAGCCTACCAGGTGGCCGGCAAGGATGAGAGCTCAGCCGTCTGCATTCTCTCAGGGCTCATGAGACTAGGGCATTCTCTGCCTCCTGGGGCGCGTTAAAAAACGTGTCAGTAGGGGATATTATGGCTGCCTTACGGTGGCGTTCTCATAATACCTTTACGTCTTTCTACCTGCGGGACTTGGTAGAACAGGAGGAGCAGCTGTTGGCGCTGAAGTGCTTCCCGACAGCCGCATCCAACTGGTCTTAGGGGGTGCCTCCCCCACTCTGTCCAGCTCAACGGAGCTGGTGTAGAGGCACCGGGGGTCCAGGATGGTTTTTTCTGGTCCGTGGCTCTCGAGTGCGGAGTTTTTTGGGCTAGATACTTTAGGAGGTACCTCCCTCCTCCAGTCTGATTTTATATCAGCTTAAGTGACCTATGGTGTTGTAATGTGTCCTTAATATGAAGTTTTTCAACGTAAAACTATTATTAAGAAACATTACTCACCATAGGTCACTAATATTCCCACCCAACCATCCCCGCTTTCGGTCCCTCCTTCACAGTGTAGGAAACTGATTGCGCATGCTCGCTAGTACGCATTACTGACACTAGGGGTGCTGTGACACGCCACAGGGCACCTGGGACAGTCTTTGCAGCAGCATGGTACGGCACTGGACCCACGGAAATTTTTTTGGGGGAGCTCTGGCAAAGCACCTAAAGTGCGTGGAGACCAGCTTAAGTGACCTATGGTGTTGTAATGTGTCCTCAATAGTGGCCTTATAAGAGGGGTGGCCTCTCTTAAGGGGGACAATATAATGGAAAAACCATACTTTCTGCACCAGAATGCTGGCCTTTCAAGAGGTCTCTCTGGTGAGAGGGACCTGATAAGAGGGGGACCACTGTACCTGCTTTGGTAACCCTTCAGCCAAGAAAAAGTGGCCACAAACTGCAGGTGACCTGTCATTGCAGGTAAATTTACAAAGAAATGGACTCCTATGTCCAACCCCAGTGGCCAGAAAAAGCAATGCGGCTGTTCACGGCAGTGGTTGCATACAGGAGGTACCACTGTATCTATCAGGCATGCGAGTAATGGAAGACAAAATCCGAGGAAATCTACCATTTTCGGATTATCAAATTGTAATTTAAAAGTAATTGCACAGTAAAAGCTAAATGAAAATCTGTGGATTCCTCGGATCTGAGGAAGACTCGCATGCCTGATCTATGCATGCAACAAGCAATGTTGAATTTTATCAAGTTGAGCTTGAGAGCATACATATACAGTGCATACAAATACTGACATCCTACTCACAGCATATTTTTTGTCAGTATTTGTGTCACCATATATAAATACATATAAGCACAAAGCTTACCAGACTATATATATTATAATATATAATTTCTATGGACACATATTTCTGCACTAGTGTCTGAAATAAAGAATTATATTATTATTACTATCATCATCATCACTACTACTACTACTACTACTATTATTTTTATTATTATCATAAGATGAGGATGCACACTCATATACATGTACCTTCTTAACTGGACCTGCAGTGTGCTTCACACACATATACATGTATTTCTATTTGCCATTTTCTTTAGCATCAGAAGAAGAGGAAACGTTTGGACCTTCATTTTTTTATGAATGCAGTCGATTACATGTCCCTGTGCAATCACAGCAACCTTCTAGTAGTATAGCACAATAACGACATCAGGACTATTTTGGTTTCCACTCATAGGCCTGAGATCTGTGCCCTACTAATGTTCACCCCCCGCCCCCCAGCTTGTTCGAATTATTTGCATCACAAGAATTATGAGATAAACCATTAAGACATAAATATTAAGGTAGTTTACCATATTACTTGATGTAAATATAAGAATTGAATGTCCTTTCGATTATACTAACGGGAGTGTGATGACAACTGGTGAGAGACATTTTTGTCATGACATTGCATACAATAGAGAGGACCTTCAATTCTTAAGTGTAATTCTAATTGACCTACTTAACCATCTAGCAGAGTCCTAACCTGGTGATAAGCAATGTGTGTAAAGTACTCCAAGAATACCTTACTGCATCTTACTTTCATTTTACCAAGTATTCTGTCATGGGCAGCGGGCAGCAAGCAATCAGTTGCCTGCATGACCAGTGTCAGTTTCAGCACTAACCATGACTCCATCAAGCAATTTATAATAAACTTTTTTTTGTTTCATGAGGGTAAATACCATTTATCTATCCAAAAGAAACTATAATTTTATGTTTCCATGCTTTAAATTTGAAGCAAACAGTTTGGAGCGTTAAAATTTTTTGAGGTATGCCGGAACGCATTGTTTACATACACATGCAGTGCCATCTGTCTGCAGAATTGCAAACTTCCGTTTGAAACAGTCAACCTACCCTTTCCACTATTTGGCATTCCTAATAGATTCCAAATGTGATGTTAAAGTTGAACCCTGTGTTTACTCATAATCCAACAGTTTTTTTTGTGTGTGTGTGTGTGTGTGTGTGTGTGTGTGTGTGTGTGTGTGTGTGTGTGTGCGTGCGTGTGTGTGATGCTCTATGGTTGGTAAAATCAATGGAACTTTTTGCTTGCATTAACTTACAAACACTTAAATTCAGAGCAGTAATTTGGCACTGTGCACAGTGATTGCAATGAAGTGCCACTTTACTCAAGAGATTAGCTAGGTGGCTGGCAGACCTTTGTAGGCCTACTATGCTAAAAGTGCTGCACAGGGGGTAATTATTCAAGTTAAATTAAGTCTAGTCATGATAGACTAGACTTCAGTACTCCCCATCCAGTGATTGTGTGGATTCTATGACCTCCACCTGATATCATGACATCAGCGCTACGGTCATGATATCCGACGTCAGTCATGAATCCCCACAATCACTGGATGGGGAATATTAAAGTGTATATTTGACTTTCTCCCATAGTTACCCATGTGGAAACACAATCGTTCCCAACATAAGTGTGGAACGATTTTAAGACCAAAATGAAATAAAAGAGAAAATCCTATTGGTTGTTTTGTTTGTAAGCCTATCAGATTACGTCAGATAGAAAAGAGTAACTGAAAGTTCTTTCTTGAGTGACGTACCTTAAATTAGCAACGCAATGTTGAAAGTGAACAAAATGGAGTCAAAACAGCTGCTGCAAGCACGCTAAACCAATTATGTTTTTGACAAAAACATAGGATTTAACGCTCTAATTGGGAGAAACAAAATTCCACATGGCCATGTCATGGGGAATGGATTTAGACAGCACTTGTTTCAAATCGTTCACTGCTCGCCAAAGGCTCACAGTGAACAGTTTTAAAACTTGTGCTGTCTAAATCCATTGCCCATGATACGGCCATGTGGAATTCTATATTTCTCCTCCCATCCTGTTACATGACAAGCATGTCTTACTACCTCTTAACAAATTTTTTTACCTCTAGCCATGTGTTAAGCACATGTTACTCCCTCTTACTACTTTGTCCTTGTCTAGCAGCACGGGAAAAGCATCTGACCATGTCTTACCAGAATTGGGAAAGAGGAAAGTAGACCTTATTTCACTCAAACTTTCCATTTAAGACATTTCCAGTGCTTTCAACCTGGTGGATGTATATTTTTGGGAGATTATGAAATGGTAAGTGACATAAGCCGTGGAGCTCTCCAAGGGGGGGGGGGGGGACCGAGGAGCATGCTCCCCTGGACAATTTTCAAAAATAGACATCAAAATATGTATTTTCATGGCATTTGAGGGTACTTGGATTGAAGTTTGAGTGGTTGCACGAGTGCTAAGCACACCACATGATGCACAGCAGCTTTGTTTGCCTTAAAAATATCACTGTGAAGAGCAGATTTGTTAAAATTTACCACATAATTTTTTATAATGACATTTGTGGTAATTGTTGTGAGACTCTTGAGGTATTTCGAGAGTTGGGAGGCAGACAGCACATGCCTAAATTTTCAGGACACTCCCAAATGATTTTCGAGGGTTGGCAACACTACATTATCTGGGCTCCAGGTGATAATTAGTGTTGTTCATTTAAAATTCACATTTTTTTTCCATTGACTGACAATTTGGTAACTTATTTCTTATATACAAAGAAAAATATCTTAATGAGTGATGATATACAAGCTATTTGTTTAAATTGCTTGGGTAAAATGGAGTTGACTACTTCGAGTATGCACCATGCTCGTCATAGCAGAAACCTTTCCCTGGGCTGCCAGAGGGTGCTTGCTGTGATGGGTCCTGATTGAACTTGGTTAGATCAAACACCCTCACTTGTGGAGCTGGAGGAGGTGTGTTCTCCTGTCTGGACTCTGAAGTTATGCCCTGCAAATATAGTAATAAAACAGCACACTTCAGCAGATTGAACCTGGAAACCTGCCTCAGGCTCAACTGACACTGAACCTGCATGGTTCAGGATCAACTGACACCAAACATGGCTAAGGTTCAACTGACAATAAAAATGATTACGGCTCAACTGACACCATACATGATGCAGGCTCAGCTCAGCAAGCAAACCTGCCTCAGACTCAAATCAAACTGTAAACCTGGTTACAGTTCAAATCAAAGAGTACAATTGTTTGCACTCTAGTCAATATGGTCACACCATTATGTGGTTTGCCAGGTTTACAGGTTGAAATAATCTGACTTCATTATCCAATGTCACTTTTACAGGCTCCTCATGTAGACAAACAGGTCAGAATCACTTTGATCAACTTTGCAACAAAAGAAATATATTTGACACTTTATTTTGTACCATCCATGCCCTGATGTTCCGTGCATGTAATAATCTCACAGCAAAGAACAATATAGGATTTTTGTGAAAGTATTTGTAGTAGAAGCACTTTTCTGTAGCAGCAGCAGTTTCAGTTGTTCTTGTCAAAGTGCCATTCATACCCCTGTCAAACAAACAGTTGGATCAATCTGTCTGTTCAGTCTGTGTTACATCATGCATTATATGTCAAATGAACAATTGGATCAATCCGTTCAGGTTGTGTGATATCATGCATGCTTTATACACAAGCTACATTTCATAACTATTTGACACACAGGCTTTTCCAGTTTACGTTTGTCCAGAGGGATGCACCTAATTTTAAAAAAAATATACATGCACATGCAGATTGCAGGTGATCACAAGATGTACATCCATTTTTAGCTCAACTGACTGCTCAGTCAGCAGAGCTTAGAGGATGGCAAGTTGTTCATTCATCTGCCCACAATTCACATTTTTGACTTTTCCAAAACCACTGGCCAAATTTACTTCTTGTTGGGGATGTAGCTTGGGCATATCTCTACCTAGTTTGTTCAAATGGTCATGCTTCACTGATTTTTCATTTGTCATGGTCCAATAATTCTATGATTTTTAAAGACCGTTTGTTAATTTTTTGGCAAAATGTTAAAAAATTTTCTCCAAGCTGCCAAGCCAATTGTTTAGAATTTGCATAGGGTTACTTCAGGGGACCTTCAAACGTTAATTTGTTCACTAGGTGGCACTGCGATTTTTGTAAATTTTTTACTAATTTGTGTGTGTAAAGGCTACTTCAGACTTCTCCAAAACTGTCACTGAGATTGTTCTGAAACTTACTGGATATATAGCTTGTATGAGTAAACAAAGTTGTTCGCTAAATAGCGGTTACAGTGGATCCCTGATTTTCAACAAATTTTTCAATTCGGATACTTGCTGGTTAATGCATGTATTCCTACTGATTACTAAGTAAGTCAATGGGGATTGCAATGGTAAGTCATACTTTTGACTTTTCCAAAACCGTTAACCAGATTCGAAAAAAAGGGAGGATGTATCTTGGACGGGTGCATGTCTACCAATGTTGTCCAAATGGTCAGGCTCGAGTTAGTTTTGGAATTTTCAGGAAGTTTTTGTTCTTTAATTTTGGCAAAATCTTTAAAAAAAAACTCTTTCTCTGAAACTGCTACACCAATTTCTTCAACATTTTTTAACAAGTTTTCCTGTGATTTTTGGAATTTCTATGACATTTTTGGGGGATATATTCTTTGGTAAAATTTAAAAAAAATATTTTTTCTCCAACACTGCCAAGCCAGTTGCTTTGAAATTGCATTGGGATACTTCTGGGGACCTCCAGATCTTAATCTGTTGAACAGGTGGTGTTTTTTGTTTTGTTTTTTTAACTAAATTTAAGAATTTTTGTGTGTTTTCAATTTTCTTAATTTTTTTCTCCCAAACAATAAGTTGGATCCTCTCCAGGCTCATTAAGAATGTACATGGACCTGATCTCCATCAAATTTGTTCACTACATTGTGATGCTGTCATTTTCTGATTAAAAAAGATATCAAAATTCAGGGGAAAAAAATTGGTAATGGAATACATTTGTATCGGGAACAGTCATGAAGTTCTTAAACAAAAGTGACCCTCACATCGTTCTGAAGTTCCCAGGATCATTTCAGTCTTTGCATGTAAGGTCAGCTGAGCACAGGGCTTGTCTCCCCCCCCCCCCCCCCCAATTCTGGCGCTGACACTTTTAATATTGATACCTTCTCTGCTCCTATTGTAGGCCAACAGTTACTTGAAATATATGCTGTGAATTTAAAAAGATTATTGTGGACTGTGGAGCTCCAGCTGTATGTATGTGCACTTGATGGAGGTACACAAGAAAGCTGTACTCACCTTGCCCATGGAGTGATCACCAAGACCCACTTTATTCCATTGTCTTTCATCTCCAGCATGACGGTACAACTGAAATTATACATAAACAATGTCTTTTATTGCACAGATACTTTGTGACTGCATACTGGCCTACAATTACCACTGTTACATTCACATTGGCAACAGTGATGAAGGTCTTAAACAAAGGTGACCTTCATATCAATATGAAATTCACAGGACCACTTCAGTCACTGCATGCAAGGTCAGCTGAGCACAGGACTGTCATAGTCCTCGTCTCCTCCCCCCCCCCCCCCCATTCTGGAGGTGACATTCTTAATATTAATGTCTGCTCCCCTCCCATTGTACAGCTGACTAAAATGCCATCAATGTTGAAAGATTATTGCAGATTGTGGAGCTCCAGTGGTATTTATATGCACTTGATGGAGGTACATGGTGGAGGTACTGTAATAACTTGAGAACTATTTTAACTGAGGGTTTTGTGTTGCCCATGGTGGTCATCCTTTTTTTGTGCCAGACTTAGGTAGTGCTCAAGTGACCTTGACCTCATTTCTAAGGCCACAGGGTCACTCATGAATTTTACTGTTCACACTTGCATGTACGTCAAAACTAAAAATGGTTTTGTTTTATCAAACTGAAGATTATTGCATGATTTCTACCCACAGACATTGTAAGCCCAAGGCTTCTGTTACAGCCTCTGCCTGTGCATGTATACATCCATGTTAATTTCTTGTGTGTGATATCTCAAGAACTGAGTCCTAGTCTCATGAAATTTGTACAATTATCAACCTATTTTCCAGGTCAACAAGGTCAATTTCCTTTAAATTTCTTGCATGGGATGGCTCAAGAACCAGATAAGCTGGGACACTATAATACTGTAGAAATTGTAACAGTGAACATTGAAATTGAAGTACAATGACCTTGCTCATTTTCAAGGTCACTAGATTTGAATTTTCTGTGCAGGATGTGTTAATAACCAGATAAGCCGGCATCATGAAACTATTACAGCAGATCACCTATGTAAGAGTCTATGTCAGGTTTGATGGACAATGACTTTGACCCAATTTGAAGGTTAATTCTCTGAATTTCTTGCGTGCAATATTTCAAGAACTAGATAGGATCGCAGAACTTTTACAGTTGATTAACCGGTAAGGGTCCACATCAGGTTCAAAGGACAATGACTTTGACCCAATTTCAAAGACTGGAAGGTCAATCCTCAATGAATTTGTTTGTGTGCAATAAATACTGACTACCTGGAAATAGTTGGTAGCTGATGGGCTTTGAGGCATGAGCTGCTATGTATTTAAATAGGCAAGAACTAGATCAGTTATGTATGGAGACATTTGAGCTTTATTAGTGTAATCTGTGTGTAGTTCTAGTTAATTCAGGATGTGTATATAGAGCTGGGGGTACATCTCACTGAAAATGCATGATTTTATTTAGGAAGTGATGCTATTTACATTGTTTTGAAAGTCAATTCAGCGGGAACACACAATTATGTGGCCTGCTCATATGAGGGCATTTGGTTCTGCCAATGGCATATTGCAGTCCATGGTTATGTATTGAGTACAGTAACTGCACCATATAGTGTAGTCTGACATGCACTATTTACATATTTGACTACCTCAAAAAATGGCTGGATCATTGGTTGCTGCATACATTCCTTTATTGATCATTATGTGAGTCATTGGTGATTCAGTTTTTCGACTTCTAAGTTCTCCAAAACTGTCAGTCAAATTCATGTTAAACTTGGTATGGGTGTACATTGGTTGGATCAGTACTGGGTTTGTTTAAATTGCTGACCTTGACTTCATTTGCAACTATTTGAGCTATTTACAACCTTGAACTTGCACATGGTTGTGATCCTCTCCAAACGCCAGACTTAGACAGGTCATTGGTGACCTTGACCTCATTCCTAAGGTCACAGAGCCATCAACGTGAACTGCACTGTTCACTTCTTTAAGGGCCAGACTTAAGCAGTAGGTGAGTGACTTTACCTTCATTCCCCAGGTCACAGAACCAATTATTTGAAACGTATAATAATCACTGGATAACTTGAAAACTATTTTAGCCAGGACTTGGAGGTTGCACATGGTTGTGCTCCTCTATGAGGGCTAGATGCAGTGTAAGTAGGCCACCTTGACCTCATTCCCAAGGTCAGGTTAGCTCAGCTACAGGCTGTTTTCACAGCCCTCTGACTATTGTTGAAATTGTGATTTAATGAAATGACATGTATTGGGAATGGATCATTATTTATGAATGTGTATGTTCCAGTTTTGACATTTGATATCTCTACTCTGCAAATTGTGATCGTATTATTTTGTCATTTTTCTTACCTATTACCCAGGTAGGCCTACATGTAATGTACATGCATAACAATGACTAGTCCTGTGTCCGTGCATGTTAAATAATCAGTTTCAAAGCCATAAGAAACATGCAGATTTCATGAAGGAGCTTAATATCAGAACTAACAGGGCTGTTTACATTTCCAAGAAATATGTGGTTAGTCTCTCATGTGGCATTTTCTGTTGATACCGTTTCAGAATATTGAAGTTGACAAGTCCAGCTGTTATACACACATTACTTAGAACTTCTCCAATAAAATCTACGAGTATGAATTTTAATGCTTCTTGTTTAGCCTCTTAATTTCATTGTATTAAAGTAAATTGTGTTCTTTTCAAGCAATAGCAAGTTCCAAGAATGATACAGCTGTCAAGTACATGTATGTGTATGGTAACTACTTTTGAAACAGAAGATGACCCAGTGAAGATCAGGTATTCTCCAGTAAAACCAAGTAGTCAGATGACATTTGGTTAAGGTTACTAATGCTACAACAGACGATAAGTAAGCTCTCTCATTTGGGTAGGGGTTAAGGGACCGTCCAGTATTTAAGTTACATCACTCATCCAGACAATACCAGGGAACTCTCTCTAGTACAAAGGAGTCATCAGACTCATTTGTTCGGCACAATTTGAATCTGCCGGGCAGGCAAGTGAGGTCACCCATTCATGCACTCCGTTGCTTCATATTCTAGTGATAGGATGAGTGAGTTCACTCAACTTGACTTCAATATGGGATCTCCCAGTGCCAGCCAAGATGAGTGGGTTCACTCGTTCCTTCTTAATTCCTTCATTCCAGTAATGGGATGAGTGAGTTCACTCAACTTGACTTCAATGGATGGGATCTCCCAGTGCCAGCCAAAATGAGTCCATTCACTCATCCCTTCTTCATTGCTACATTCCAGTGATGGGATGAGTGAGTTCACTCAAGTTGACTTCAATATAGGATCTCCCAATGCCGGCCAAGATGAGTGAGTTCACTCAAGTTGACTTTAATATTAGATCTCCCAATGCCTGCCAAGATGAGTGGGTTCACTCATTCTTTCTGCATTGCTACATTGCAGTGATGGCGTGAGTGAGTTCACTCAAGCGGACTTCAATATAGGATCTCCCAATGCCTGCCGAGATGAGTGAGTTCACTCAACTTGACTTCAATATGCAATCTCCCAGTGAAACCCAAGATGAGTGGGTTCACTCGTTCTTTCTTCATTGCTACATTCCAGTGATGGGATGAGTGAGTTCACTCAACTTGACTTCAATATAGGATCCCCCAGTGCCAGCCAAGATGAGTGAGCCCACTCATTCTAACATAGATATTCATATTCTTGTCCAATATTTCCCCGAAAGTCTCCATATCCTAGTTAAAATGTCTGCAAAAATGAAAATTCCAGCTAAAAAGTGGAAAGTGACAAAGTTCCTTTTTAAAATAAAGTGTGTTATATATGGATTTTTCTTTTTTCATGCTATGTATCTATAACTATAAAGGAATGGCAGTACAAGTTTTGCTGTAGAAAGTATAATTGATACTTTCCCATACATTTCAACTCTTTCAGTGCCACATTTGGACTCAGTCAACAGCTTTCCTTGGCACGCTTTGGGTACAATGTGCTTTCCTTGTCATGTTTTGGGTGCATGCGCCCAATGCACACTGAGACAAACTGTTGATCTGCACTATTTTTATTCTATGTAACTACACACATGCGAGTACTTGAATACGAGTTTATAAAGAACATACCATTATCATGATTCAAAGCACACTGTTTTTAGTTCCACTTTAACCACAGTTGGCACTGAAAGAATTTAGGTACATGTATTTATGTTGAAGAGTGGTAATTATATGGACTCAATGGAGGTAAGTTAGAAAGCTGCACTCACCTTGCCCATGTATTGATCACCAAGAGCCAGTGTCTTCAGTAGTTTTCCATCTCCAGCATGATGGTATGACTGAAATATATGGATAGTGTCTTTGATTGTACAGATAGGTTCTGACTGCACCCTTGCCTCACTTGCCTACAATTACCACTGTTACATTTATCTTTTATGAAGAAAATGTAACACACTATTCAGCCTAACATTTAATATATGGATTTTTCTTTTTTCATGAAAGGAATCTCATTCTAGAGGGTTAAATGCCCATTGGCTATTAAATGCACTCTGCCTGACAGTTTTATAGTTCCCCTTTTAAATCAGAATTGTAGATGATGGTAAGCATAAAATCTGCATTGGAGAAAACTGTTGACTCTGTCAGATTCTGATCCAGAAAGGGCAAAAGACCGCACACGTTGAATTGCCAGATCAAAGATCATTCATACCTGCATGGGTGGCTGTGCTTGCTGATTTGCATTTGCCTTGGACTCATTTTTGTCAGATGAATCAGTATCACTCAGTGCTGAGAGCCTGTTGGCTGGACTTTGGTCATGGTTGGCATGTTTGGTCACTGTTAAGAAGGTTCAAAATAAATTTTATTGCTGATAGCCATTGGTATATGCAATTGAACATTAACAGTAATATTTACATGTCAAATTTCACTCATAGCATTTTCTTAACTGTATCTTGATTTTTGTTTCATGATTGTCCCAAAGAGAACTTCAAACAATATATCTGTGTTTTATGCTTCAAACATATAAGTATCTTTCATGAAATTACTTGCATGAGCCTTACTTTTCAACTGAGCAAAAGTTAGTAGGCATGCTGACACTCTTTGGCAGTACACTGAAAAGGTTGGCTGGAGCAGCGCTTGATGGTTTGCTCATCCTAGAGGGATTCAGCACATATACATACTGCCCCCTGGTGCATGCAACTGGCAGTTACATGTAATTTCAACCTTAACATAATCATCATCAGAATCCATTGGGGATGTTAATTGTTTTAACTCATCATTTTCCACAAATGATGAATTGCAGTGGATATACCACATTTTTCTAACATGAAAGTTTTAACATCAAATCAATTATCAGTGCAGTGTTTCAGGGATGTAACAATGGATTTTAAATTGCTCAATCACATTGGAACCACGTCATTCCTAACAGCCCTGGCATCATTATTTTCTACAAATGATGCTTTCCCTAGAAATTGATCTATGCAGTCAAGCCCATCTCAAAATTAATAGCAAAAAGCGTAGCTCGCGTTTTGCTGCTCTTGTGGTTACATTTTAAACCGTTCCAATGTATTTATTTTGCCTTTTGCAAGTGTTTTCTTTGCATTTTGAATGTGTTTCCTTTGCATTTTAATTGTCTTTCAAACACTTAGAGCGACCCATTCCAAACACCTTCGGCAACAGGTTTCAAACAGTTTGACCATGTTGACAAAAATGTTATATTCCCATTGTGACATGTTGTGTTGGCTCAGTGGGGTCTCTTGGAAATTTGGCTTTGAGTTGATAAATGTGGTGGGCTCATAACTTCAAAACCTGTGCTTGAATTGTGGTGAGTATTGTTAAATCACCAGTTTTCTCTTTAGCATATGGTTTCATGAATGTAAAAATGTGTCCATTCTAGCTTTTCTTCAAACATGCTCCGCAATTTGTTTTCATTTCTGCACACTTACAAATGAAGGTTTGATATTCATTCATTTCATAGGTAATATTCTCTGTAATACTTTATATCTTCATCATATTTAATTGCATATTGTTATCACTAAGACCATCAATAATTCCAATATTAGCATCACATTAGCCAATATATATGCAGCAAAACAGTGAGCTTATATGCACAACTGAGTTAGAGTTAGGCCTAGTGTAATATTCTCTGTAATACTTTATTTCTTCATCATATTTAATTGCACATTGTAATCATTACGACCATCAATAATAATTCCAATAGTGGCATCACATTAGCCAATATATATGCAGCAAAACAGTGAGCTTATCTGCACAACTGAGTTAGAGTTAGGCCTAGTGCCAATCAGTTTTCACCATTTTTGAATCACATCATGCCATGCATGGTATTTTAATCATGGGACCTGCATGAGCTTATTATTCCAGCTACATAGCATTAAGTTAACACAGTTGTAAACAGTTATAATTGAAAATAATATTTATAACAAACCTTAAAATGACTGACAAACATTTGACATGTTTTTGAATCACAGTAAAAGTGAAATCACAATAATGATAACTACAACAAGACTTTCCAGGAAACGGGATCTAGACTAATCATGATAATATGTGGGTAGGCTTGTTGCTCTATAACAGACATGAACAAACAATAAAATGGAGAGCTGCATGTTGTGATGGGATGTTGCCCTAGGCTGAGAGTGAAAGCAGAACTTAAGCCAATTTCACTAACTTGGGATGCCGACATGGAATAGCAACATTCAAAATACAATGATGGAGGTTATACTTTTCATTGATAAACACACTTTAATTTTTCTGGTAAACCATGCCATGGCATATTGTAGTCAGTTGTTTAGGGCCTATGTGAATTCCAGTTGTTCCCATTCAACAGTGACAGGGAATCGAAACCATGACTTTTACCTTGTTCAAAATAGTGAGGTTTTAAGTGGTAAATCTTTTGGACACTCATCAGCCAGTGATTTTCAATGAATGAATTAATATTTTCCTGGACACTTTGCAATGATGGCATAATGAATTTCAATAAAAACAGTGAATTGTGTTAAGTTAGGAGAGATTTTATTTGCATGTGGGCCTTAATGAAGACCAGAGCTGCCCTAGCAGTGAAACAAGCCTTGAAGCTGAAATATGAAACTGAGATCAACAATTTAGATATGCAGTATGGTTGACTGGATTGCAAACAATGCAACTGTATCATGTGTTTCAAACCTCAGTCTCCAGACAAAATTCAGCTTTAGAACCCTTTGCAGTCCAACTGTTTTTGAAACATTGATATGTTTTCAATGTCAGTAAAGATTGATAAAGAGAATCCATCTTGAAATTCTGCCAACTAGGAATGTGACATTTTCCTCAAAGTGTTTGAAACACATGGCTCAAAGTGCCTTCACCAAACCCTGTCCAGTACACAAATTGATGACAACATGAACTGATGTGCCATGTATGCAAAAATTTTCTGGAACAGATTCATGATGACCGTGCAAAGGTCATTTGTCTTTCACCTTATTCAAAACAGTGAGGTTTCAATTGGTAAAGCTTTGGGAGCCTCACCCACCAGTGATTTTCAATGAAAAAATTTCTTAAAGACACTTTGCAACAACAGCACAATGAATTTCAACACATAAAGTGAATTGCTTGAAGTTAGGAGAGATTATATTTGCATGTGGGCCTTAGCGTACACCAGAACTGCCAAAGCAGTGAATCAGCCTTGAAGCTGAAATTTGAAATTGATGTTGCCAGTTTAGATATGCAGTACGGTTGACTGAGTGGCCAACAATTTAACTGTACCATGTGTATCAAACTTCAGTCTCCAGACTAAATTCAGCCTTTGAAACCTTAATTCGCAATCCATCTGTTTTATGGAATGATGCATGTAGGTTTTCAATGTTAGCAAAGATAAATAAGGAGAATCCATCTTGAAATTCTGCCAACTGGGAATGTAACATTTTCCCCAAAGTGTTTGAAACACGTGGATCAAAGTGTTAATAATACATATAGAGCGTTCATCAAAGACTGTCCAATACACAAATTGATGATAACATGAACTGATGTTCTGTGTGGCTTGCTTTATTCATTCAGTACAGTGTGCTGTAAAGATATAGTGACCACTGACCTTGTCCATGAAGTAGAACATTGCGGTTGTATTGCTTTCCTTCACAGTCTGGCTGTGCGATGTTCTGCTGGCTGCACTGGCTGCACTGCTTTTGATGTGCGTATAAGTGGGTCTTGATGATCTGACCTATTTTAGCTATATCAACAACTTCATTGCCTGAGACAGTAGGCCCAATACCTGCAGGTGTCTCACTGCCAGACCCTGGCATCACTTGCTGGATGGTAACATCCTAAAACATACAACCCATTTTTAGCTGTATGTCTCTAAACCTTTCATTACTTACATGGCATTGTTTCGTTTAAATTTTATTACATTAGAAGCTGTGCTTACATCTCAAGGAATGTGCTTATTCATTTACCTCTATGATGTCTGATGGCCCCTTCGTCATTCATAACATACAGTGTCAATTAATTACATTAGTCACTGCCAGAGCATCAAGCAACATAGATCTGCTGTACTAACTTAATGATGTTCATGTATTTAACATAAATACAGCTTTTGATAATTGTCTCAAGATATACTATCCCTGCTTTACATTACTATTTATCTAATTCTCTGGATGCCCAACAGGATTTCTGCAAGTTTTTTTTTGGCAACATAAATATTCTAGTGTGATAAATGTTCTGCTGAAAATATTCTACTACATAATACAAGTTTTGCTGAAGAAAGCATAATTGGTACTTTCAAGTACATTTTAACTCTTTCACGGCCACATTTTGGACTAATTTAAGAGCTTTCCTTGGCAAACTTTGGGCACAATTTGCTTTACTCTGCATGCTTTTGACACGTATATGTATATGCCCCCAAAGCGTGCTGAGCAAAGCTGTTGATCCGCACTACCTAATATATGCTATGTATCTATAACTATAAAGGAATGGCAGTACAAGTTTTGCTGTAGAAAGTATAATTGATACTTTCCCATACATTTCAACTCTTTCAGTGCCACATTTGGACTCAGTCAACAGCTTTCCTTGGCACGCTTTGGGTACAATGTGCTTTCCTTGTCATGTTTTGGGTGCATGCGCCCAATGCACACTGAGACAAACTGTTGATCTGCACTATTCTATTCTATGTAACTACACACATGCGAGTACTTGAATACAAGTTTATAAAGAACATACCATTATCATGATTCAAAGCACACTGTTTTTAGTTCCACTTTAACCACAGTTGGCACTGAAAGAATTTAGGTACATGTATTTATGTTGAAGAGTGGTAATTATATGGACTCAATGGAGGTAAGTTAGAAAGCTGCACTCACCTTGCCCATGTATTGATCACCAAGAGCCAGTGTCTTCAGTAGTTTTCCATCTCCAGCATGATGGTATGACTGAAATATATGGATAGTGTCTTTGATTGTACAGATAGGTTCTGACTGCACCCTTGCCTCACTTGCCTACAATTACCACTGTTACATTTATCTTTTATGAAGAAAATGTAACACACTATTCAGCCTAACATTTAATATATGGATTTTTCTTTTTTCATGAAAGGAATCTCATTCTAGAGGGTTAAATGCCCATTGGCTATTAAATGCACTCTGCCTGACAGTTTTATAGTTCCCCTTTTAAATCAGAATTGTAGATGATGGTAAGCATAAAATCTGCATTGGAGAAAACTGTTGACTCTGTCAGATTCTGATCCAGAAAGGGCAAAAGACCGCACACGTTGAATTGCCAGATCAAAGATCATTCATACCTGCATGGGTGGCTGTGCTTGCTGATCTGCATTTGCCTTGGACTCATTTTTGTCAGATGAATCAGTATCACTCAGTGCTGAGAGCCTGTTGGCTGGACTTTGGTCATGGTTGGCATGTTTGGTCACTGTTAAGAAGGTTCAAAATAAATTTTATTGCTGATAGCCATTGGTATATGCAATTGAACATTAACAGTAATATTTACATGTCAAATTTCACTCATAGCATTTTCTTAACTGTATCTTGATTTTTGTTTCATGATTGTCCCAAAGAGAACTTCAAACAATATATCTGTGTTTTATGCTTCAAACATATAAGTATCTTTCATGAAATTACTTGCATGAGCCTTACTTTTCAACTGAGCAAAAGTTAGTAGGCATGCTGACACTCTTTGGCAGTACACTGAAAAGGTTGGCTGGAGCAGCGCTTGATGGTTTGCTCATCCTAGAGGGATTCAGCACATATACATACTGCCCCCTGGTGCATGCAACTGGCAGTTACATGTAATTTCAACCTTAACATAATCATCATCAGAATCCATTGGGGATGTTAATTGTTTTAACTCATCATTTTCCACAAATGATGAATTGCAGTGGATATACCACATTTTTCTAACATGAAAGTTTTAACATCAAATCAATTATCAGTGCAGTGTTTCAGGGATGTAACAATGGATTTTAAATTGCTCAATCACATTGGAACCACGTCATTCCTAACAGCCCTGGCATCATTATTTTCTACAAATGATGCTTTCCCTAGAAATTGATCTATGCAGTCAAGCCCATCTCAAAATTAATAGCAAAAAGCGTAGCTCGCGTTTTGCTGCTCTTGTGGTTACATTTTAAACCGTTCCAATGTATTTATTTTGCCTTTTGCAAGTGTTTTCTTTGCATTTTGAATGTGTTTCCTTTGCATTTTAATTGTCTTTCAAACACTTAGAGCGACCCATTCCAAACACCTTCGGCAACAGGTTTCAAACAGTTTGACCATGTTGACAAAAATGTTATATTCCCATTGTGACATGTTGTGTTGGCTCAGTGGGATCTCTTGGAAATTTGGCTTTGAGTTGATAAATGTGGTGGGCTCATAATTTCAAAACCTGTGCTTGAATTGTGGTGAGTATTGTTAAATCACCAGTTTTCTCTTTAGCATATGGTTTCATGAATGTAAAAATGTGTCCATTCTAGCTTTTCTTCAAACATGCTCCGCAATTTGTTTTCATTTCTGCACACTTACAAATGAAGGTTTGATATTCATTCATTTCATAGGTAATATTCTCTGTAATACTTTATATCTTCATCATATTTAATTGCACATTGTTATCACTAAGACCATCAATAATTCCAATATTAGCATCACATTAGCCAATATATATGCAGCAAAACAGTGAGCTTATATGCACAACTGAGTTAGAGTTAGGCCTAGTGTAATATTCTCTGTAATACTTTATTTTTTCATCATATTTAATTGCACATTGTAATCACTACGACCATCAATAATAGTTCCAATAGTGGCATCACATTAGCCAATATATATGCAGCAAAACAGTGAGCTTATCTGCACAACTGAGTTAGAGTTAGGCTTAGTGCCAATCAGTTTTCACCATTTTTGAATCACAACATGCCATGCATGGTATTTTAATCATGAGACCTGCCTGAGCTTATTATTCCAGCTACATAGCATTAAGTTAACACAGTTGTAAACAGTTATAATTGAAAATAATATTTATAACAAACCTTAAAATGACTGACAAACATTTGACATGTTTTTGAATCACAGTAAAAGTGAAATCACAATAATGATAACTACAACAAGACTTTCCAGGAAACGGGATCTAGACTAATCATGATAATATGTGGGTAGGCTTGTTGCTCTATAATAGACATGAACAAACAATAAAATGGAGAGCTGCATGTTGTGATGGGATGTTGCCCTAGGCTGAGAGTGAAAGCAGAACTTAAGCCAATTTCACTTACTTGGGATGCCGACATGGAATAGCAACATTCAAAATACAATGATGGAGGTTATACTTTTCATTGATAACACACTTTAATTTTTCTGGTAAACCATGCCATGGCATATTGTAGTCAGTTGTTTAGGGCCTATGTGAATTCCAGTTGTTCCCATTCAACAGTGACAGGGAATCGAAACCATGACTTTTACCTTGTTCAAAATAGTGAGGTTTTAAGTGGTAAATCTTTTGGACACTCATCAGCCAGTGATTTTCAATGAATGAATTAATATTTTCCTGGACACTTTGCAATGATGGCATAATGAATTTCAATAAAAACAGTGAATTGTGTTAAGTTAGGAGAGATTTTATTTGCATGTGGGCCTTAATGAAGACCAGAGCTGCCCTAGCAGTGAAACAAGCCTTGAAGCTGAAATATGAAATTGAGATCAACAATTTAGATATGCAGTATGGTTGACTGGATTGCAAACAATGCAACTGTATCATGTGTTTCAAACCTCAGTCTCCAGACAAAATTCAGCTTTAGAACCCTTTGCAGTCCAACTGTTTTTGAAACATTGATATGTTTTCAATGTCAGTAAAGATTGATAAAGAGAATCCATCTTGAAATTCTGCCAACTAGGAATGTGACATTTTCCTCAAAGTGTTTGAAACACATGGCTCAAAGTGCCTTCACCAAACCCTGTCCAGTACACAAATTGATGACAACATGAACTGATGTGCCATGTATGCAAAAATTTTCTGGAACAGATTCATGATGACCGTGCAAAGGTCATTTGTCTTTCACCTTATTCAAAACAGTGAGGTTTCAATTGGTAAAGCTTTGGGAGCCTCACCCACCAGTGATTTTCAATGAAAAAATTTCTTAAAGACACTTTGCAACAACAGCACAATGAATTTCAACACATAAAGTGAATTGCTTGAAGTTAGGAGAGATTATATTTGCATGTGGGCCTTAGCGTACACCAGAACTGCCAAAGCAGTGAATCAGCCTTGAAGCTGAAATTTGAAATTGATGTTGCCAGTTTAGATATGCAGTACGGTTGACTGAGTGGCCAACAATTTAACTGTACCATGTGTATCAAACTTCAGTCTCCAGACTAAATTCAGCCTTTGAAACCTTAATTCGCAATCCATCTGTTTTATGGAATGATGCATGTAGGTTTTCAATGTTAGCAAAGATAAATAAGGAGAATCCATCTTGAAATTCTGCCAACTGGGAATGTAACATTTTCCCCAAAGTGTTTGAAACACGTGGATCAAAGTGTTAATAATACATATAGAGCGTTCATCAAAGACTGTCCAATACACAAATTGATGATAACATGAACTGATGTTCTGTGTGGCTTGCTTTATTCATTCAGTACAGTGTGCTGTAAAGATATAGTGACCACTGACCTTGTCCATGAAGTAGAACATTGCGGTTGTATTGCTTTCCTTCACAGTCTGGCTGTGCGATGTTCTGCTGGCTGCACTGGCTGCACTGCTTTTGATGTGCGTATAAGTGGGTCTTGATGATCTGACCTATTTTAGCTATATCAACAACTTCATTGCCTGAGACAGTAGGCCCAATACCTGCAGGTGTCTCACTGCCAGACCCTGGCATCACTTGCTGGATGGTAACATCCTAAAACATACAACCCATTTTTAGCTGTATGTCTCTAAACCTTTCATTACTTACATGGCATTGTTTCGTTTAAATTTTATTACATTAGAAGCTGTGCTTACATCTCAAGGAATGTGCTTATTCATTTACCTCTATGATGTCTGATGGCCCCTTCGTCATTCATAACATACAGTGTCAATTAATTACATTAGTCACTGCCAGAGCATCAAGCAACATAGATCTGCTGTACTAACTTAATGATGTTCATGTATTTAACATAAATACAGCTTTTGATAATTGTCTCAAGATATACTATCCCTGCTTTACATTACTATTTATCTAATTCTCTGGATGCCCAACAGGATTTCTGCAAGTTTTTTTTTGGCAACATAAATATTCTAGTGTGATAAATGTTCTGCTGAAAATATTCTACTACATAATACAAGTTTTGCTGAAGAAAGCATAATTGGTACTTTCAAGTACATGTTAACTCTTTCACGGCCACATTTTGGACTAATTTAAGAGCTTTCCTTGGCAAACTTTGGGCACAATTTGCTTTACTCTGCATGCTTTTGACACGTATATGTATATGCCCCCAAAGCGTGCTGAGCAAAGCTGTTGATCCGCACTACCTAATATATGCTATGTATCTATAACTATAAAGGAATGGCAGTACAAGTTTTGCTGTAGAAAGTATAATTGATACTTTCCCATACATTTCAACTCTTTCAGTGCCACATTTGGACTCAGTCAACAGCTTTCCTTGGCACGCTTTGGGTACAATGTGCTTTCCTTGTCATGTTTTGGGTGCATGCGCCCAATGCACACTGAGACAAACTGTTGATCTGCACTATTCTATTCTATGTAACTACACACATGCGAGTACTTGAATACAAGTTTATAAAGAACATACCATTATCATGATTCAAAGCACACTGTTTTTAGTTCCACTTTAACCACAGTTGGCACTGAAAGAATTTAGGTACATGTATTTATGTTGAAGAGTGGTAATTATATGGACTCAATGGAGGTAAGTTAGAAAGCTGCACTCACCTTGCCCATGTATTGATCACCAAGAGCCAGTGTCTTCAGTAGTTTTCCATCTCCAGCATGATGGTATGACTGAAATATATGGATAGTGTCTTTGATTGTACAGAAAGGTTCTGACTGCACCCTTGCCTCACTTGCCTACAATTACCACTGTTACATTTATCTTTTATGAAGAAAATGTAACACACTATTCAGCCTAACATTTAATATATGGATTTTTCTTTTTTCATGAAAGGAATCTCATTCTAGAGGGTTAAATGCCCATTGGCTATTAAATGCACTCTGCCTGACAGTTTTATAGCTCCCCTTTTAAATCAGAATTGTAGATGATGGTAAGCATAAAATCTGCATTGGAGAAAACTGTTGACTCTGTCAGATTCTGATCCAGAAAGGGCAAAAGACCGCACACGTTGAATTGCCAGATCAAAGATCATTCATACCTGCATGGGTGGCTGTGCTTGCTGATCTGCATTTGCCTTGGACTCATTTTTGTCAGATGACTCAGTATCACTCAGTGCTGAGAGCCTGTTGGCTGGACTTTGGTCATGGTTGGCATGTTTGGTCACTGTTAAGAAGGTTCAAAATAAATTTTATTGCTGATAGCCATTGGTATATGCAATTGAACATTAACAGTAATATTTACATGTCAAATTTCACTCATAGCATTTTCTTAACTGTATCTTGATTTTTGTTTCATGATTGTCCCAAAGAGAACTTCAAACAATATATCTGTGTTTTATGCTTCAAACATATAAGTATCTTTCATGAAATTACTTGCATGAGCCTTACTTTTCAACTGAGCAAAAGTTAGTAGGCATGCTGACACTCTTTGGCAGTACACTGAAAAGGTTGGCTGGAGCAGCGCTTGATGGTTTGCTCATCCTAGAGGGATTCAGCACATATACATACTGCCCCCTGGTGCATGCAACTGGCAGTTACATGTAATTTCAACCTTAACATAATCATCATCAGAATCCATTGGGGATGTTAATTGTTTTAACTCATCATTTTCCACAAATGATGAATTGCAGTGGATATACCACATTTTTCTAACATGAAAGTTTTAACATCAAATCAATTATCAGTGCAGTGTTTCAGGGATGTAACAATGGATTTTAAATTGCTCAATCACATTGGAACCACGTCATTCCTAACAGCCCTGGCATCATTATTTTCTACAAATGATGCTTTCCCTAGAAATTGATCTATGCAGTCAAGCCCATCTCAAAATTAATAGCAAAAAGCGTAGCTCGCGTTTTGCTGCTCTTGTGGTTACATTTTAAACCGTTCCAATGTATTTATTTTGCCTTTTGCAAGTGTTTTCTTTGCATTTTGAATGTGTTTCCTTTGCATTTTAATTGTCTTTCAAACACTTAGAGCGACCCATTCCAAACACCTTCGGCAACAGGTTTCAAACAGTTTGACCATGTTGACAAAAATGTTATATTCCCATTGTGACATGTTGTGTTGGCTCAGTGGGATCTCTTGGAAATTTGGCTTTGAGTTGATAAATGTGGTGGGCTCATAATTTCAAAACCTGTGCTTGAATTGTGGTGAGTATTGTTAAATCACCAGTTTTCTCTTTAGCATATGGTTTCATGAATGTAAAAATGTGTCCATTCTAGCTTTTCTTCAAACATGCTCCGCAATTTGTTTTCATTTCTGCACACTTACAAATGAAGGTTTGATATTCATTCATTTCATCGGTAATATTCTCTGTAATACTTTATATCTTCATCATATTTAATTGCACATTGTTATCACTAAGACCATCAATAATTCCAATATTAGCATCACATTAGCCAATATATATGCAGCAAAACAGTGAGCTTATATGCACAACTGAGTTAGAGTTAGGCCTAGTGTAATATTCTCTGTAATACTTTATTTTTTCATCATATTTAATTGCACATTGTAATCACTACGACCATCAATAATAATTCCAATAGTGGCATCACATTAGCCAATATATATGCAGCAAAACAGTGAGCTTATCTGCACAACTGAGTTAGAGTTAGGCTTAGTGCCAATCAGTTTTCACCATTTTTGAATCACAACATGCCATGCATGGTATTTTAATCATGAGACCTGCCTGAGCTTATTATTCCAGCTACATAGCATTAAGTTAACACAGTTGTAAACAGTTATAATTGAAAATAATATTTATAACAAACCTTAAAATGACTGACAAACATTTGACATGTTTTTGAATCACAGTAAAAGTGAAATCACAATAATGATAACTACAACAAGACTTTCCAGGAAACGGGATCTAGACTAATCATGATAATATGTGGGTAGGCTTGTTGCTCTATAATAGACATGAACAAACAATAAAATGGAGAGCTGCATGTTGTGATGGGATGTTGCCCTAGGCTGAGAGCGAAAGCAGAACTTAAGCCAATTTCACTTACTTGGGATGCCGACATGGAATAGCAACATTCAAAATACAATGATGGAGGTTATACTTTTCATTGATAAACACACTTTAATTTTTCTGGTAAACCATGCCATGGCATATTGTAGTCAGTTGTTTAGGGCCTATGTGAATTCCAGTTGTTCCCATTCAACAGTGACAGGGAATCGAAACCATGACTTTTACCTTGTTCAAAATAGTGAGGTTTTAAGTGGTAAATCTTTTGGACACTCATCAGCCAGTGATTTTCAATGAATGAATTAATATTTTCCTGGACACTTTGCAATGATGGCATAATGAATTTCAATAAAAACAGTGAATTGTGTTAAGTTAGGAGAGATTTTATTTGCATGTGGGCCTTAATGAAGACCAGAGCTGCCCTAGCAGTGAAACAAGCCTTGAAGCTGAAATATGAAATTGAGATCAACAATTTAGATATGCAGTATGGTTGACTGGATTGCAAACAATGCAACTGTATCATGTGTTTCAAACCTCAGTCTCCAGACAAAATTCAGCTTTAGAACCCTTTGCAGTCCAACTGTTTTTGAAACATTGATATGTTTTCAATGTCAGTAAAGATTGATAAAGAGAATCCATCTTGAAATTCTGCCAACTAGGAATATGACATTTTCCTCAAAGTGTTTGAAACACATGGCTCAAAGTGCCTTCACCAAACCCTGTCCAGTACACAAATTGATGACAACATGAACTGATGTGCCATGTATGCAAAAATTTTCTGGAACAGATTCATGATGACCGTGCAAAGGTCATTTGACTTTCACCTTATTCAAAACAGTGAGGTTTCAATTGGCAAAGCTTTGGGAGCCTCACCCACCAGTGATTTTCAATGAAAAAATTTCTTAAAGACACTTTGCAACAACAGCACAATGAATTTCAACACATAAAGTGAATTGCTTGAAGTTAGGAGAGATTATATTTGCATGTGGGCCTTAGCGTACACCAGAACTGCCAAAGCAGTGAATCAGCCTTGAAGCTGAAATTTGAAATTGATGTTGCCAGTTTAGATATGCAGTACGGTTGACTGAGTGGCCAACAATTTAACTGTACCATGTGTATCAAACTTCAGTCTCCAGACTAAATTCAGCCTTTGAAACCTTAATTCGCAATCCATCTGTTTTATGGAATGATGCATGTAGGTTTTCAATGTTAGCAAAGATAAATAAGGAGAATCCATCTTGAAATTCTGCCAACTGGGAATGTAACATTTTCCCCAAAGTGTTTGAAACACGTGGATCAAAGTGTTAATAATACATATAGAGCGTTCATCAAAGACTGTCCAATACACAAATTGATGATAACATGAACTGATGTTCTGTGTGGCTTGCTTTATTCATTCAGTACAGTGTGCTGTAAAGATATAGTGACCACTGACCTTGTCCATGAAGTAGAACATTGCGGTTGTATTGCTTTCCTTCACAGTCTGGCTGTGCGATGTTCTGCTGGCTGCACTGGCTGCACTGCTTTTGATGTGCGTATAAGTGGGTCTTGATGATCTGACCTATTTTAGCTATATCAACAACTTCATTGCCTGAGACAGTAGGCCCAATACCTGCAGGTGTCTCACTGCCAGACCCTGGCATCACTTGCTGGATGGTAACATCCTAAAACGTACAACCCATTTTTAGCTGTATGTCTCTAAACCTTTCATTACTTACATGGCATTGTTTCGTTTAAATTTTATTACATTAGAAGCTGTGCTTACATCTCAAGGAATGTGCTTATTCATTTACCTCTATGATGTCTGATGGCCCCTTCGTCATTCATAACATACAGTGTCAATTAATTACATTAGTCACTGCCAGAGCATCAAGCAACATAGATCTGCTGTACTAACTTAATGATGTTCATGTATTTAACATAAATACAGCTTTTGATAATTGTCTCAAGATATACTATCCCTGCTTTACATTACTATTTATCTAATTCTCTGGATGCCCAACAGGATTTCTGCAAGTTTTTTTTTGGCAACATAAATATTCTAGTGTGATAAATGTTCTGCTGAAAATATTCTACTACATAATACAAGTTTTGCTGAAGAAAGCATAATTGGTACTTTCAAGTACATGTTAACTCTTTCACGGCCACATTTTGGACTAATTTAAGAGCTTTCCTTGGCAAACTTTGGGCACAATTTGCTTTACTCTGCATGCTTTTGACACGTATATGTATATGCCCCCAAAGCGTGCTGAGCAAAGCTGTTGATCCGCACTACCTAATATATGCTATGTATCTATAACTATAAAGGAATGGCAGTACAAGTTTTGCTGTAGAAAGTATAATTGATACTTTCCCATACATTTCAACTCTTTCAGTGCCACATTTGGACTCAGTCAACAGCTTTCCTTGGCACGCTTTGGGTACAATGTGCTTTCCTTGTCATGTTTTGGGTGCATGCGCCCAATGCACACTGAGACAAACTGTTGATCTGCACTATTCTATTCTATGTAACTACACACATGCGAGTACTTGAATACAAGTTTATAAAGAACATACCATTATCATGATTCAAAGCACACTGTTTTTAGTTCCACTTTAACCACAGTTGGCACTGAAAGAATTTAGGTACATGTATTTATGTTGAAGAGTGGTAATTATATGGACTCAATGGAGGTAAGTTAGAAAGCTGCACTCACCTTGCCCATGTATTGATCACCAAGAGCCAGTGTCTTCAGTAGTTTTCCATCTCCAGCATGATGGTATGACTGAAATATATGGATAGTGTCTTTGATTGTACAGAAAGGTTCTGACTGCACCCTTGCCTCACTTGCCTACAATTACCACTGTTACATTTATCTTTTATGAAGAAAATGTAACACACTATTCAGCCTAACATTTAATATATGGATTTTTCTTTTTTCATGAAAGGAATCTCATTCTAGAGGGTTAAATGCCCATTGGCTATTAAATGCACTCTGCCTGACAGTTTTATAGCTCCCCTTTTAAATCAGAATTGTAGATGATGGTAAGCATAAAATCTGCATTGGAGAAAACTGTTGACTCTGTCAGATTCTGATCCAGAAAGGGCAAAAGACCGCACACGTTGAATTGCCAGATCAAAGATCATTCATACCTGCATGGGTGGCTGTGCTTGCTGATCTGCATTTGCCTTGGACTCATTTTTGTCAGATGACTCAGTATCACTCAGTGCTGAGAGCCTGTTGGCTGGACTTTGGTCATGGTTGGCATGTTTGGTCACTGTTAAGAAGGTTCAAAATAAATTTTATTGCTGATAGCCATTGGTATATGCAATTGAACATTAACAGTAATATTTACATGTCAAATTTCACTCATAGCATTTTCTTAACTGTATCTTGATTTTTGTTTCATGATTGTCCCAAAGAGAACTTCAAACAATATATCTGTGTTTTATGCTTCAAACATATAAGTATCTTTCATGAAATTACTTGCATGAGCCTTACTTTTCAACTGAGCAAAAGTTAGTAGGCATGCTGACACTCTTTGGCAGTACACTGAAAAGGTTGGCTGGAGCAGCGCTTGATGGTTTGCTCATCCTAGAGGGATTCAGCACATATACATACTGCCCCCTGGTGCATGCAACTGGCAGTTACATGTAATTTCAACCTTAACATAATCATCATCAGAATCCATTGGGGATGTTAATTGTTTTAACTCATCATTTTCCACAAATGATGAATTGCAGTGGATATACCACATTTTTCTAACATGAAAGTTTTAACATCAAATCAATTATCAGTGCAGTGTTTCAGGGATGTAACAATGGATTTTAAATTGCTCAATCACATTGGAACCACGTCATTCCTAACAGCCCTGGCATCATTATTTTCTACAAATGATGCTTTCCCTAGAAATTGATCTATGCAGTCAAGCCCATCTCAAAATTAATAGCAAAAAGCGTAGCTCGCGTTTTGCTGCTCTTGTGGTTACATTTTAAACCGTTCCAATGTATTTATTTTGCCTTTTGCAAGTGTTTTCTTTGCATTTTGAATGTGTTTCCTTTGCATTTTAATTGTCTTTCAAACACTTAGAGCGACCCATTCCAAACACCTTCGGCAACAGGTTTCAAACAGTTTGACCATGTTGACAAAAATGTTATATTCCCATTGTGACATGTTGTGTTGGCTCAGTGGGATCTCTTGGAAATTTGGCTTTGAGTTGATAAATGTGGTGGGCTCATAATTTCAAAACCTGTGCTTGAATTGTGGTGAGTATTGTTAAATCACCAGTTTTCTCTTTAGCATATGGTTTCATGAATGTAAAAATGTGTCCATTCTAGCTTTTCTTCAAACATGCTCCGCAATTTGTTTTCATTTCTGCACACTTACAAATGAAGGTTTGATATTCATTCATTTCATCGGTAATATTCTCTGTAATACTTTATATCTTCATCATATTTAATTGCACATTGTTATCACTAAGACCATCAATAATTCCAATATTAGCATCACATTAGCCAATATATATGCAGCAAAACAGTGAGCTTATATGCACAACTGAGTTAGAGTTAGGCCTAGTGTAATATTCTCTGTAATACTTTATTTTTTCATCATATTTAATTGCACATTGTAATCACTACGACCATCAATAATAATTCCAATAGTGGCATCACATTAGCCAATATATATGCAGCAAAACAGTGAGCTTATCTGCACAACTGAGTTAGAGTTAGGCTTAGTGCCAATCAGTTTTCACCATTTTTGAATCACAACATGCCATGCATGGTATTTTAATCATGAGACCTGCCTGAGCTTATTATTCCAGCTACATAGCATTAAGTTAACACAGTTGTAAACAGTTATAATTGAAAATAATATTTATAACAAACCTTAAAATGACTGACAAACATTTGACATGTTTTTGAATCACAGTAAAAGTGAAATCACAATAATGATAACTACAACAAGACTTTCCAGGAAACGGGATCTAGACTAATCATGATAATATGTGGGTAGGCTTGTTGCTCTATAATAGACATGAACAAACAATAAAATGGAGAGCTGCATGTTGTGATGGGATGTTGCCCTAGGCTGAGAGCGAAAGCAGAACTTAAGCCAATTTCACTTACTTGGGATGCCGACATGGAATAGCAACATTCAAAATACAATGATGGAGGTTATACTTTTCATTGATAAACACACTTTAATTTTTCTGGTAAACCATGCCATGGCATATTGTAGTCAGTTGTTTAGGGCCTATGTGAATTCCAGTTGTTCCCATTCAACAGTGACAGGGAATCGAAACCATGACTTTTACCTTGTTCAAAATAGTGAGGTTTTAAGTGGTAAATCTTTTGGACACTCATCAGCCAGTGATTTTCAATGAATGAATTAATATTTTCCTGGACACTTTGCAATGATGGCATAATGAATTTCAATAAAAACAGTGAATTGTGTTAAGTTAGGAGAGATTTTATTTGCATGTGGGCCTTAATGAAGACCAGAGCTGCCCTAGCAGTGAAACAAGCCTTGAAGCTGAAATATGAAATTGAGATCAACAATTTAGATATGCAGTATGGTTGACTGGATTGCAAACAATGCAACTGTATCATGTGTTTCAAACCTCAGTCTCCAGACAAAATTCAGCTTTAGAACCCTTTGCAGTCCAACTGTTTTTGAAACATTGATATGTTTTCAATGTCAGTAAAGATTGATAAAGAGAATCCATCTTGAAATTCTGCCAACTAGGAATATGACATTTTCCTCAAAGTGTTTGAAACACATGGCTCAAAGTGCCTTCACCAAACCCTGTCCAGTACACAAATTGATGACAACATGAACTGATGTGCCATGTATGCAAAAATTTTCTGGAACAGATTCATGATGACCGTGCAAAGGTCATTTGACTTTCACCTTATTCAAAACAGTGAGGTTTCAATTGGCAAAGCTTTGGGAGCCTCACCCACCAGTGATTTTCAATGAAAAAATTTCTTAAAGACACTTTGCAACAACAGCACAATGAATTTCAACACATAAAGTGAATTGCTTGAAGTTAGGAGAGATTATATTTGCATGTGGGCCTTAGCGTACACCAGAACTGCCAAAGCAGTGAATCAGCCTTGAAGCTGAAATTTGAAATTGATGTTGCCAGTTTAGATATGCAGTACGGTTGACTGAGTGGCCAACAATTTAACTGTACCATGTGTATCAAACTTCAGTCTCCAGACTAAATTCAGCCTTTGAAACCTTAATTCGCAATCCATCTGTTTTATGGAATGATGCATGTAGGTTTTCAATGTTAGCAAAGATAAATAAGGAGAATCCATCTTGAAATTCTGCCAACTGGGAATGTAACATTTTCCCCAAAGTGTTTGAAACACGTGGATCAAAGTGTTAATAATACATATAGAGCGTTCATCAAAGACTGTCCAATACACAAATTGATGATAACATGAACTGATGTTCTGTGTGGCTTGCTTTATTCATTCAGTACAGTGTGCTGTAAAGATATAGTGACCACTGACCTTGTCCATGAAGTAGAACATTGCGGTTGTATTGCTTTCCTTCACAGTCTGGCTGTGCGATGTTCTGCTGGCTGCACTGGCTGCACTGCTTTTGATGTGCGTATAAGTGGGTCTTGATGATCTGACCTATTTTAGCTATATCAACAACTTCATTGCCTGAGACAGTAGGCCCAATACCTGCAGGTGTCTCACTGCCAGACCCTGGCATCACTTGCTGGATGGTAACATCCTAAAACGTACAACCCATTTTTAGCTGTATGTCTCTAAACCTTTCATTACTTACATGGCATTGTTTCGTTTAAATTTTATTACATTAGAAGCTGTGCTTACATCTCAAGGAATGTGCTTATTCATTTACCTCTATGATGTCTGATGGCCCCTTCGTCATTCATAACATACAGTGTCAATTAATTACATTAGTCACTGCCAGAGCATCAAGCAACATAGATCTGCTGTACTAACTTAATGATGTTCATGTATTTAACATAAATACAGCTTTTGATAATTGTCTCAAGATATACTATCCCTGCTTTACATTACTATTTATCTAATTCTCTGGATGCCCAACAGGATTTCTGCAAGTTTTTTTTTGGCAACATAAATATTCTAGTGTGATAAATGTTCTGCTGAAAATATTCTACTACATAATACAAGTTTTGCTGAAGAAAGCATAATTGGTACTTTCAAGTACATGTTAACTCTTTCACGGCCACATTTTGGACTAATTTAAGAGCTTTCCTTGGCAAACTTTGGGCACAATTTGCTTTACTCTGCATGCTTTTGACACGTATATGTATATGCCCCCAAAGCGTGCTGAGCAAAGCTGTTGATCCGCACTACCTAATATATGCTATGTATCTATAACTATAAAGGAATGGCAGTACAAGTTTTGCTGTAGAAAGTATAATTGATACTTTCCCATACATTTCAACTCTTTCAGTGCCACATTTGGACTCAGTCAACAGCTTTCCTTGGCACGCTTTGGGTACAATGTGCTTTCCTTGTCATGTTTTGGGTGCATGCGCCCAATGCACACTGAGACAAACTGTTGATCTGCACTATTCTATTCTATGTAACTACACACATGCGAGTACTTGAATACAAGTTTATAAAGAACATACCATTATCATGATTCAAAGCACACTGTTTTTAGTTCCACTTTAACCACAGTTGGCACTGAAAGAATTTAGGTACATGTATTTATGTTGAAGAGTGGTAATTATATGGACTCAATGGAGGTAAGTTAGAAAGCTGCACTCACCTTGCCCATGTATTGATCACCAAGAGCCAGTGTCTTCAGTAGTTTTCCATCTCCAGCATGATGGTATGACTGAAATATATGGATAGTGTCTTTGATTGTACAGAAAGGTTCTGACTGCACCCTTGCCTCACTTGCCTACAATTACCACTGTTACATTTATCTTTTATGAAGAAAATGTAACACACTATTCAGCCTAACATTTAATATATGGATTTTTCTTTTTTCATGAAAGGAATCTCATTCTAGAGGGTTAAATGCCCATTGGCTATTAAATGCACTCTGCCTGACAGTTTTATAGCTCCCCTTTTAAATCAGAATTGTAGATGATGGTAAGCATAAAATCTGCATTGGAGAAAACTGTTGACTCTGTCAGATTCTGATCCAGAAAGGGCAAAAGACCGCACACGTTGAATTGCCAGATCAAAGATCATTCATACCTGCATGGGTGGCTGTGCTTGCTGATCTGCATTTGCCTTGGACTCATTTTTGTCAGATGACTCAGTATCACTCAGTGCTGAGAGCCTGTTGGCTGGACTTTGGTCATGGTTGGCATGTTTGGTCACTGTTAAGAAGGTTCAAAATAAATTTTATTGCTGATAGCCATTGGTATATGCAATTGAACATTAACAGTAATATTTACATGTCAAATTTCACTCATAGCATTTTCTTAACTGTATCTTGATTTTTGTTTCATGATTGTCCCAAAGAGAACTTCAAACAATATATCTGTGTTTTATGCTTCAAACATATAAGTATCTTTCATGAAATTACTTGCATGAGCCTTACTTTTCAACTGAGCAAAAGTTAGTAGGCATGCTGACACTCTTTGGCAGTACACTGAAAAGGTTGGCTGGAGCAGCGCTTGATGGTTTGCTCATCCTAGAGGGATTCAGCACATATACATACTGCCCCCTGGTGCATGCAACTGGCAGTTACATGTAATTTCAACCTTAACATAATCATCATCAGAATCCATTGGGGATGTTAATTGTTTTAACTCATCATTTTCCACAAATGATGAATTGCAGTGGATATACCACATTTTTCTAACATGAAAGTTTTAACATCAAATCAATTATCAGTGCAGTGTTTCAGGGATGTAACAATGGATTTTAAATTGCTCAATCACATTGGAACCACGTCATTCCTAACAGCCCTGGCATCATTATTTTCTACAAATGATGCTTTCCCTAGAAATTGATCTATGCAGTCAAGCCCATCTCAAAATTAATAGCAAAAAGCGTAGCTCGCGTTTTGCTGCTCTTGTGGTTACATTTTAAACCGTTCCAATGTATTTATTTTGCCTTTTGCAAGTGTTTTCTTTGCATTTTGAATGTGTTTCCTTTGCATTTTAATTGTCTTTCAAACACTTAGAGCGACCCATTCCAAACACCTTCGGCAACAGGTTTCAAACAGTTTGACCATGTTGACAAAAATGTTATATTCCCATTGTGACATGTTGTGTTGGCTCAGTGGGATCTCTTGGAAATTTGGCTTTGAGTTGATAAATGTGGTGGGCTCATAATTTCAAAACCTGTGCTTGAATTGTGGTGAGTATTGTTAAATCACCAGTTTTCTCTTTAGCATATGGTTTCATGAATGTAAAAATGTGTCCATTCTAGCTTTTCTTCAAACATGCTCCGCAATTTGTTTTCATTTCTGCACACTTACAAATGAAGGTTTGATATTCATTCATTTCATCGGTAATATTCTCTGTAATACTTTATATCTTCATCATATTTAATTGCACATTGTTATCACTAAGACCATCAATAATTCCAATATTAGCATCACATTAGCCAATATATATGCAGCAAAACAGTGAGCTTATATGCACAACTGAGTTAGAGTTAGGCCTAGTGTAATATTCTCTGTAATACTTTATTTTTTCATCATATTTAATTGCACATTGTAATCACTACGACCATCAATAATAGTTCCAATAGTGGCATCACATTAGCCAATATATATGCAGCAAAACAGTGAGCTTATCTGCACAACTGAGTTAGAGTTAGGCTTAGTGCCAATCAGTTTTCACCATTTTTGAATCACAACATGCCATGCATGGTATTTTAATCATGAGACCTGCCTGAGCTTATTATTCCAGCTACATAGCATTAAGTTAACACAGTTGTAAACAGTTATAATTGAAAATAATATTTATAACAAACCTTAAAATGACTGACAAACATTTGACATGTTTTTGAATCACAGTAAAAGTGAAATCACAATAATGATAACTACAACAAGACTTTCCAGGAAACGGGATCTAGACTAATCATGATAATATGTGGGTAGGCTTGTTGCTCTATAATAGACATGAACAAACAATAAAATGGAGAGCTGCATGTTGTGATGGGATGTTGCCCTAGGCTGAGAGTGAAAGCAGAACTTAAGCCAATTTCACTTACTTGGGATGCCGACATGGAATAGCAACATTCAAAATACAATGATGGAGGTTATACTTTTCATTGATAACACACTTTAATTTTTCTGGTAAACCATGCCATGGCATATTGTAGTCAGTTGTTTAGGGCCTATGTGAATTCCAGTTGTTCCCATTCAACAGTGACAGGGAATCGAAACCATGACTTTTACCTTGTTCAAAATAGTGAGGTTTTAAGTGGTAAATCTTTTGGACACTCATCAGCCAGTGATTTTCAATGAATGAATTAATATTTTCCTGGACACTTTGCAATGATGGCATAATGAATTTCAATAAAAACAGTGAATTGTGTTAAGTTAGGAGAGATTTTATTTGCATGTGGGCCTTAATGAAGACCAGAGCTGCCCTAGCAGTGAAACAAGCCTTGAAGCTGAAATATGAAATTGAGATCAACAATTTAGATATGCAGTATGGTTGACTGGATTGCAAACAATGCAACTGTATCATGTGTTTCAAACCTCAGTCTCCAGACAAAATTCAGCTTTAGAACCCTTTGCAGTCCAACTGTTTTTGAAACATTGATATGTTTTCAATGTCAGTAAAGATTGATAAAGAGAATCCATCTTGAAATTCTGCCAACTAGGAATGTGACATTTTCCTCAAAGTGTTTGAAACACATGGCTCAAAGTGCCTTCACCAAACCCTGTCCAGTACACAAATTGATGACAACATGAACTGATGTGCCATGTATGCAAAAATTTTCTGGAACAGATTCATGATGACCGTGCAAAGGTCATTTGTCTTTCACCTTATTCAAAACAGTGAGGTTTCAATTGGTAAAGCTTTGGGAGCCTCACCCACCAGTGATTTTCAATGAAAAAATTTCTTAAAGACACTTTGCAACAACAGCACAATGAATTTCAACACATAAAGTGAATTGCTTGAAGTTAGGAGAGATTATATTTGCATGTGGGCCTTAGCGTACACCAGAACTGCCAAAGCAGTGAATCAGCCTTGAAGCTGAAATTTGAAATTGATGTTGCCAGTTTAGATATGCAGTACGGTTGACTGAGTGGCCAACAATTTAACTGTACCATGTGTATCAAACTTCAGTCTCCAGACTAAATTCAGCCTTTGAAACCTTAATTCGCAATCCATCTGTTTTATGGAATGATGCATGTAGGTTTTCAATGTTAGCAAAGATAAATAAGGAGAATCCATCTTGAAATTCTGCCAACTGGGAATGTAACATTTTCCCCAAAGTGTTTGAAACACGTGGATCAAAGTGTTAATAATACACATAGAACGTTCATCAAAGACTGTCCAATACACAAATTGATGATAACATGAACTGATGTTCTGTGTGGCTTGCTTTATTCATTCAGTACAGTGTGCTGTAAAGATATAGTGACCACTGACCTTGTCCATGAAGTAGAACATTGCGGTTGTATTGCTTTCCTTCACAGTCTGGCTGTGCGATGTTCTGCTGGCTGCACTGGCTGCACTGCTTTTGATGTGCGTATAAGTGGGTCTTGATGATCTGACCTATTTTAGCTATATCAACAACTTCATTGCCTGAGACAGTAGGCCCAATACCTGCAGGTGTCTCACTGCCAGACCCTGGCATCACTTGCTGGATGGTAACATCCTAAAACGTACAACCCATTTTTAGCTGTATGTCTCTAAACCTTTCATTACTTACATGGCATTGTTTCGTTTAAATTTTATTACATTAGAAGCTGTGCTTACATCTCAAGGAATGTGCTTATTCATTTACCTCTATGATGTCTGATGGCCCCTTCGTCATTCATAACATACAGTGTCAATTAATTACATTAGTCACTGCCAGAGCATCAAGCAACATAGATCTGCTGTACTAACTTAATGATGTTCATGTATTTAACATAAATACAGCTTTTGATAATTGTCTCAAGATATACTATCCCTGCTTTACATTACTATTTATCTAATTCTCTGGATGCCCAACAGGATTTCTGCAAGTTTTTTTTTGGCAACATAAATATTCTAGTGTGATAAATGTTCTGCTGAAAATATTCTACTACATAATACAAGTTTTGCTGAAGAAAGCATAATTGGTACTTTCAAGTACATTTTAACTCTTTCACGGCCACATTTTGGACTAATTTAAGAGCTTTCCTTGGCAAACTTTGGGCACAATTTGCTTTACTCTGCATGCTTTTGACACGTATATGTATATGCCCCCAAAGCGTGCTGAGCAAAGCTGTTGATCCGCACTACCTAATATATGCTATGTATCTATAACTATAAAGGAATGGCAGTACAAGTTTTGCTGTAGAAAGTATAATTGATACTTTCCCATACATTTCAACTCTTTCAGTGCCACATTTGGACTCAGTCAACAGCTTTCCTTGGCACGCTTTGGGTACAATGTGCTTTCCTTGTCATGTTTTGGGTGCATGCGCCCAATGCACACTGAGACAAACTGTTGATCTGCACTATTCTATTCTATGTAACTACACACATGCGAGTACTTGAATACAAGTTTATAAAGAACATACCATTATCATGATTCAAAGCACACTGTTTTTAGTTCCACTTTAACCACAGTTGGCACTGAAAGAATTTAGGTACATGTATTTATGTTGAAGAGTGGTAATTATATGGACTCAATGGAGGTAAGTTAGAAAGCTGCACTCACCTTGCCCATGTATTGATCACCAAGAGCCAGTGTCTTCAGTAGTTTTCCATCTCCAGCATGATGGTATGACTGAAATATATGGATAGTGTCTTTGATTGTACAGAAAGGTTCTGACTGCACCCTTGCCTCACTTGCCTACAATTACCACTGTTACATTTATCTTTTATGAAGAAAATGTAACACACTATTCAGCCTAACATTTAATATATGGATTTTTCTTTTTTCATGAAAGGAATCTCATTCTAGAGGGTTAAATGCCCATTGGCTATTAAATGCACTCTGCCTGACAGTTTTATAGCTCCCCTTTTAAATCAGAATTGTAGATGATGGTAAGCATAAAATCTGCATTGGAGAAAACTGTTGACTCTGTCAGATTCTGATCCAGAAAGGGCAAAAGACCGCACACGTTGAATTGCCAGATCAAAGATCATTCATACCTGCATGGGTGGCTGTGCTTGCTGATCTGCATTTGCCTTGGACTCATTTTTGTCAGATGACTCAGTATCACTCAGTGCTGAGAGCCTGTTGGCTGGACTTTGGTCATGGTTGGCATGTTTGGTCACTGTTAAGAAGGTTCAAAATAAATTTTATTGCTGATAGCCATTGGTATATGCAATTGAACATTAACAGTAATATTTACATGTCAAATTTCACTCATAGCATTTTCTTAACTGTATCTTGATTTTTGTTTCATGATTGTCCCAAAGAGAACTTCAAACAATATATCTGTGTTTTATGCTTCAAACATATAAGTATCTTTCATGAAATTACTTGCATGAGCCTTACTTTTCAACTGAGCAAAAGTTAGTAGGCATGCTGACACTCTTTGGCAGTACACTGAAAAGGTTGGCTGGAGCAGCGCTTGATGGTTTGCTCATCCTAGAGGGATTCAGCACATATACATACTGCCCCCTGGTGCATGCAACTGGCAGTTACATGTAATTTCAACCTTAACATAATCATCATCAGAATCCATTGGGGATGTTAATTGTTTTAACTCATCATTTTCCACAAATGATGAATTGCAGTGGATATACCACATTTTTCTAACATGAAAGTTTTAACATCAAATCAATTATCAGTGCAGTGTTTCAGGGATGTAACAATGGATTTTAAATTGCTCAATCACATTGGAACCACGTCATTCCTAACAGCCCTGGCATCATTATTTTCTACAAATGATGCTTTCCCTAGAAATTGATCTATGCAGTCAAGCCCATCTCAAAATTAATAGCAAAAAGCGTAGCTCGCGTTTTGCTGCTCTTGTGGTTACATTTTAAACCGTTCCAATGTATTTATTTTGCCTTTTGCAAGTGTTTTCTTTGCATTTTGAATGTGTTTCCTTTGCATTTTAATTGTCTTTCAAACACTTAGAGCGACCCATTCCAAACACCTTCGGCAACAGGTTTCAAACAGTTTGACCATGTTGACAAAAATGTTATATTCCCATTGTGACATGTTGTGTTGGCTCAGTGGGATCTCTTGGAAATTTGGCTTTGAGTTGATAAATGTGGTGGGCTCATAATTTCAAAACCTGTGCTTGAATTGTGGTGAGTATTGTTAAATCACCAGTTTTCTCTTTAGCATATGGTTTCATGAATGTAAAAATGTGTCCATTCTAGCTTTTCTTCAAACATGCTCCGCAATTTGTTTTCATTTCTGCACACTTACAAATGAAGGTTTGATATTCATTCATTTCATCGGTAATATTCTCTGTAATACTTTATATCTTCATCATATTTAATTGCACATTGTTATCACTAAGACCATCAATAATTCCAATATTAGCATCACATTAGCCAATATATATGCAGCAAAACAGTGAGCTTATATGCACAACTGAGTTAGAGTTAGGCCTAGTGTAATATTCTCTGTAATACTTTATTTTTTCATCATATTTAATTGCACATTGTAATCACTACGACCATCAATAATAGTTCCAATAGTGGCATCACATTAGCCAATATATATGCAGCAAAACAGTGAGCTTATCTGCACAACTGAGTTAGAGTTAGGCTTAGTGCCAATCAGTTTTCACCATTTTTGAATCACAACATGCCATGCATGGTATTTTAATCATGAGACCTGCCTGAGCTTATTATTCCAGCTACATAGCATTAAGTTAACACAGTTGTAAACAGTTATAATTGAAAATAATATTTATAACAAACCTTAAAATGACTGACAAACATTTGACATGTTTTTGAATCACAGTAAAAGTGAAATCACAATAATGATAACTACAACAAGACTTTCCAGGAAACGGGATCTAGACTAATCATGATAATATGTGGGTAGGCTTGTTGCTCTATAATAGACATGAACAAACAATAAAATGGAGAGCTGCATGTTGTGATGGGATGTTGCCCTAGGCTGAGAGTGAAAGCAGAACTTAAGCCAATTTCACTTACTTGGGATGCCGACATGGAATAGCAACATTCAAAATACAATGATGGAGGTTATACTTTTCATTGATAACACACTTTAATTTTTCTGGTAAACCATGCCATGGCATATTGTAGTCAGTTGTTTAGGGCCTATGTGAATTCCAGTTGTTCCCATTCAACAGTGACAGGGAATCGAAACCATGACTTTTACCTTGTTCAAAATAGTGAGGTTTTAAGTGGTAAATCTTTTGGACACTCATCAGCCAGTGATTTTCAATGAATGAATTAATATTTTCCTGGACACTTTGCAATGATGGCATAATGAATTTCAATAAAAACAGTGAATTGTGTTAAGTTAGGAGAGATTTTATTTGCATGTGGGCCTTAATGAAGACCAGAGCTGCCCTAGCAGTGAAACAAGCCTTGAAGCTGAAATATGAAATTGAGATCAACAATTTAGATATGCAGTATGGTTGACTGGATTGCAAACAATGCAACTGTATCATGTGTTTCAAACCTCAGTCTCCAGACAAAATTCAGCTTTAGAACCCTTTGCAGTCCAACTGTTTTTGAAACATTGATATGTTTTCAATGTCAGTAAAGATTGATAAAGAGAATCCATCTTGAAATTCTGCCAACTAGGAATGTGACATTTTCCTCAAAGTGTTTGAAACACATGGCTCAAAGTGCCTTCACCAAACCCTGTCCAGTACACAAATTGATGACAACATGAACTGATGTGCCATGTATGCAAAAATTTTCTGGAACAGATTCATGATGACCGTGCAAAGGTCATTTGTCTTTCACCTTATTCAAAACAGTGAGGTTTCAATTGGTAAAGCTTTGGGAGCCTCACCCACCAGTGATTTTCAATGAAAAAATTTCTTAAAGACACTTTGCAACAACAGCACAATGAATTTCAACACATAAAGTGAATTGCTTGAAGTTAGGAGAGATTATATTTGCATGTGGGCCTTAGCGTACACCAGAACTGCCAAAGCAGTGAATCAGCCTTGAAGCTGAAATTTGAAATTGATGTTGCCAGTTTAGATATGCAGTACGGTTGACTGAGTGGCCAACAATTTAACTGTACCATGTGTATCAAACTTCAGTCTCCAGACTAAATTCAGCCTTTGAAACCTTAATTCGCAATCCATCTGTTTTATGGAATGATGCATGTAGGTTTTCAATGTTAGCAAAGATAAATAAGGAGAATCCATCTTGAAATTCTGCCAACTGGGAATGTAACATTTTCCCCAAAGTGTTTGAAACACGTGGATCAAAGTGTTAATAATACACATAGAACGTTCATCAAAGACTGTCCAATACACAAATTGATGATAACATGAACTGATGTTCTGTGTGGCTTGCTTTATTCATTCAGTACAGTGTGCTGTAAAGATATAGTGACCACTGACCTTGTCCATGAAGTAGAACATTGCGGTTGTATTGCTTTCCTTCACAGTCTGGCTGTGCGATGTTCTGCTGGCTGCACTGGCTGCACTGCTTTTGATGTGCGTATAAGTGGGTCTTGATGATCTGACCTATTTTAGCTATATCAACAACTTCATTGCCTGAGACAGTAGGCCCAATACCTGCAGGTGTCTCACTGCCAGACCCTGGCATCACTTGCTGGATGGTAACATCCTAAAACGTACAACCCATTTTTAGCTGTATGTCTCTAAACCTTTCATTACTTACATGGCATTGTTTCGTTTAAATTTTATTACATTAGAAGCTGTGCTTACATCTCAAGGAATGTGCTTATTCATTTACCTCTATGATGTCTGATGGCCCCTTCGTCATTCATAACATACAGTGTCAATTAATTACATTAGTCACTGCCAGAGCATCAAGCAACATAGATCTGCTGTACTAACTTAATGATGTTCATGTATTTAACATAAATACAGCTTTTGATAATTGTCTCAAGATATACTATCCCTGCTTTACATTACTATTTATCTAATTCTCTGGATGCCCAACAGGATTTCTGCAAGTTTTTTTTTGGCAACATAAATATTCTAGTGTGATAAATGTTCTGCTGAAAATATTCTACTACATAATACAAGTTTTGCTGAAGAAAGCATAATTGGTACTTTCAAGTACATTTTAACTCTTTCACGGCCACATTTTGGACTAATTTAAGAGCTTTCCTTGGCAAACTTTGGGCACAATTTGCTTTACTCTGCATGCTTTTGACACGTATATGTATATGCCCCCAAAGCGTGCTGAGCAAAGCTGTTGATCCGCACTACCTAATATATGCTATGTATCTATAACTATAAAGGAATGGCAGTACAAGTTTTGCTGTAGAAAGTATAATTGATACTTTCCCATACATTTCAACTCTTTCAGTGCCACATTTGGACTCAGTCAACAGCTTTCCTTGGCACGCTTTGGGTACAATGTGCTTTCCTTGTCATGTTTTGGGTGCATGCGCCCAATGCACACTGAGACAAACTGTTGATCTGCACTATTCTATTCTATGTAACTACACACATGCGAGTACTTGAATACAAGTTTATAAAGAACATACCATTATCATGATTCAAAGCACACTGTTTTTAGTTCCACTTTAACCACAGTTGGCACTGAAAGAATATAGGTACATGTATTTATGTTGAAGAGTGGTAATTATATGGACTCAATGGAGGTAAGTTAGAAAGCTGCACTCACCTTGCCCATGTATTGATCACCAAGAGCCAGTGTCTTCAGTAGTTTTCCATCTCCAGCATGATGGTATGACTGAAATATATGGATAGTGTCTTTGATTGTACAGAAAGGTTCTGACTGCACCCTTGCCTCACTTGCCTACAATTACTACTGTTACATTTATCTTTTATGAAGAAAATGTAACACACTATTCAGCCTAACATTTAATATATGGATTTTTCTTTTTTCATGAAAGGAATCTCATTCTAGAGGGTTAAATGCCCATTGGCTATTAAATGCACTCTGCCTGACAGTTTTATAGCTCCCCTTTTAAATCAGAATTGTAGATGATGGTAAGCATAAAATCTGCATTGGAGAAAACTGTTGACTCTTGTCAGATTCTGATCCAGAAAGGGCAAAAGACCGCACACGTTGAATTGCCAGATCAAAGATCATTCATACCTGCATGGGTGGCTGTGCTTGCTGATCTGCATTTGCCTTGGACTCATTTTTGTCAGATGACTCAGTATCACTCAGTGCTGAGAGCCTGTTGGCTGGACTTTGGTCATGGTTGGCATGTTTGGTCACTGTTAAGAAGGTTCAAAATAAATTTTATTGCTGATAGCCATTGGTATATGCAATTGAACATTAACAGTAATATTTACATGTCAAATTTCACTCATAGCATTTTCTTAACTGTATCTTGATTTTTGTTTCATGATTGTCCCAAAGAGAACTTCAAACAATATATCTGTGTTTTATGCTTCAAACATATAAGTATCTTTCATGAAATTACTTGCATGAGCCTTACTTTTCAACTGAGCAAAAGTTAGTAGGCATGCTGACACTCTTTGGCAGTACACTGAAAAGGTTGGCTGGAGCAGCGCTTGATGGTTTGCTCATCCTAGAGGGATTCAGCACATATACATACTGCCCCCTGGTGCATGCAACTGGCAGTTACATGTAATTTCAACCTTAACATAATCATCATCAGAATCCATTGGGGATGTTAATTGTTTTAACTCATCATTTTCCACAAATGATGAATTGCAGTGGATATACCACATTTTTCTAACATGAAAGTTTTAACATCAAATCAATTATCAGTGCAGTGTTTCAGGGATGTAACAATGGATTTTAAATTGCTCAATCACATTGGAACCACGTCATTCCTAACAGCCCTGGCATCATTATTTTCTACAAATGATGCTTTCCCTAGAAATTGATCTATGCAGTCAAGCCCATCTCAAAATTAATAGCAAAAAGCGTAGCTCGCGTTTTGCTGCTCTTGTGGTTACATTTTAAACCGTTCCAATGTATTTATTTTGCCTTTTGCAAGTGTTTTCTTTGCATTTTGAATGTGTTTCCTTTGCATTTTAATTGTCTTTCAAACACTTAGAGCGACCCATTCCAAACACCTTCGGCAACAGGTTTCAAACAGTTTGACCATGTTGACAAAAATGTTATATTCCCATTGTGACATGTTGTGTTGGCTCAGTGGGATCTCTTGGAAATTTGGCTTTGAGTTGATAAATGTGGTGGGCTCATAATTTCAAAACCTGTGCTTGAATTGTGGTGAGTATTGTTAAATCACCAGTTTTCTCTTTAGCATATGGTTTCATGAATGTAAAAATGTGTCCATTCTAGCTTTTCTTCAAACATGCTCCGCAATTTGTTTTCATTTCTGCACACTTACAAATGAAGGTTTGATATTCATTCATTTCATCGGTAATATTCTCTGTAATACTTTATATCTTCATCATATTTAATTGCACATTGTTATCACTAAGACCATCAATAATTCCAATATTAGCATCACATTAGCCAATATATATGCAGCAAAACAGTGAGCTTATATGCACAACTGAGTTAGAGTTAGGCCTAGTGTAATATTCTCTGTAATACTTTATTTTTTCATCATATTTAATTGCACATTGTAATCACTACGACCATCAATAATAATTCCAATAGTGGCATCACATTAGCCAATATATATGCAGCAAAACAGTGAGCTTATCTGCACAACTGAGTTAGAGTTAGGCTTAGTGCCAATCAGTTTTCACCATTTTTGAATCACAACATGCCATGCATGGTATTTTAATCATGAGACCTGCCTGAGCTTATTATTCCAGCTACATAGCATTAAGTTAACACAGTTGTAAACAGTTATAATTGAAAATAATATTTATAACAAACCTTAAAATGACTGACAAACATTTGACATGTTTTTGAATCACAGTAAAAGTGAAATCACAATAATGATAACTACAACAAGACTTTCCAGGAAACGGGATCTAGACTAATCATGATAATATGTGGGTAGGCTTGTTGCTCTATAATAGACATGAACAAACAATAAAATGGAGAGCTGCATGTTGTGATGGGATGTTGCCCTAGGCTGAGAGTGAAAGCAGAACTTAAGCCAATTTCACTTACTTGGGATGCCGACATGGAATAGCAACATTCAAAATACAATGATGGAGGTTATACTTTTCATTGATAAACACACTTTAATTTTTCTGGTAAACCATGCCATGGCATATTGTAGTCAGTTGTTTAGGGCCTATGTGAATTCCAGTTGTTCCCATTCAACAGTGACAGGGAATCGAAACCATGACTTTTACCTTGTTCAAAATAGTGAGGTTTTAAGTGGTAAATCTTTTGGACACTCATCAGCCAGTGATTTTCAATGAATGAATTAATATTTTCCTGGACACTTTGCAATGATGGCATAATGAATTTCAATAAAAACAGTGAATTGTGTTAAGTTAGGAGAGATTTTATTTGCATGTGGGCCTTAATGAAGACCAGAGCTGCCCTAGCAGTGAAACAAGCCTTGAAGCTGAAATATGAAATTGAGATCAACAATTTAGATATGCAGTATGGTTGACTGGATTGCAAACAATGCAACTGTATCATGTGTTTCAAACCTCAGTCTCCAGACAAAATTCAGCTTTAGAACCCTTTGCAGTCCAACTGTTTTTGAAACATTGATATGTTTTCAATGTCAGTAAAGATTGATAAAGAGAATCCATCTTGAAATTCTGCCAACTAGGAATGTGACATTTTCCTCAAAGTGTTTGAAACACATGGCTCAAAGTGCCTTCACCAAACCCTGTCCAGTACACAAATTGATGACAACATGAACTGATGTGCCATGTATGCAAAAATTTTCTGGAACAGATTCATGATGACCGTGCAAAGGTCATTTGACTTTCACCTTATTCAAAACAGTGAGGTTTCAATTGGTAAAGCTTTGGGAGCCTCACCCACCAGTGATTTTCAATGAAAAAATTTCTTAAAGACACTTTGCAACAACAGCACAATGAATTTCAACACATAAAGTGAATTGCTTGAAGTTAGGAGAGATTATATTTGCATGTGGGCCTTAGCGTACACCAGAACTGCCAAAGCAGTGAATCAGCCTTGAAGCTGAAATTTGAAATTGATGTTGCCAGTTTAGATATGCAGTACGGTTGACTGAGTGGCCAACAATTTAACTGTACCATGTGTATCAAACTTCAGTCTCCAGACTAAATTCAGCCTTTGAAACCTTAATTCGCAATCCATCTGTTTTATGGAATGATGCATGTAGGTTTTCAATGTTAGCAAAGATAAATAAGGAGAATCCATCTTGAAATTCTGCCAACTGGGAATGTAACATTTTCCCCAAAGTGTTTGAAACACGTGGATCAAAGTGTTAATAATACATATAGAGCGTTCATCAAAGACTGTCCAATACACAAATTGATGATAACATGAACTGATGTTCTGTGTGGCTTGCTTTATTCATTCAGTACAGTGTGCTGTAAAGATATAGTGACCACTGACCTTGTCCATGAAGTAGAACATTGCGGTTGTATTGCTTTCCTTCACAGTCTGGCTGTGCGATGTTCTGCTGGCTGCACTGGCTGCACTGCTTTTGATGTGCGTATAAGTGGGTCTTGATGATCTGACCTATTTTAGCTATATCAACAACTTCATTGCCTGAGACAGTAGGCCCAATACCTGCAGGTGTCTCACTGCCAGACCCTGGCATCACTTGCTGGATGGTAACATCCTAAAACGTACAACCCATTTTTAGCTGTATGTCTCTAAACCTTTCATTACTTACATGGCATTGTTTCGTTTAAATTTTATTACATTAGAAGCTGTGCTTACATCTCAAGGAATGTGCTTATTCATTTACCTCTATGATGTCTGATGGCCCCTTCGTCATTCATAACATACAGTGTCAATTAATTACATTAGTCACTGCCAGAGCATCAAGCAACATAGATCTGCTGTACTAACTTAATGATGTTCATGTATTTAACATAAATACAGCTTTTGATAATTGTCTCAAGATATACTATCCCTGCTTTACATTACTATTTATCTAATTCTCTGGATGCCCAACAGGATTTCTGCAAGTTTTTTTTTTGGCAACATAAATATTCTAGTGTGATAAATGTTCTGCTGAAAATATTCTACTACATAATACAAGTTTTGCTGAAGAAAGCATAATTGGTACTTTCAAGTACATTTTAACTCTTTCACGGCCACATTTTGGACTAATTTAAGAGCTTTCCTTGGCAAACTTTGGGCACAATTTGCTTTACTCTGCATGCTTTTGACACGTATATGTATATGCCCCCAAAGCGTGCTGAGCAAAGCTGTTGATCCGCACTACCTAATATATGCTATGTATCTATAACTATAAAGGAATGGCAGTACAAGTTTTGCTGTAGAAAGTATAATTGATACTTTCCCATACATTTCAACTCTTTCAGTGCCACATTTGGACTCAGTCAACAGCTTTCCTTGGCACGCTTTGGGTACAATGTGCTTTCCTTGTCATGTTTTGGGTGCATGCGCCCAATGCACACTGAGACAAACTGTTGATCTGCACTATTCTATTCTATGTAACTACACACATGCGAGTACTTGAATACAAGTTTATAAAGAACATACCATTATCATGATTCAAAGCACACTGTTTTTAGTTCCACTTTAACCACAGTTGGCACTGAAAGAATTTAGGTACATGTATTTATGTTGAAGAGTGGTAATTATATGGACTCAATGGAGGTAAGTTAGAAAGCTGCACTCACCTTGCCCATGTATTGATCACCAAGAGCCAGTGTCTTCAGTAGTTTTCCATCTCCAGCATGATGGTATGACTGAAATATATGGATAGTGTCTTTGATTGTACAGAAAGGTTCTGACTGCACCCTTGCCTCACTTGCCTACAATTACCACTGTTACATTTATCTTTTATGAAGAAAATGTAACACACTATTCAGCCTAACATTTAATATATGGATTTTTCTTTTTTCATGAAAGGAATCTCATTCTAGAGGGTTAAATGCCCATTGGCTATTAAATGCACTCTGCCTGACAGTTTTATAGCTCCCCTTTTAAATCAGAATTGTAGATGATGGTAAGCATAAAATCTGCATTGGAGAAAACTGTTGACTCTGTCAGATTCTGATCCAGAAAGGGCAAAAGACCGCACACGTTGAATTGCCAGATCAAAGATCATTCATACCTGCATGGGTGGCTGTGCTTGCTGATCTGCATTTGCCTTGGACTCATTTTTGTCAGATGACTCAGTATCACTCAGTGCTGAGAGCCTGTTGGCTGGACTTTGGTCATGGTTGGCATGTTTGGTCACTGTTAAGAAGGTTCAAAATAAATTTTATTGCTGATAGCCATTGGTATATGCAATTGAACATTAACAGTAATATTTACATGTCAAATTTCACTCATAGCATTTTCTTAACTGTATCTTGATTTTTGTTTCATGATTGTCCCAAAGAGAACTTCAAACAATATATCTGTGTTTTATGCTTCAAACATATAAGTATCTTTCATGAAATTACTTGCATGAGCCTTACTTTTCAACTGAGCAAAAGTTAGTAGGCATGCTGACACTCTTTGGCAGTACACTGAAAAGGTTGGCTGGAGCAGCGCTTGATGGTTTGCTCATCCTAGAGGGATTCAGCACATATACATACTGCCCCCTGGTGCATGCAACTGGCAGTTACATGTAATTTCAACCTTAACATAATCATCATCAGAATCCATTGGGGATGTTAATTGTTTTAACTCATCATTTTCCACAAATGATGAATTGCAGTGGATATACCACATTTTTCTAACATGAAAGTTTTAACATCAAATCAATTATCAGTGCAGTGTTTCAGGGATGTAACAATGGATTTTAAATTGCTCAATCACATTGGAACCACGTCATTCCTAACAGCCCTGGCATCATTATTTTCTACAAATGATGCTTTCCCTAGAAATTGATCTATGCAGTCAAGCCCATCTCAAAATTAATAGCAAAAAGCGTAGCTCGCGTTTTGCTGCTCTTGTGGTTACATTTTAAACCGTTCCAATGTATTTATTTTGCCTTTTGCAAGTGTTTTCTTTGCATTTTGAATGTGTTTCCTTTGCATTTTAATTGTCTTTCAAACACTTAGAGCGACCCATTCCAAACACCTTCGGCAACAGGTTTCAAACAGTTTGACCATGTTGACAAAAATGTTATATTCCCATTGTGACATGTTGTGTTGGCTCAGTGGGATCTCTTGGAAATTTGGCTTTGAGTTGATAAATGTGGTGGGCTCATAATTTCAAAACCTGTGCTTGAATTGTGGTGAGTATTGTTAAATCACCAGTTTTCTCTTTAGCATATGGTTTCATGAATGTAAAAATGTGTCCATTCTAGCTTTTCTTCAAACATGCTCCGCAATTTGTTTTCATTTCTGCACACTTACAAATGAAGGTTTGATATTCATTCATTTCATCGGTAATATTCTCTGTAATACTTTATATCTTCATCATATTTAATTGCACATTGTTATCACTAAGACCATCAATAATTCCAATATTAGCATCACATTAGCCAATATATATGCAGCAAAACAGTGAGCTTATATGCACAACTGAGTTAGAGTTAGGCCTAGTGTAATATTCTCTGTAATACTTTATTTTTTCATCATATTTAATTGCACATTGTAATCACTACGACCATCAATAATAATTCCAATAGTGGCATCACATTAGCCAATATATATGCAGCAAAACAGTGAGCTTATCTGCACAACTGAGTTAGAGTTAGGCTTAGTGCCAATCAGTTTTCACCATTTTTGAATCACAACATGCCATGCATGGTATTTTAATCATGAGACCTGCCTGAGCTTATTATTCCAGCTACATAGCATTAAGTTAACACAGTTGTAAACAGTTATAATTGAAAATAATATTTATAACAAACCTTAAAATGACTGACAAACATTTGACATGTTTTTGAATCACAGTAAAAGTGAAATCACAATAATGATAACTACAACAAGACTTTCCAGGAAACGGGATCTAGACTAATCATGATAATATGTGGGTAGGCTTGTTGCTCTATAATAGACATGAACAAACAATAAAATGGAGAGCTGCATGTTGTGATGGGATGTTGCCCTAGGCTGAGAGTGAAAGCAGAACTTAAGCCAATTTCACTTACTTGGGATGCCGACATGGAATAGCAACATTCAAAATACAATGATGGAGGTTATACTTTTCATTGATAACACACTTTAATTTTTCTGGTAAACCATGCCATGGCATATTGTAGTCAGTTGTTTAGGGCCTATGTGAATTCCAGTTGTTCCCATTCAACAGTGACAGGGAATCGAAACCATGACTTTTACCTTGTTCAAAATAGTGAGGTTTTAAGTGGTAAATCTTTTGGACACTCATCAGCCAGTGATTTTCAATGAATGAATTAATATTTTCCTGGACACTTTGCAATGATGGCATAATGAATTTCAATAAAAACAGTGAATTGTGTTAAGTTAGGAGAGATTTTATTTGCATGTGGGCCTTAATGAAGACCAGAGCTGCCCTAGCAGTGAAACAAGCCTTGAAGCTGAAATATGAAATTGAGATCAACAATTTAGATATGCAGTATGGTTGACTGGATTGCAAACAATGCAACTGTATCATGTGTTTCAAACCTCAGTCTCCAGACAAAATTCAGCTTTAGAACCCTTTGCAGTCCAACTGTTTTTGAAACATTGATATGTTTTCAATGTCAGTAAAGATTGATAAAGAGAATCCATCTTGAAATTCTGCCAACTAGGAATGTGACATTTTCCTCAAAGTGTTTGAAACACATGGCTCAAAGTGCCTTCACCAAACCCTGTCCAGTACACAAATTGATGACAACATGAACTGATGTGCCATGTATGCAAAAATTTTCTGGAACAGATTCATGATGACCGTGCAAAGGTCATTTGTCTTTCACCTTATTCAAAACAGTGAGGTTTCAATTGGTAAAGCTTTGGGAGCCTCACCCACCAGTGATTTTCAATGAAAAAATTTCTTAAAGACACTTTGCAACAACAGCACAATGAATTTCAACACATAAAGTGAATTGCTTGAAGTTAGGAGAGATTATATTTGCATGTGGGCCTTAGCGTACACCAGAACTGCCAAAGCAGTGAATCAGCCTTGAAGCTGAAATTTGAAATTGATGTTGCCAGTTTAGATATGCAGTACGGTTGACTGAGTGGCCAACAATTTAACTGTACCATGTGTATCAAACTTCAGTCTCCAGACTAAATTCAGCCTTTGAAACCTTAATTCGCAATCCATCTGTTTTATGGAATGATGCATGTAGGTTTTCAATGTTAGCAAAGATAAATAAGGAGAATCCATCTTGAAATTCTGCCAACTGGGAATGTAACATTTTCCCCAAAGTGTTTGAAACACGTGGATCAAAGTGTTAATAATACATATAGAGCGTTCATCAAAGACTGTCCAATACACAAATTGATGATAACATGAACTGATGTTCTGTGTGGCTTGCTTTATTCATTCAGTACAGTGTGCTGTAAAGATATAGTGACCACTGACCTTGTCCATGAAGTAGAACATTGCGGTTGTATTGCTTTCCTTCACAGTCTGGCTGTGCGATGTTCTGCTGGCTGCACTGGCTGCACTGCTTTTGATGTGCGTATAAGTGGGTTTTGATGATCTGACCTATTTTAGCTATATCAACAACTTCATTGCCTGAGACAGTAGGCCCAATACCTGCAGGTGTCTCACTGCCAGACCCTGGCATCACTTGCTGGATGGTAACATCCTAAAACGTACAACCCATTTTTAGCTGTATGTCTCTAAACCTTTCATTACTTACATGGCATTGTTTCGTTTAAATTTTATTACATTAGAAGCTGTGCTTACATCTCAAGGAATGTGCTTATTCATTTACCTCTATGATGTCTGATGGCCCCTTCGTCATTCATAACATACAGTGTCAATTAATTACATTAGTCACTGCCAGAGCATCAAGCAACATAGATCTGCTGTACTAACTTAATGATGTTCATGTATTTAACATAAATACAGCTTTTGATAATTGTCTCAAGATATACTATCCCTGCTTTACATTACTATTTATCTAATTCTCTGGATGCCCAACAGGATTTCTGCAAGTTTTTTTTTTGGCAACATAAATATTCTAGTGTGATAAATGTTCTGCTGAAAATATTCTACTACATAATACAAGTTTTGCTGAAGAAAGCATAATTGGTACTTTCAAGTACATTTTAACTCTTTCACGGCCACATTTTGGACTAATTTAAGAGCTTTCCTTGGCAAACTTTGGGCACAATTTGCTTTACTCTGCATGCTTTTGACACGTATATGTATATGCCCCCAAAGCGTGCTGAGCAAAGCTGTTGATCCGCACTACCTAATATATGCTATGTATCTATAACTATAAAGGAATGGCAGTACAAGTTTTGCTGTAGAAAGTATAATTGATACTTTCCCATACATTTCAACTCTTTCAGTGCCACATTTGGACTCAGTCAACAGCTTTCCTTGGCACGCTTTGGGTACAATGTGCTTTCCTTGTCATGTTTTGGGTGCATGCGCCCAATGCACACTGAGACAAACTGTTGATCTGCACTATTCTATTCTATGTAACTACACACATGCGAGTACTTGAATACAAGTTTATAAAGAACATACCATTATCATGATTCAAAGCACACTGTTTTTAGTTCCACTTTAACCACAGTTGGCACTGAAAGAATTTAGGTACATGTATTTATGTTGAAGAGTGGTAATTATATGGACTCAATGGAGGTAAGTTAGAAAGCTGCACTCACCTTGCCCATGTATTGATCACCAAGAGCCAGTGTCTTCAGTAGTTTTCCATCTCCAGCATGATGGTATGACTGAAATATATGGATAGTGTCTTTGATTGTACAGAAAGGTTCTGACTGCACCCTTGCCTCACTTGCCTACAATTACCACTGTTACATTTATCTTTTATGAAGAAAATGTAACACACTATTCAGCCTAACATTTAATATATGGATTTTTCTTTTTTCATGAAAGGAATCTCATTCTAGAGGGTTAAATGCCCATTGGCTATTAAATGCACTCTGCCTGACAGTTTTATAGCTCCCCTTTTAAATCAGAATTGTAGATGATGGTAAGCATAAAATCTGCATTGGAGAAAACTGTTGACTCTGTCAGATTCTGATCCAGAAAGGGCAAAAGACCGCACACGTTGAATTGCCAGATCAAAGATCATTCATACCTGCATGGGTGGCTGTGCTTGCTGATCTGCATTTGCCTTGGACTCATTTTTGTCAGATGACTCAGTATCACTCAGTGCTGAGAGCCTGTTGGCTGGACTTTGGTCATGGTTGGCATGTTTGGTCACTGTTAAGAAGGTTCAAAATAAATTTTATTGCTGATAGCCATTGGTATATGCAATTGAACATTAACAGTAATATTTACATGTCAAATTTCACTCATAGCATTTTCTTAACTGTATCTTGATTTTTGTTTCATGATTGTCCCAAAGAGAACTTCAAACAATATATCTGTGTTTTATGCTTCAAACATATAAGTATCTTTCATGAAATTACTTGCATGAGCCTTACTTTTCAACTGAGCAAAAGTTAGTAGGCATGCTGACACTCTTTGGCAGTACACTGAAAAGGTTGGCTGGAGCAGCGCTTGATGGTTTGCTCATCCTAGAGGGATTCAGCACATATACATACTGCCCCCTGGTGCATGCAACTGGCAGTTACATGTAATTTCAACCTTAACATAATCATCATCAGAATCCATTGGGGATGTTAATTGTTTTAACTCATCATTTTCCACAAATGATGAATTGCAGTGGATATACCACATTTTTCTAACATGAAAGTTTTAACATCAAATCAATTATCAGTGCAGTGTTTCAGGGATGTAACAATGGATTTTAAATTGCTCAATCACATTGGAACCACGTCATTCCTAACAGCCCTGGCATCATTATTTTCTACAAATGATGCTTTCCCTAGAAATTGATCTATGCAGTCAAGCCCATCTCAAAATTAATAGCAAAAAGCGTAGCTCGCGTTTTGCTGCTCTTGTGGTTACATTTTAAACCGTTCCAATGTATTTATTTTGCCTTTTGCAAGTGTTTTCTTTGCATTTTGAATGTGTTTCCTTTGCATTTTAATTGTCTTTCAAACACTTAGAGCGACCCATTCCAAACACCTTCGGCAACAGGTTTCAAACAGTTTGACCATGTTGACAAAAATGTTATATTCCCATTGTGACATGTTGTGTTGGCTCAGTGGGATCTCTTGGAAATTTGGCTTTGAGTTGATAAATGTGGTGGGCTCATAATTTCAAAACCTGTGCTTGAATTGTGGTGAGTATTGTTAAATCACCAGTTTTCTCTTTAGCATATGGTTTCATGAATGTAAAAATGTGTCCATTCTAGCTTTTCTTCAAACATGCTCCGCAATTTGTTTTCATTTCTGCACACTTACAAATAAAGGTTTGATATTCATTCATTTCATCGGTAATATTCTCTGTAATACTTTATATCTTCATCATATTTAATTGCACATTGTAATCACTACGACCATCAATAATAGTTCCAATAGTGGCATCACATTAGCCAATATATATGCAGCAAAACAGTGAGCTTATCTGCACAACTGAGTTAGAGTTAGGCCTAGTGCCAATCAGTTTTCACCATTTTTGAACCACATCATGCCATGCATGGTATTTTAATCATGGGACCTGCCTGAGCTTATTATTCCAGCTACATAGCATTAAGTTAACACAGTTGTAAACAGTTATAATTGAAAATAATATTTATAACAAACCTTAAAATGACTGACAAACATTTGACATGTTTTTGAATCACAGTAAAAGTGAAATCACAATAATGATAACTACAACAAGACTTTCCAGGAAACGGGATCTAGACTAATCATGATAATATGTGGGTAGGCTTGTTGCTCTATAATAGACATGAACAAACAATAAAATGGAGAGCTGCATGTTGTGATGGGAAGTTGCCCTAGGCTGAGAGTGAAAGCAGAACTTTAGCCAATTTCACTTACTTGGGATGCCGACATGGAATAGCAACATTCAAAATACAATGATGGAGGTTATACTTTTCAATGAAAAAATTTCTTTAAGACACTTTGCAACAACAGCACAATGAATTTCAACACATAAAGTGAATTGCTTGAAGTTAGGAGAGATTTTATTTGCATGTGGGCCTTAGCGTACACCAGAACTGCCAAAGCAGTGAATCAGCCTTGAAGCTGAAATTCGAAATTGATGTTGCCAGTTTAGATATGCAGTACGGTTGACTGGGTGGCCAACAATTTAACTGTGCCATGTGTATCAAACTTCAGTCTCCAGACTAAATTCAGCCTTTGAAACCTTAATTCGCAATCCATCTGTTTTATGGAATGATACATGTAGGTTTTTAATGTTAGTAAAGATAAATAAGGAGAATCCATCTTGAAATTCTGCCAACTGGGAATGTAACATTTTTCCCAAAGTGTTTGAAACATGTGGCTCAAAGTGTTTATAATACATATAGAGCGCTCATCAAAGACTGTCCAATACACAAATTGATGATAACATGAACTGATGTTCTCTGTGGCTTGCTTTATTTATTCAGTACAGTGTGCTGTAAAGATATAGTGACCACTGACCTTGTCCATGAAGCAGAACATTGCGGTTGTACTGCTTTCCTTCACAGTCTGGCTGTGCGATGTTCTGCTGGCTGCACTGGCTGCACTGCTTTTGATGTTCGTATACGTGGGTCTTGATGATCTGACCTATTTTAACTATATCAACAACTTCATTGCCTGAGACAGTGGGCCCAATACCTGCAGGTGTCTCACTGCCAGACCCTGGCATCACTTGCTGGATGGTAACATCCTAAAACATACAACCCATTTTTAGCTGTATGTCTCTACACCTTTCATAACTTACATGGCATTGTTTCGTTTAAATTTTATTTCATTAGAAGCCATGCTTACATCTCAATGAATGAGATTTTTTTCATTCACCTTAAGTTTATAATGTCTGATGGCCCCTTCGTCATTCATAACATGCAGTGTCAATTAATTACATCAGTCACTGCCAGAGCATCAAGCAATATAGATCTGCTGTACTAACTTAATGATGTTCATGTATTTAACGTAAATACAGCTTTTGAAAATTGTCTCAAGATATACTATCCCTGCTTTACATTACTATTGATCTAAATCTCTGAATGCCCAACAGGATTTCTGCAAGATTTTTTTCGGGTACATGTACATAAATATTCTAGTGTGATAAATGTTCTGCTGAAGAAAGTTTTGTTGTGACTTTCAGGTATCTTTTAAGGTATCATAGGTTATAGACAATCTCGGTCAGACAAGAGAGAGGGTATTGGCATTAAAGACCCCTCTAACTGCTGGGACAACAGGGTTTCTGTCAGAAAATTTTCTACTACATAATACAGGTTTTGCTGAAGAAAGCATAATTGGTACTTTCAAGTACATTTTAACTCTTTTATGGCCTCATTTAAGTCAAGAGCTTTCCTTGGCAAACTTTGGGCACAATATGCTTTCCTATGCATGCTTTTGGCACGTACATGCTCCTCCCCCCCCCCCCCCCCAGCATGCTGAGCAAAGCTGTTGATCTGCACTACCTTATGCTATGTATATATAATTATAAAGGAATGGCAGTACAAGTTTTGCTGTAGAAAGTATAATTGATACTTTCCCATACATTTTAACTCTTTCAGTGCCACATTTGGACTCAGTCAACAGCTTTCCTTGGCACGCTCTGGGTGCAATGTGCTTTCCTTGTCATGTTATGAGTGCATGCGCCCAATGCACACTGAGACAAACTGTTGATCTGCACTATTCTATTCTATGTAACTACACACATGCGAGTACTTGAATACAAGTTTATAACGACCATACCATTATCATGATTCAAAGCACACTGTTTTTAGTTCCACTTTAGCCACAGTTGGCACTGAAAGAATTTAGGTACATGTATTTACATTGAAGAGTGGTATTTATATGGATTCAATGGAGGTAGGTTAGAAAGCTGCACTCACCTTGCCCATGTATTGATTACCAAGAGCCAGTGTCTTTAGTTGTTTTCCATCTCCAGTATGATGGTATGACTGAAATACATGAATAGTGTCTTTAATTGCACAGAAAGTTTCTGACTGCACCCTTGCCTCACTTGCCTACAATTACCACTGTTACATTTATCTTGTATGAAGAAAATGTAACACACTATTCAGCCTAACATTTAATATATGGATTTTTCTTTTTTCATGAAAGGAATCTCATTCTAGAGGGTTAAATGCCTAGTCGTTATCAAATGCACTCTACCTCACAGTTTTATAGCTCCCCTTTTAAATCAGAATTGTAGATGATGGTAAGCATAAAATCTGCATTGGAGAAAACTGTTGACTCTGTCAGATTCTTATCCAGAAAGGGCAAAAGACCGCACATGTTGAATTGCCAGATCAAAGATCATTCATACCTGCATGGGTGGCTGTACTTGCTGTTCTGCATTTGCCTTGGACTCATTTTTGTCAGATGACTCAGTATCACTCAGTGCTGAGAGCCTGTTGGCTGGACTTTGGTCATGGTTGGCATGTTTGGTCACTGTTAAGAAGGTTCAAAATAAATTTTATTGCTGATTGCCATTGGTATATGCAATTGAACATTAACAGTAATATTTACATGTCAAATTTCACTCAAAGTATTTTCTTAACTGTATCTTGATTTTTGTTTCATGATTGTCCCAAAGAGAACTTCAAACAATATATCTGTGTTTTATGCTTCAAACATATAAGTATCTTCAATGAAAATTACTTGCATGAGCCTTACTTTTCAACTGAGCAAAAGTTAGTAGGCATGCTGACACTCTTTGGCAGTACACTGAAAGGTTGCCTGGGGCAGCGCTTGATGGTTTGCTTATCCTAGAGGGATTCAGCACATATACATACTGCCCCCTGGTGCATGCAACTGGCAGTTACATGTAATTTCAACTTTAACATAATCAACATTAGAATCCATTGGGGATGTTAATTGTCTAAATTCATCAGTTTCCACAAATGATGAGTTGCAGTGGATATACCACATTTTTCTAACATGAACGTTTTAACATCAAATCAATTATCATTGCAGTGTTTCAGGGATGTAACAATGCATTTTAAATTGCTCAATCACATTGGAACCACGTCATTCCTAACAGCCCTGGCATCATTATTTTCTACAAATGATGCTTTCCCTAGAAATTGATCTATGCAGTCAAGCCCATCTCAAAATTAATAGCAAAAAGCGTAGCTCGCGTTTTGCTGCTCTTGTGGTTACATTTTAAACCGTTCCAATGTATTTATTTTGCCTTTTGCAAGTGTTTTCTTTGCATTTTGAATGTGTTTCCTCTGCATTTTAATTGTCTTTCAAACACTTAGAGCAACCCATTCCAAACACCTTCGGCAACAGGTTTCAAACAGTTTGACCATGTTGACAAAAATGTTATCTTTCCATTGTGACATGTGGTGTTGGCTCAGTGGGATCTCTTGGAAATTTGGCTTTGAGTTTATAAATGTGGTGGGCTCATAGTTTCAAAACCTGTGCTTGAATTGTGGTGAGTTTTTTGTTAAATCACCAGTTTTTTCCTTAGCGTATGGTTTCATGAATTTACAAATGTGTCCCTTTTAGCTTTTCTTCAAACATGCTCCGCAATTTGTTTTCATTTCTGCACACTGACAAATGAAGGTTTGATATTCATTCATTTCATCGGTAATATTCTCTGTAATACTTTATTTCTTCATCATATTTAACTGCACATTGCTATCACTAAGACCATCAATAATTCCAATATCAGCATCACATTAGCCAATATATATGCAGCAAAACAGTGAGCTTATATGCACAACTGAGTTAGAGTTAGGCCTAGTGTAATATTCTCTGTAAAACTTTATTTTTTCATCATATTTAATTGCACATTGTAATCACTACGACCATCAATAATTCCATTAGTGGCATCACATTAGCCAATATATATGCAGCAAAACAGTGAGCTTATATGCACAACTGAGTTAGAGTTAGGCCTAGTGTCAATCAGTTTTCACCATTTTTGAATCACATCATGCCATGCATGGTGTTTTAATCATGGGACCTGCCTGAGCTTATTATTCCAGCTACATAGCATTAAGTTAACACAGTTGTAAACAGTTATAATTGAAAATAATATTTATAACAAACCTAAAAATGACTGACAAACATTTGATATGTTTTTGAATCACAGTAAAAGTGAAATCACAATAATGATAACTACAACAAGACTTTCCAGGAAACGGGATCTAGACTAATCATGATAATATGTGGGTAGGCTTGTTGCTCTCTAATAGACATGAACAAACAATAAAATGGAGAGCTGCATGTTGTGATGGGATGTTGCCCTAGGCTGAGAGTGAAAGCAGAACTTTAGCCAATTTCACTTACTTGGGATGCCGACATGGAATAGCAACATTCAAAATACAATGATGGCGGTTATACTTTTCATTGATAAACACACTTTAATTTTTCTGGTAAACCATGCCATGGCATATTGTAGTCAGTTGTTTAGGGCCTATGTCAATTCCAGTTGTTCCCATTCAATAGTGACAGGGAATCGAAACCATGACTTTTACCTTGTTCAAAATAGTGAGGTTTTAAGTGGTAAATCTTTTGGACACTCATCAGCCAGTGATTTTTAATGTATGAATTAATATTTTCCTGGACACTTTGCAATGATGGCATAATGAATGTCAATAAAAACAGTGAATTGTGTTAAGTTAGGAGAGATTTTATTTGCATGTGGGCCTTAATGAAGACCAGAGCTGCCCAAGCAGTGAAACAAGCTTTGAAGCTGAAATATGAAATTGAGATCGACAATTTAGATATGCACTATGGTTGACTGGATTGCAAACAATGCAACTGTATCATGTGTTTCAAACCTCAGTCTCCAGACAAAATTCAGCTTTAGAACCCTTCGCAGTCAAACTGTTTTTGAAACATTGATATGTTTTCAATGTCAGTAAAGACTGATAAAGAGAATCCATCTTGAAATTCTGCCAACTGGGAATGTGACATTTTCCTCAAAGTGTTTGAAACACATGGCTCAAAGTGCCTTCACCAAACCCTGTCCAGTACACAAATTGATGACAACATGAACTGATGTGCCATGTGTGCAAAAATTTTCTGGAACAGATTCATAATTCCGTGCAAAGGTCATTTGACTTTCACCTTATTCAAAATAGTGAGGTTTCAATTGGTAAAGCTTTTGGAGCCTCATCCACCAGTGATTTTCAATGAAAAATTTCTTAAAGACACTTTGCAACAACAGCACAATGAATTTCAACACATAAAGTGAATTGCTTGAAGTTAGGAGAGATTTTATTTGCATGTGGGCCTTAGCGTACACCAGAACTGCCAAAGCAGTGAATCAGCCTTGAAGCTGAAATTTGAAATTGATGTTGCCAGTTTAGATATGCAGTACGGTTGACTGGGTGGCCAGCAATTTAACTGTACCATGTGTATCAAACTTCAGTCTCCAGACTAAATTCAGCCTTTGAAACCTTAATTCGCAGTCCATCTGTTTTATGGAATGATGCATGTAGGTTTTCAATGTTAGCAAAGATAAATAAGGAGAATCCATCTTGAAATTCTGCCAACTGGGAATGTAACATTTTCCCCAAAGTGTTTGAAACACGTGGCTCAAAGTGTTTATAATACATATACAGCGTTCATCAAAGACTGTCCAATACACAAATTGATGATAACATGAACTGATGTTCTCTGTGGCTTGCTTTATTTATTCAGTACAGTGTGCTGTAAAGATATAGTGACCACTGACCTTGTCCATGAAGCAGAACATTGCGGTTGTATTGCTTTCCTTCACAGTCTGGCTGTGCGATGTTCTGCTGGCTGCACTGGCTGCACTGCTTTTGATGTGCGTATAAGTGGGTCTTGATGATCTGACCTATTTTAACTATATCAACAACTTCATTGCCTGAGACAGTGGGCCCAATACCTGCAGGTGTCTCGCTGCCAGACCCTGGCATCACTTGCTGGATGGTAACATCCTAAAACATACAACCCATTTTTAGCTGTATGTCTCAAAACCTCTCATAACTTACATGGCATTGTTTCGTTTAAATTCTATTTCATTAGAAGCCATGCTTAAATCTCAAGGAATGAGATTTTTTTCATTCACCTTAAGTTTATGATGTCTGACGGCCCCTTCGTCATTCATAACATACAGTGTCAATTAATTACATCAGTCACTGCCAGAGCATCAAGCAATATAGATCTGCTGTACTAACTTAATGATGTTCATGTATTTAACGTAAATACAGCTTTTGATAATTGTCTCAAGATATACTATCCCTGCTTTACATTACTGTTTATCTAAATCTCTGAATGCCCAACAGGATTTCTGCAAGATTTTTTTAGGGTACATGTACATAAATATTCTAGTGTGATAAATGTTCTGCTGAAGAAAGTTTTGTTGTGACTTTCAGGTATCTTTTAAGGTATCATAGTTTATAGACAATCTCGGTCAGACAAGAGAGAGGGTATTGGCATTAAAGACCCCTCTAACTGCTGGGACAACAGGGTTTCTGCCAGAAAATTTTCTACTACATAATACAGGTTTTGCTGAAGAAAGCATAATTGGTACTTTCAAGTACATTTTAACTCTTTTATGGCCTCATTTAAGTCAAGAGCTTTCCTTGGCAAACTTTGGGCACAATATGCTTTCCTATGCATGCTTTTGGCACGTACATGCTCCTCCCCCCCCCCCCCCCCCAAGCATGCTGAGCAAAGCTGTTGATCTGCACTACCTTATGCTATGTATATATAATTATAAAGTAATGCCAGTACAAGTTTTGCTGTAGAAAGTATAATTGATACTTTCCCCTTTACAAAACTAAATGTCGGAAAAATGTCGGGAAAATATTGGAATAATGTCGGGTGTGTTGGGATGATGTCGGGATGACATTGGGATCAAGTTGGATTTACATTGGGATCATGTTGGAGTATAACACTTTGCCAATTTTTCAATGTTGGATTATGTTGGGTAATGTTGGGATCATGTCAGGGTATTTTGGAATCATGTTGGGGCATGATGGGATCACATTGGGGTAACAAACTTCATCAAGTTTTCAGTGTTGGGAGCATGTTGGGTTACATTGGGATCCGACTGGAGCAACAAACCTTATTAAATTTTTTAGTTGCTGTAATGTCAGAATCACGTCGGGGTATGTTGGGATGATGTCAGAACAACAACTTAACCAAAATTTTCACGCAACACATTGTTGGGATCATGTTGGAGCACAGAACTTTGCCAACTTTTCATGTCGACCCATGCTGGAAGAACAGACTCTGTAAATTTTCAGGATCCTGACATGTTGGGATCGTGTTGGAATGCATTGGAACCATGTTGGAGCTCAAAACTTTGTCAATTTCTCATGCCAGAAGAACAGACTCTGTAAATTATGCAGGGTCCTGACATGTTGGGATCAAGTTGGAACACATTGGGATAATGCTGGAGCACAAACTTTGTCAATTTTTCATGCCAGGCCCTAGTTGGAAAACAGACTCACACATTTTAAAAAAATATATCCTTTCTATGTATACATACATAAATTTGCGTACAAAAACATGAGAACAACCCATTTAACTCTCTGGAATTTCAGCAAATCACTGGAATTCCACTGGAATTTTTTCCTATCAATTGAATTTCAATGGAATTTTTGACGCCTCCCCCCCCCCCAAATTCCACTGGTATCTCACTGGGTTTTTTTTTACCCTGATCAGAATTCCCTGTGGAATTTTGTCCTCATCTGAAATTCCACTGGAATTTTCATTTTCCCAGTGAAATTTGACTTATCTCAATCATTATAACATTGCACTCAAACTGACATTATGAATTCATTGTCATGGTCAAAAAAAATTCTCACTTTACTGCAAAAGATGAAGAGTGATGACATGAATATAAGTAAGTTAATCAAAGACATCTTGTGTTCTGACATTGTCACTTTGTTGGCAAGCAATGAACCATGGCATTTTGAATCATTAAACTCTTAATAGGCATGTCAAAATATGGTCACTTCATGGGTATGGGATATTCTAAAAACATATACTTGAAATTTTAGCAGTTTACCAGACAATTTTTTTTTTTCTTTTGAAGAATATGACAGCAAATACACAAACAGCATAAATCACATCCATACCTAGGAGTTTTTGTGATCATGTGGATTATGTTTGATCATGCTCACATCATTGTGCCTCAATATACATCTTCACCCTGAGAGCACAGGGATCAAGTTTCAACTGTTTATACTGTACCAGTCATCCTGACTCATCTAAATACTCAGTGGTTGATTGGCTGAGGCGGGCCTGAAAGCGAGGCTGCCAGGCTGGGCATCGGCAGATTTAAAAGAGCTATGGCGGGTTCATGTTCAAGTATTACAAGGCATCATCTTGTGATGTTTTTGAAGATAATGATGGCTTCAAGGACATTATAGTATACTGGCATGCATGTGGATAGCTTAAGCTCAAACCTCAGCTCAAAGTGGTATACATGGCCATGGTGTAGTGTGAAATTTGTCCAGCTAACAAAGGCAACTGAATGCAAGACTATCATAGGGCTGTGGTGATAACACAGGACTACTTTGGCATCATTATTGGCACAAGACACCAAAGTAAGTATAAATTTAAGCATACTTTCTGCAATGCTCATGAATTTCAGGGTGTGGATCACAAAGAATTCAGCTTTCACAGCATATATGACTCTCCATTGTGTTGTCAGGCTAGGATCTATATATACTGCCTTTAAAAACCCTCTGTATGGTCATTCACATCAAGAAGCCTTGGCCATATATAGCACAGCCTGCCGACTACTTTACCCAGACCACAGGGGACTTGACCTGGCTGTAACTAATTAGAGCCCAGCAGATATGCAAAGCTATGTTGATAAACATTAACGCAATGGCTGTACTGAGCTGGAAGATATATATTAAAACACAAATTAACATGCATCAACATCTTGCACTTCCATGATCGAAGAAATCGAATACTGCAGTGAGAGTCAAAAGAGTAGGCAAATTTTTACTGGAATATTGGTCTTATACAAAGGGTCATTTGCCACCAAAATAAATAATGTATTATATGCTCAAAGTACATTTCCACTGGCATTCCAATGAAATGTCAAGTTGATTCAAGTGAAATACCATTGCTATTTCAGTGAAATTGCACTGGAATACCAATGTACATTTTTTATGGGGAATTATACAACGAATGAAGGGAAGCCCCCCCCCCCCCCCCAAAAAAAAAAATCCACAAAATAAGTGGTCTGAATGATCTATCTGGATTGGATATTATATCTGGTCAGTAAAGCTATATTTGAATGGATGTTATGAACTGTAAAAGACACATATCAGCTGATTGTAGATTCAGCTTCACAGTCCAGCTTTTCCAGAAGAGATGTCATTCTCAACCTTTAAGTTTTCCTGGCTTAAACCCATTTCATCCAATATGGTCTTTATGGTGAAAATAGAACATCAGAATATTGTCCAAATTTACATCTAGCCAGGTGAAGTTGCCAAAGGCTAGGGTCAACATGTCATTCTGGACCTTGTGGAATTTACAAATAATATAAATGTTTCATTGTGATCTTTTATTTCTATAAATTAATTTATTGTTTCTCACTTTTATTGTATGATTGCTTACAGAAAGATATTTATGACATGTAGAAACTGCGCCTGCAATTTTCCTTATAGAAGCATATGAAAAAAATATCTTGCAAATGAAAAGTTTTCAATATGAAAATGTGAGCTTGTTGGGGTAATTTTGTTTAAAAATATAATGAATTTTAGAGTACAGGACCTGGGTCATTGCATACTGTGTCCGCAAAATTACTGTAAGACTTTTAAACATGGAAACTGCTGAGGCATGCAAACCCATAAAAGTCCATTTATTTTATGTAAGTACTGGAGCGGTGAAATGCCTTTTAAATTGTCAATCAAAACCCATATACAATGTACATGTACTTTGAAAAATCATTAAACATTTCATGCATAGTGGGATAAAGGCAGGAACCCTTAGCAAAGTATTTCTACCAAACTTTTTGACAATTTGTAAATGTTACACTTTTAACATTTTATTTTCCTGTGTCCTTGCACATTTGTTTTCCATTTTTCAGAACTGCTACAAGAAGCATACCCTTGCACCACAAATGGGGACATCAAGCGCAAGCTGCAAGAAGTTGTGAGACCATCTGCTCAACAGTGAGCAACTGCAACCAATGATAATGAATATGGATCTGAAACTCTGGACTGTACAACATTTATGCCCCCAGTTGAAGGAAGGCATATAGTGAACACTTTTTCTTTAATACTGGTGAATCTATGTATTATACATGTACCAAAATACACATGAATTATTATACAACAGCTCTGTCTTCTTGTTTTTTATTCATTATAGTTTTTAGAAGAAAAATAATGTGAAAAGGAGGCTCTCTACAACAATAGATTTGATCTGAAGCCATCTCCCAACATGTTGGGATGTAGGCCCAACGTTTTCCAACATGGGAGATGTTGGGATGTAGGCCCAAGGTTTCCCAGCATGTTGGGGGGATGTCGGGGTATTGGTCCAACTTCTCCCAACATGCTAATAGATGTTGGGATGTAGGCCCAATGTTTCCCAACATGTTGGGAGATGTTGGGTCTTAGCTCTGGACAACATTTCCCAACATGTTGGGGGGACATTGGGATATTGGTCCAACTTCTCCCAAGATGCTAGCTGAGAGACCGCATGATACTGTGGAGACCTGACTACATTATGCAACTACAGGAGTCCGACATCATCCCAACATGTTGGGAAATGCTGGACTATAGGGCTTCCTCCTATTAGTCTCCAACATCTCCCAATGTTACTCCAACATCTCCCAACATTACTCTAACTTTTCCCAACATTACTCCTACATCATCCCAACGTACTCCAACATGTCCCAACAAAATTTTACCCCTGCATTCAGGCACCTCCTTCTTGTTAATTTGCTAAGTAAATGTTGGGATTTTACCAAATCCCAATGTCATCCCAACGTCTGTATCCCAACATTACCCATTGTCTCCCAACATAGTAAGTCCAACATGATCCCAACATTATCCCAATATAATCCCGACATTAAGTTTTGTAAGGGGGGCATACATTTTAACTCTTTCAGTGCCACATTTGGACTCAGTCAACAGCTTTCCTTGGCACGCTTTGGGTGCAATGTGCTTTCCTTGTCATGTTTTGGGTGCATGCACCCAATGCACACTGAGACAAACTGTTGATCTGCACTATTCTATTCTATGTAACTACACACATGCGAGTACTTGAATACAAGTTTATAAAGAACATACCATTATCATGATTCAAAGCACACTGTTTTTAGTTCCAATTTAGCTACAGTTGGCACTGAAAGAATTTAGGTACATGTATTTACATTGAAGAGTGGTATTTATATGGACTCAATGGAGGTAGGTTAGAAAGCTGCACTCACCTTGCCCATGTATTGATCACCAAGAGCCAGTGTCTTTAGTTGTTTTCCATCTCCAGCATGACGGTATGACTGAAATGTATGAATAGTGTCTTTTATTGCACAGAAAGGTTCTGACTGCACCCTTGCCTCACTTGCCTACAATTACCACTGCTACATTTATCTTGTATGAAGAAAATGTAACACACTATTCAGCCTCACATTTATTTTATGGATTTTTCCTTTTTTATGAAAGGAATCTCATTCTAGAGGGCTAAATGCCCAGTGGCTATCAAATGCACTCTGCCTCACAGTTTTATAGCTCCCCTTTTAAATCAGAATTGCAGATAATGGTTAGCATACAACCTGCTTTGGAGAAAACTGTTGACTGTTAGATTCTGATCCAGAAAGGGCAAAAGACCGCACAAGTCGAATTGCCAGATCAAAGATCATTCATACCTGTATGGGTGGCTGTGCTTGCTGATCTGCATTTGCCTTGGACTCATTTTTGTCAGATGAATCAGTATCACTCAGTGCTGAGAGCCTGTTGGCTGGACTTTGGTCATGGTTGGCATGTTTGATCACTGTTAAGAAGGTTGCAAATAAATTTTACTGCTGATATGCCATCGGTGTATGCAATTGAACATTAACAGTAATATTTACATGTCAAATTTCACTCATAGTATTTTCTTAACTGTTTCTTGATTTTTGCCCACATGGAATAGTCACATTATGAATACAATGTTGGAGGCTATACCTATCATTGATAAATGCACTCTAATTTTTCTGTTAAAGAATGCCACAGCATATTGTAGTCAGTTGTTTAGGGCCTACATCAATTCCGGTTCTTCCCATTCATCAGTGATAGGGATTCGAAACCATGACTTCTACCTTGTTCAAAATAGTGAGGTTTTAAGTGGTAAATCTTTTGGACACTTATCAGCCAGTGATTTTCAATGAATGAATTAATATTTTCTAAGACACTTTGCAATGATGGCATAATGAATGTCAATAAAAACAGTGAATTGTGTTAAGTTAGGAGAGATTTTATTTGCATGTGGGCCTTAATGAAGACCAGAGCTGCCCAAGCAGTGAAACAAGCCTTGAAGATGAAATATGAAAGTGATGTCACCAATTTAGATATGCAGTATGGTTGACTGGATTGCAAACAATGCAACTCTATCATGTGTTTCAAACCTCAGTCTCCAGACAAAATTCAGCCTTAGAACCAATTGCAGTCCAACTGTTTTTGAAACATTGGTATGTTTTCAATGTCAGCAAAGATTGATAAATAGAATCCATCTTGAAACTCTGCCAACTGGGAATGTAACATTTTCCTCAAAGTGTTTGAAACACATGGCTCATAGTGTTTATATAACATACATAGCATTCACGAAAGCCTTTCAAATACACAAATTGATGACAACATGAGCTGATGTTCTCTGTGGCTTGCTTTATTCTTTCAGTACAGTGTGCTTTAAAGACTGTCGTGACCACTGACCTTGCCCATAATCTTGCCCATGAAGGAAAGTATTAGGGTTGTACTGCTTTGCATCATAATCTGGCTGTGGGATGTTCTGCTGGCTGCACTGCTTTTGATGTTCGTATAAGTGGGTCTTGATGATCTGAGCTACATTAGCTGTATCAACGGCTTCATTGCCTGAGACAGTGGACCCAATACCTGCACGTGTCTCACTGCCAGACCCTGGCATCACTTGCTGGATTGTACCATCCTAAAACGTACCACTCATTTTTAGCTGTATATCTCTAAATCTCTCATTACTTATGTGGTATTATTTCTTTTTAATTTTATTACTGTTAAAAGCCATGCTAAGATCTCAATCAATGTTCTTATTCATTTACCTTTATGATATCTGATGGCACCTTCGTCATTCAATCATAACATACAGTGTCAATTAATTACAATGTACATCAGTAACTTCCAGAGCATCAAGCAATATGTACAGATATGCTGTACTAATGATGCACATGTCTTCAATGTCAATACAGCCATTGATATTTGTCTCAAGATACACTATACCTGCTTCACATTACTATTTTTCTAATTCTCTGGATGTCCAAAAGGATTTCTGCAAGATTTTGTTTAGGGTACATTAATATTCTAGTGTGATAATTGTTCTGTTGAATAAAGTTTTATTGTGACTTTCAGGTATCTTTTAACCCTTATAGTGATAATTACAGTTATAGTCAATTTTTCATCACCGTTAAACATATAATTGTCATGAGATTCAAATTGCTCAAGAAGATACCTATCATTCAAATATCAGCAAGCCTAGTCTAAAGCAAAAAGCAGTCTCAGTCAACAGCTTTCCTCAGGACACTTTGCATGCATTGCGGGCAAAATGTCTTCAGGAAAGCTGTTGACTCAGTCTTAAATCAGCACCTTAAGGGTTAATGTATCATAGGTTATAGACAGTCTTGGTCAGACAAGAGAGAGGGTATTGGCATTAAAGACCCCTCTAACTGCAGGGAAAACAGGGTTTCTGCCAGAAAATATTGCAGTGCATGATACAAGTTTTGCTGAAGAAAGCATAATTGGGTACTTCACGTACATTTTAGCTCTTTCAGTGCCACATTTTGGACTAAGTCAACAGCTTTCCTTGGCACACTTTGGCAGCAATGTGCTTTTGGTACATGCACCCAAAGCCTGCTGAGCAAAGCTGTTGATCTGCACTACTGTTTTAGAAGCATCCCAGTACTTGAATAAAATGTCTTTTTTATAAAGAACATGAATCTAGCACCATTATCATAATTGATAAGAGGGCATTCACATTTAAGACCCCTCTTGCTGGAGCAACAAGAGTGAAGGTATACTTACATCAAATGCTTGGCAGACGCGTTCTAACTGCTGCAGCCAGTATGGGTCTTCCATGTCATCTGGACCTTGTAGGCGTTGTGGATCATGCCACTTAAGCTTGTTGCCCAGCTGTAACACATCCATTATTTACATCGAGAATATCTAACAGAGGTGAACTCTTATATGCAGTGCTGCTATGAATGCACTTTATTTTACACAAATATTAGCTGGATTTTTATAAATACCCTTCTTGTTGCATGCATGTCACCTATTCCTACTGGTAAGTGAGTAATACCCCCCCTCCCCCCAACAAAAAATGTATATATATATATATATATATATATATATATATATATATATATATATATATATATATGAATAAAATAAAAATGTCCCACAGCCAGAAGAGACACATACGCAACACACTATTTTTAACAGTAACTATGCATGACCATAAAACTTGCATGGCCCTGTCACAGTGATGCCAACTCTCCCTTTTCTGTCCCCAATGGACTTTGTGAAAACTGCTTTTCCCTAAAATTGATTTTTGAACATTTGGCATTTCTGCTATCACCCCAAACTTTACACAAACATTGTACCTTCATATACTCAGACAAAGAAGTCGAAGAAAATTCAGAGCATTTCCAATGCAACAGAATAATACTGATTGACTTACATCATAAACCAATCTGGCAAGAGTTCCGTTGTAGACTTGTGGATTCTGGTTAATAATTCCTGCAATCACCTCACAGTAGTCCAGTGCCTACAACATGTGCATGAAAAGGAGCTCATGGCAACATACACAATATTGTCTACAAGTCAGTATTGCTTAAATGTCATTCTCTGGATTTCTAGCTGGAAAGTACTTCTTGCAGTTTCATTGGCGGAGCTGGCTTGTCAGCAAACAGAGCTTATGCCATCAGTCTGTCCATTCACAATTCACATTTTCAACTTCTTCTCCAAAACTGTCAGCCAGATTTACTTCAAACTTGGTGGGAATGTACCTTGGGTAGGTCTCGACCAAGCTTGTTCAAATGATCACGCCCCAGTAATTTTTTATTTTTTAATGATTTTTTTTTTTTTCCGACAAATATTACAAGATCCTCTCTAAACCACTCACCCAATAGCTTTGATATCACACAGGAGCACTGCAAGGGACTCGTAGTTCTTAATTTTTTCACCAGATTGTGCTGCACTTTTTTCTTCTATTTGTAATGATTTTTAATGTGTTCTTTCTATTTTTGACTCTTTAACACTGTCAGCTGGATTCACTTCAGACTTGGTGGCAATGTCCCTCAAGTGGGTCTGCACCAAGTTTGTTCGAATGGTCACACTCCAATGAGTTTTGTATTTCTGATAACTTTTTTAAAGCCAAATCTGAAAAAAATCTTTTTCTCCGAAAGCTCTCACCCAATTGCTTCGAAATCACACAGTACTCTCTTTGGGACCCGTAGTTGTGAATTTGTTCACCATGTAGTGCTGCAATTTTTTTTGCAATTTATCATGAATTTTAGTACATTTTGTTCTCTTTTCATCCCTGCCTTCATGGACGAGGTTGTGTATCCACTTTTGCGTCCACGCTTGACACATCGAATATGAACAGCCTTGGACAAAATGGATGCAAGATGCAAAGACAGCTTCACTTATTGCAGAAATGGTGAGAATGAGGAGTTAAGAACAGCTCTTAGACTGATCATTGGTTGAGAGATATGGGCTTCCATAGCTGTTTTGTGGCTCAGATATCATTTATTTGTGAATTTGTTTGCTGTTTCAACAATATTCACGAGATTTTGTGTGGCATGAGTGTGTCTAGACAGCTGACATAATTTTAGTACATGGACCACTTGGACGACATGGTCAAAGTCAAATTATACACTCTACACCATTAAACATAGCTGAAAAAGTATCTCAGCTGTTTTGATTCAAGGCCTCTGCTTAATTTATGCTGCACAGTGGCAACAGAAACTGTTTGTTCATGGCAGATACATATATGTATATGGAATGTTGAATCCCAGACAGATGAGTGTGTGTGTTTTGACATTTTGTGCACATGCATTCATGCAGAAACATGGAAAACCAGCAAATTAAAAAAGTCTTGTGTAATCACGCAGACAATGATAGCCATCACAGAGAGAATATGCAAGTCAGATAACAAAACGAGGCTCTCCCAGTGACGGAATTTATGATGGGACATTCTTCAATTACTGATCGTGTTGCCAAACTCAAAGTAAGTGAACTTAAATTACATAAATTTTGCCTGTCACTGAAATGAGTGTGCAATGATGAGTCTTGATGCAAAGTGTGATGATGAATCCCAATCCGAAGACAGGGTTTTGGGTGCATGTTTGGTGTGGAAGATTTCATTTCTTTTGATTTTGAGAAGATGCCCTGTCTGCATTTAGCTTAGATTGGTGGGCTAAGGTGTACATGTAGCAGGAAGGGGGGTTAAAATTGAACTATAGGCCTAAGACATAGAAATCAGCACCATTGACAAAGATTGAAAGGGCACTTCTACAGTGGTGCCTGTCATCAAGGCTGTTTCATTGGAGTGGTCTTTGTTAGAAGGTATCACTACATAATTCAAGATCAATCAACAAAGACAGTGGAAAGTGGGATATGTACAAGATAATTTTAGTAACATTAAAGGGTTCAGAAACCTGAAATATACATTTTGAAACAATATCTATTCAAATATAAGAGGACACAAATATTTATATTCATGTAAAATCACATTGAAAACAGTGAATGTGTTGCTGAATTGCAGAGACCAATTTGTGTGTACATTTATAATTCAATTTAATATGCATGCATATAATTGGAAAATGTTTGTACTTGAACAAAAGTAAAGATTTTAAACAAAACTGATTCAAAGAAAAGGGGGCATGAATAGTTGTATTGATTTAAGGCACCACTTGCACATATCTAAAGATAATGATCTATCTTGAATTAATCTACAAGCAACATTGTGATGTTACATTTGTTAGTAGTTTTCTTTTTTTAATAATAGCAGCTCAAGTGAAACAGAATCGTATTTACAATTTGCTGATGAAATATAATGAATATTTTCAAACATCTCCGGTTAAGAACGTCAACACTGCCATATGCCAAGTAGAAAAATATGTATTAGTTCACATATTCCCACGCCACTTGCAAAAATGCTTCATCCCCGATCAGGGAAAGAGGGCTTCTTGGTATACACACTCTAACCACCTGCACGTTCCGCTTGCCAATGAAAGCGCGAGTGCAAACATATTGCAATAGAACAGCTTTTACTTTTGTGACAAAAGACAAAGCCACAAACGAATATTTACAAATACGTGTGTTCAAAAAGCTTAAGTAAAGGTAAACATGATCTGCAAACTCTTTTCTTCATGACCATATGACCAATGCCCTATTTTATTATATTCTTACGCCACCGCATCCGTTACTCACTTTCAGTGTTTACGCTGTTCCACACACACCCTCATATTTTCAATTCCATCTAAATTTGTTATTTACAATGTATGCGTAGGCTGTATATATAGATTGCACTGCACCAATTACTTCAATGCATATATTGCACCAAATGCTCACCATATGCAGTACACACACACACACACACACACACACACACACACACACACACACACATCTTTATCCCATTATCCCCATAAGTTATTTCCATATGTTACTTTTGGGCTGAAAAACAAAGAGCCACCAAGCCATGTCTCTTCCATATGTGCTACTACTTGTTACTATGCTTCAATCATGGAACTATAATCATAGTATTGAGTGATGGACTTTTGTCTTTTTGTTTTATCCTTCTTTGGCAACACTGGCATTATTTTTGTAAGATAGGAACTCAGCATTTCTAAAAGTATGGTAGCAGGGCGTGAAAATTTGTATGTTTGATTGTCCAGGACAAGTAACAAGAGCGCTGTGCAAACAGCCCATGCTCAGCTGATCTAGAGAATCATCACACTTGTGGCTCTGTGAACTTGGGATAGGATCAAGGTCACCCATGTACCGAGTAAGTCTGACCTTTATGGAAGAACACTAACATGTGCAACATCAAGGTCCCAGTTCAAGTAGTTCTCAAGTTAAAATGAAGAGTAAAATCCATGCATGTTGCAACGTGACCCCAGAAATGAGGTCAAGGTCACTCATGTACTGTGTAAGTCTTAGAGCGTGACCTTCATACAGAAACATTAACATGTGCAACATCAAGGTCCCAACTCAAAAAAGATCTCAAGTTATCAAGTGAACAGTAAATTTCATGTCATTGTCCTGTGACCCTTGGAATGAGGTCAAGGTCCAAAAATCACTGGAGCATGACCACTTACACAAAATAGGTTGACACTTGTCAAAGGTACATCCCTACCAAGTTTGACACAAATCTGGCCAAAATGATTTTAAGCTATAACCATTACAAGCAATTCTCATGTTAAATTTTCATATCAAAACTTTTTTAAAGATTTTTAAAACAAAACAAAAAAACATAAACTACAGGGCTGCGTGAACAGCCCATGACCAGCACTGCACTTAGTGTCCATACATACAAGATGCAGTACCAGTGCTGCCTCAAGGGCCACTTTTTTTACTGAAGTTTCCCTACCAAAGCTAGGTCAAAATTTTCTTGTGGGAGCACATCCGACACAATAATATATATTCATATTTTCACTATTTTGCTTAAAAAGTCCCTACCTAAGGAAATATTTTTGGTGAAAAACTCCCCGCATGAAGGTTTTTTTTGTGGGTTTTAGCTACACACTCCTAACATTTCGATGAGTACACCCACCCCGTACCCCCGTACCCCCACCCTGATGTACTCACCTCTTCTGGGTGGCCACCTTCTGCCAGTCTGCTGGCATATAGGAACTTGTATGCCTGCAAGTGCAACCAATACACCATCACTCACTTTAACTGGTTAATGACACATTTTTGTTGGAGAACATAGGACTGCAAAGCATTGAGAACAAGAGATCGAACTGAATGTCAACTCACTGTTTCTAACCAGCCACCAGAAAAAAGGGTATCTCATCTACATAGGAGATACTTGAACAGCAAGTGTGATATACAAGACTGACACACATTAACCTAAAGACAGATTTTAGAGCCTGATTTTATACTTTTATTCAACTACCTTCATTTACTCCAACTTATTCTGTGCCTCCATCTTCTCGGTGATCAAAATCAAATCAAATCAGATACCAATCAGAAAGTCAAAACTTACAGTTTACATTATGCATAAGTGGAGAACATTCTCCTTACTGATAATAATTATTTTTTTTAGGGGTTAAATGAAAACTTTGCACAAAAATACAATACCTGGAAGCCTGGCACAGCAAAGTGGGGGTCTCTTAAAATTAGGGACTGAGCATACTCGTACACCTCTGTACACTGTATTGCCATATTGTTGGCAAATTCTTCAAGAGGCAAACTGCAAAAGAAAGATATATTGATGAAAAACAACAGGGCTGTGTGAGCAGCCCGTGTTAGCTGACCTTGACATTCAACTCATAATAAGTCTCACTCTGGTCTAGGGGATGTGGATGCTAAGAGGAAGTAAAAAGTGTGAGTTTCCATTGCAATCCCCATTGACTTACATGATAATAAACAAGAAGGCATGCATTAACCCACAGGTATTCAAATTGAAAAATTCATTGAAAATTAGGGATTCACAGTATCACCATGCACCTAGTGTACAATTTGATAAATCCTCCCAAAGGCTACATTACCACCAAGTTTCAGAACAATCTGGGTGACGGTTAAGTCAAAAATGGGCAAAACACACAGAAATTTGTGAAAAATAGAAAAAAAGTGCAGCGCTACCTGTTGAACTATTTGAGGTCTGAGGATCCCTAGAAGTGTGCTCATGAAATTTCAAAGTAATTGGCTAAGTGGTTTCTCACATTTTTTTTAGATAAATAAAAAAAAAGTTCATAAAAAATTGAAAATTCACTGAAGCATGACCATTTGAACAAACTTGATAGAGACCCATACAAGATACACTGCCAAGTTGGTGTGAATCTGGTTTACTGTTTTGGAGAAAGAGATTGGAAACGTGAATTTCCATTGCAGTCCCCATTGAGTTGCATAGTAACAATAGGAATGTATGCATAAACGGACAAGTACCCGCCTGAAAAATGTTAAAAATCAGGGATCCATTGTGTCACTATTTAGTAAACAGCTTTGTTTACCCCTCACACAAGCTACACTTCCAGCAAGCTTCAGAACAATTTGTGGAGACGTGTACATTGTGAACAGGATACATGTAGGTCCAAGTATGGACCTCTGTGGGAAACCACAGGACAGCGGAACATTAATGGAGCTTTCACCCTCAATAATAACTGCTTGTCCTCGGTCAACCAGATAGGACTCCAACCACTTAAGAGCAAGTCCAGTGATCCGAAAACATTCCTGAAGTCTCATCAGAAGGACAGAGTGGTCGATGGTATCAAAGGCCGCAGATAGATGTAGATATGATCTTACATGCATGTACAGCTGTACATACAGTCATAAACTTTATTTCTTAATTATAAATTAAGCAAATAGACGCGTTCATCCAAACTGTGCCACTTAATTCACAGATTTTTTACTCTTTACCTGGCACATATTAATTCGTTAAGATATGTTACATGTCATGTCTTTATACATGTAGGCCTACGTCCATAACAAAGTACATGTGTACATGCTCTGAAGAATCACAGACACAATACATTTAGTGGAAAATAGCTACTTATAGCAGCAGGCAGGTGGAAAGACATGTACAGGCATAACCATGCAATACTAGGCCCAACAAGGAGACAGGCTGTTACATGGTTAACACTGTTGCATTAAATTGTGGGAACAATTTCAAAGTCCCATGTATTATCCCAGTTATATTGTTTGCTAATGCTATGCACGTATATGTAGCATACAAAGAGGGAATCAAATTACATCAGATTCCATGCATTTTCCATGCATGAAAACATTTTATAATGGTGCATCTAGACAACATCCATGCATTGGGTTCTGCAACCAGTTCCCCTGCATTACAGCTGACTGGAAATTTGGCATGGGTTTAACCCATATACTCATCCTAAACAGCATGCATTTTTCATGTGTTTTCCTTGCGCAAAGCATATTTCCGTGTATTTTAAAAAGTTTCAAATTCTGCATCTATGCACTTTGCATGCATGCCATATATTCATTTTGCATACATTATTTCAGCAGGAGTTCAGAACAGATCTAAATGAGACACAAACTTAGGATAAACAAGATACTAAGACAAGGGATAAGAACCCAGAACAGATCGACCAAAATGACTCACCTGTTACTGGAGCCAATGAGAACAATTTTGGATGACTTGTTGCAGTTCCCCAGTTCAAGCTGAGCCACCAAGTAACAGAAGTGGCTGGCATACAGGCATCCCTTGGATGCTGAAACAAGAGCATCATGTTCATCACACAGAGTCAATGTACAGTGCTACCTCTTTATAACACCCCTCATTACAAGGCAGTTTCTGATATAACATGGTGGGTACCATGGCTCCCACTGAAATAATTTTTCCATTACTTCAATGTTAAAAGTCTCTCTGTTGTAAACTGGTTTTGCTATAACACAGTATACCCAGCGGACCTCAACACCAGCGTTATAAAGAGGGAGCACATTGAATTCAAGATAATCTTCAAATAATTGTGGAGATGTAAACATCTTTAATTCACATTAAAGATTTGTTCATCTTAAAATGAGCATTTAGTACTAAAGTAGCTAGACATAGTCCCTTACCTAGCGTCTTGCCCAGTGTTATAATGTTCCTCATATCCTGTTCTGGTCTGCCGCTGGGGTTGGAGAGTATCATGGCCAGATGCTGCCTCCAATTTCCCCACTTGTCATTGGACACCAGCTGCCAAAGGATACATGTACATGTAAGTTCACGTGAGGACAGGTCATGGCTGTCCACAGTGTCCTGAACAACCAGAAAACCAGACAAGTTGCACTGAATCCAGTGCTCTGGCACTTGGATCTGTGCAGCCTGATTGGGAATAAAATCTACCAGTTAGAAGACTTGCTTACATGTGTGATGTCATCTGTTGGTAGAATTGGAAGCAAATACCATACCATGATTAATTATACACGTAGCACACACACCTAAACATCCAGGCCTAAACTATGCATAGTTATAAATTGACAAGAGCGGGACTGACTGGATACCAATTCATATGAATAAACTGACAACCCAATTATCTTCTGAAGTTTGAATTTGAATTGAGGTTGATAATAACAAGGACCCAAGTTATTTTCACATTTTAATTTTCCTTCATTATATTGAGGGAACCGTATACAGCTCGAAGAGACTTCACCATGCGGTACCTGGATAATGCATTACCTTCACCATACCCATGCTTTACACTATATAGCTGCCTGCATTTTCAATGTGTGGTCAATTCAAATTTTATTTTGGGTGTCCACACAACAGCTGGGATAACGTACTTTGATGGCAGTGGGCTGGTCACTGGACATCATCTGGTACAGGGTATGTAGTGGGTCACTCCTACACCTCAAGACATTGGTAAACCTACCAAACATAAAGAAAACATCTTCATCAGAATTCTATATACCAAATTTCCTACACTGAGACTCACAAAAACATGCATTTCAACATATGTTACTACACCCGTCTCCATAGGCCAAAATTTATGCAGTTCTGAAACAATTTTTGCAGATACTTTTATCATTTTGTTAAATTAGTACTTGTACTCAACCAGCAGTCAGCAGTGACTGTGTGCTACAATCTTAAACAGTGATTTTATCATCAGTTAAATAGCTAATGCTAGGAGAAGACCACAGACTTTTTGACAATTAATTCTGCATTTATTTTAGAAGTTCTATCAAGAGTTAAAAACTGGTAGATGCACTGACTGATTAGTTCACTCACCTAGTTGTGATTGAGGCATATGTCTTGGGGTCCATCTTACTGGCCAGAAACATGGCATGTCCCCACAAGTTGTGTTTGACTGCCCATTCCAGCGATTCCTATAACAGCAAACAATATATTCTTTCTACTACTATAGTGCTACTGGATGACCACACCACTGGCTTGTGGTATAGAATGAAATTGAAACATTGTTTGCCAAGCTCTAACAACATTCATTATGGGTATTATTGTAAGCTGTTGTTTCAGCCACCTTAATTGGCACCAGCCACTTTTGTCATCATGACAAATTTGTTTTTGTAACTATCTAGACATTCTAGGCACAAGGAAAGATAATTAAGCCTACATTTCCCAGCTGGACACTGAGCCATGGCTTGCAATTGGCACTTGTGAAGTGTGATATAGGTCTGAGACCAGCAACATGGCAAAATGGATTACAGATGCAAGATTACACTAGGCTGTAATGTTTTACTAATTAATATGAAATCATAAATTCTTGGACTTATGCCCCACCCACTGTGTTGTGCTGGTAACCATGCCTATGGCTGGTCTTGTAAATTTCAATGTACAGAACAAGTGGCCTTACATAAGAAAGGTAACACTGAAAGTAATATTTGATACACTAGCTATTTGCTTAGTGAAAATCTGTCCTAAGTGTCCAGTGATAGTGCCTGCTGTCAAGTTGTTGCACCTACCCATGCACAAGGGATGCCACGTACCCCTTTCAGCTTTCTTTTGCAAAAATGTATGTTGAAGAAGACTGCTATAGCCTGTTTATAGTGCAGATCTGCCACTATATATATACATGTACATGTAGGTTCAGAGTTATGTTTCCTTACAACAAATGTCTTAGTAAAGAGGCCTTATGGTGCAAATGTAAATAATTATACATCTACATGTTTTTTAAACTTACCTTCTTCTTGCCACACAGCAATAAACTGCGGAACTTGTCAGTAGCTTCTTCCATGGACAAGGAGGATTTGTTGATGGATGTTCTGTCTGTCATTACAGATGTGGATATATTATCTCCAGTGATAGTGCCTGCTGTCAAGTTGTTGCACCTACCCATGTTCTTTATGCCTGGCTGGCTGTGTTGGGCTGTGCTGGCTTCCTGACCTTCCAGTAAAAGCTCTGCAATGTCAGTTCCTACAACCATCTGCCACAAAAATACATTTCATTATATATCTGAACACTTCAGAAATCTTTTGAATTTATGAGAACAATCTCATACTTAGCATATTAAGCATCTTGAATTCATAAATTTACACTCATAACTTTGTGCAATATCTTTCAAAGTTACCCAGACTGCTGCTGATAAAACAAATATATGCACAGCTTTGCTTAATTGCTGCTAATTGCTTTGTCTCAATGCCCTAAAATATTGAAGACAGTCTAGCATGATGAAAGTTGTGCATATTGGCTTCTCAGAATAGCGTTTTCTAAGTCAATAATTTTCCTTGGCTTAGATTGGGCTCTAATGTATCCCAGGAAAGTTGTCAATTCAATCACTTTACAGAATCAACTGTTTTAGGGCCACTACAGACGGGTAAGGACAACAGTCACACTTAGATGAACTAACTCTTTCAGTGCCAATCACAAATAAAGTGTATCTACTTAAGTCAAACTAGTCTGAATTATCATTAGGATCCCAGATTCGTATTTTCTTGTAAAAAGACCTTTCATTCAAGTACCAGTATGCGTATAGTTCCAGAGAAAATATTACAGGTCAACAGCTTTTCTCGACATGCATTGGGCGCATTGTGCTCGAAGCGCGCTGGGAAAAGGTGTTGACTCGGTCCAAAATTTGGTACTAAAGGAGTTAAAATTCCACCCTAACATTCCTCATGCAAAAGCATCCCACTGAGGTACCAGCATGCCTGGTGTAAATTCTGTGGTTCCAGAGGAAGTAACTAGTCCAGGTCACCAGCTGTCCTTGCCCTCTTTGGGTACAGTGCACCAAAAGTACCCCTGTTGACTCAGTCAAGAAATTAGCATTGTAAAATTAAAGCTTGAGCCACTGGAGTCTGGTGGCAGCTTCACTCACCCCATTCTGTTGGATATAAAGCTCAAGCAGTTTCCATATGAGCTCTGCAGATTCCCTTTCCACAAGAGCCACGCTTTTTTGACATTCCAGAGCCATCTTTTTACAGAACAGCATGACACTTCTTTTGTGGGTCTCTCCACTGTAAAATTAGAAACATTTTTCAATTCATTTTAACTCCTTTACCATCAGAAATATCTTGAAGTATAAATTTTTGTCACCATACAAGTATAGCAAAAGCTAAATACTAGTCGTCTGACAATTTGTTCATGAAATTTCTGGCTGCTCTTGGTTAACTTATTTTGCAAAAAGACAATGCACAGAAAAAGCATTTTACACAAACTGCTCACAATTTGCATATTATGTGGATCATAAATCTTGAGATATTGGAAATATTAAATACACATTACCATGATCAGCCTATGCTCAGCTGCTCAGCTAAACTGTATTTTATACGCTTAATGGAAGATGAGATTTCACTTACACTAAGCTAACCTAAGCTGAGCTAAAGTTTGAAAGCTTTGAAAAAATAAAAAATAAACATACACAAGATGAAAAAAAATACTTACAAATATAATTAAAACACAATCACAGATTGCTAGATCTACGCCCCCCCCCCCCCCCGGCTCTGTGGCCTTGGGATTTGGGTCAAGGTGATCCATCTTTGAGCTTGTCTCAGACCTTATGTAGGACTAAAACCATGTGCAGGAACAGGGGTCTATCTTGAAAACCTTTCAACTTATGAAAACCAAATTCACTAAACTGGCTCTTTGACCTTGGGAATTGGGTCAAGGTCATCTATCTTCCAACATGTTTGAGACCTTATATAGGACTGTGATCACCTGCAATTAGACAGGCCTATGTCAAAAACTTTTCAAGTTATCCTGTGGAAACCAAATTCACTAAAATGGCTCTGTGACCTTTAGAATTGGGTCAAGGTCCCCCACCTTAGAATACATTTGAGACCTTATTCAGGACTATAAGCATGTGCAATATGAAAGCCACTGTAAAAAACATTTCAAGTTATCATGTGAAAACCAAATTCGCCAAAGTGACTCTGGGACCTTGGGAATTGGGTTAAAGTCACCTTTCTTCGAACTTGTCTGAGACCTTTTATAGGACTGTAATCACCTGCAATTTGACAGGCTTATGTCAAAAACTTTTCAAGCTTTCAAGTGAAAACGAAATTCACTAAAATGGGCCTGTGGCCTTGGGAATTAGGTCAAGGTCACCAATCTTAAAATAAGTTGATGACCTTATTCAGGACTATAAGCTTGCGCAATATGAAAGCCCTATGTAAGTTATCATGTGAAAGACCAAATTCACTAAAATGGCTCTGTGACCTAAGAAATAGGGTCAAGGTCACCAATCTTCAAACTCAGCCAAAACCTTATGTAGGAATGTAATCAGCTGCAATTTGACTGGCCTACGTCAAAAACTTTTCAAGTTATCATGGAAAACCAAATTCACTAAAATGGTTCTGTGACCCTGGGGATTGGGTCAAGGTGGCCAAATCTTGGAACTCGTCTGAGACCTTTCATAGGACTGTAACAACCTGCAATTTGACAGGCCTAAGTCAGAAGCTTTTCAAATTATTGTGGAAAACCAAATTCACTAAAATAGCTCTGAGGCCTTGGGAATTGGGTTACGGTCACCTATCTTCGAACTCGTCCAAGACCTTCTTCAGGACTATAAGCATGTGCAATGTGAAAGCCCTTAGAAGCAAAAAACTTTTTGAGTTAGCACGTGAAAACTGTCACTCCACACACACACACAAACACACACATACGGACAAAGTAATCATTATATGCTCTCTCCTGCTTCGAAGGGGTAGCATAATTAGTCAATATTCACACACAAAATTGATCATCAGTTTGTGGGTGGAGATCATGCAATTACAGAACATTAGTTGCCCATACTGTGGAACACATTGGGGGAACAAATGTTCCTTCACACTGGTAAAAAGGTTCCTTGACTGTGTTCCCATAAATAATGTGCCCCATGACTCTCTGAATGTTAAGCTGGCAGTAAGTGCATTAAGCCAAAAAAGTGGGCAGGTTACCCAATTTTTTTAGGGTTTTTTGCACATGTATGTGTTATCAATGGTCAATGTGTTTCAGTTTATTTATGTCTGGTGGTAACCAAAGTTACACTAAAATAGCTTCATGTGAATCCAGAAACTTACTTGACCAGTGGCCCAGGAAATCTCAGTTCTTCCAACTCAGCACTGTGGTTCTTACATGACCTAAATGTATTGGGAAGCTCCTTCATGACATGCTGGTGTCGTTCCTTCAAAACTAGGGACAAGAGAATTGCATAGAAGTACTTCGGTCCTTGTGAACAATGTATTTCAACCCGTGAAGTGCTAATCACGGCTATATTTGTTTTCTGGTTATCATTAAACACATAATGGTAAAAAGATTCAAATTCCTCATGAAGGTACCTTTCATTCAAATACCAGCAAGCCTATTCTAAAGCAAAAAATAGTCTTAGTCGAAAGCTTTCCTCGGGACACTTTGGACGCAATGTGTCCCAAGGAAAGCTGTTGACTCAACCTTTAATCAGCACTTTAAGGGTTAATTGTCCAGATGGGCCACAACTGGTAAGATGATCCTGCCAGGGAAAATGATCGTGCTTATCAGATTAATTAGCATAAGTAAGCCAGAGAAATTAGAGCAGTGATCTTTATCTATACCCGAGATGGCCTTTGAAGTACTCCTAGTAAGACTGGTAGAATTATTAAAGATTTGTAACCAACATGGACTTTGCCAACAGGAGCAAAGCATGCAGGAATGTGAGGCATGGTGTTCTTGGCAGGTGTTTGCTGGATGGGCCTGGCCTCCATCTCTGGCTCTGCTGTCGTAACACAAGCAATTTTCTTATCCTCGTTGCCCCCAAACCAAACTGTACATGTATACTTAATCACACACATCCCTTGTATGCTGTCATAATCTGCATGGTGACTGTGCAGTTTGACATTCATTCACATATTATATATCTACATTGCAAACATATTTTTAGATCCAAAGATCTAAGATATTCGCCTTTTTCTTTATAACTACTATAATCATCATGAAAAAGTATACAGTTAAGGCCATCTAAAACTTAACAGTCAAATGCATTTTTTGTGTTGCAAAGTGTTGTAGTGGGATTTATAAAGGTTGTAAAAGGCTTGCAAAAGGTTTACAAAGGGTTTGTAAAAAGGTTGACACAGGGTTTCAAATGGTTGAAACAGTTGCAAACCACTTGAATGTTTTCATGAATAAGGTTGAGAAAGTGTGTGAAACTGTGGTTAAAGATTAGAGAAAGGTTTAAAAGGGTTTTAATGCAATAAGAGGAAATGGTTTGGAAAGTGTTTAAAAAAGGTTTGCCTTTCACTCAAATGGTTTGAAAAAGGTTGCAATAGGTTGATGTGTTTGGTGACTATTGATTTGCCTGGGTCACTGGCAACATTCAAGGCTAAATGGAAGCCCATCTTCACTGAAAGGCAGCGTGTAGGGTGTCTCAGGATGTTGAGGACGAACAAATCATCCATAATAGACTCCCACCTTGCATGCAATTAGCAGTGAGGCAGCTGCCAACTGGGCATTGCATAGAGTCTGAGTGGTGGTTCCCAATCCCGAGACAGTATGATCTGGTATACATGAGTGAGGAATGCTGAGGCTTTCCTGTCTTCCTGCCTCTACTGGAAGGCTTGCCCTTCCCAGATCACCGTCTGCTCTTCCCAGATCGCCAAGTCCCAGAGGGAGCACAAGTCGAGGAACAACTAGACGCGGTCTGAGAAGTTGCACTTTGGGGACGAGGCGGCCAAGGACGACAACGACTGAGCAGAGTCAGTTAGCGCCTAGGACCAGGCCTGGTTGGCCCGTCAGGCCCAAAATTCTTGTGCCTGGCGGACAACCTCCACCATCTCTCCTCCAAACCGAGTTCCTGAGAAGAGCAACCCCGTGTGGGTTCCACGTTACAGATCTAGGGGCATGCAGCTTCTGATCTTGGAGGAAGGCGTCCCTCTGCAACAAACGCAGGTTCACCTCCAGTGTGCAAGTGGTCAGCACCTGGTGATCATCAGCTCGTGACAATGATCTGTATGGCGCCCCAGAGGTCATCAAAGACCCCAAAGAGGCTAAGGACATGTTGGAGAACACTGTGCTAAGGATGGATCCCTTGGCCTCCTCATCCAACCACCTAAAAGCTTCTGCAGGCACCGTAATGGACCTCAGCTGCCGAGCATCAAAATCCTCTCAGTCTAAGTCCAGCAGCCGCGGACCTGATGGGAAGATCTGCTTTTATATGCATAGAGGACCACTTCCCCTGGACAAATGGCTTATGGAGGCGTCACCCCTGCCTCAAGTAGCCAGATGTCAAAGGCTCCACGGGCACCCATGTGCCATGAGTTTTGGCCGTGAGCTGGTCATAAAATTCAGCTACAAAGGGCGAAAAAAGTATTGGAGTGTGTTGCCATGTGTCCTTCAGAGACAAGCCCCGGCAGGACAGAGCAATAGCACCATGCCTCTCCTCTCTTGGTGGTACCACAGCTTAGTCACCAACCAGGCTGTGAATAAAAGCTTTGACGTGGTCAAAGCCCTTCGGGATAGCAGGTGCCGTATCCATGGGAGTAGGGGCCAAAGCCACTACAGAACCTGTGGTCACTCAGGGCTCTCTGCGCCTGTCAGAGCACAAATGGTGTGATCTTCGAGCCCTTTACCAAGGTCGAAATCTGCAAATGGACAAGTTCAAAAGTGAAAGCTCATCCTCCTCCTTCGTGTCTAGATCCTAAGACTCTGGACTCGCGAGGGGGCAGTAATACCCAAAGCCTCATCAAACAACATGCTGTCAGCGAGCAATAGAGCAGCTGCCTTGACAGCAGGGGATCTGTCACCATGCCTGGCGTTGGGGTAGCAAGGACTTCCGTAGAGGTTGTCGCAGCCACAGATGCTGCCTCCACCTGTTCGGCCCACAAGGGGCTAGAAAGGGGAGGCATTGGTGATCCGTGAGCACAGATCTTGGCGGCCGCCAACAAAGGTGTCTGCTGGCTGGAGGGATCTTGCTGGATCTCCGGGAGGCTGCTATCTGGGACCTTGGCTGGCCAAGGCCGAAAAGTCTGCAGGCAGGAGATGTGTGGAGGCAGTTCAGAGAACTCCCAAATGTCAGTGCCGAGCGAGTGCTGGCTCAAGGCAGAAGCAGCACTGCTCTGCTGCCGAGTCTGATGGCTAAAGCAGAGGAAGACAAAGTCTCTGACTGCGACAGCAGCTATTGTTCCTCATGGAGCTTGAGCTCTGCTTGCCACTCAAGACAGGCAGCATACCTGGGTCAAACAAGGGGACCAGCAGATTTGCCAACTGCTCCCTCTGGGGCAAAGCTGCCTGAGGTGCAGAAGGGACTTCTGTTACTGCTGGGGGGGGGGGGGGATAGAATGTGTCACTAGGACCACCTTAAGTGCTGACGCCCAGGGGGGCCAAAGACCTGCTGACAGCAGAAGGCGCCCCTACAGGTCGGGGTGTCTTCCTTCTATTATTCCTTTGCCTTGGCCTACAAACTGGGCTCTGGGACCCAAGAACTCATGCAGATTGTAGGCTTTAGCACCAGTAGTTTGCTGGGCACTCCACACTTACCATCTGAGCGCTCGGACTGACCTAGGTGCAGCTGGCTTTCTGTACTTCTCGGACTTATAATCCGAGCACTCAGACTAGCCAAGGTTCTGGAATACCTGGAGGGGAACCCAAAGGTTTCCAATCCAGATGCACCGGTTTGCAAGGCTGCTGCCCCGAGCGCTGAGACCCGGGGGACTGATATCTCGACAGCTGCAACCTACGCTTCGCTTATTTCTTCGAAGTGGACTCTGAAATAGAAACGGCCTGCTGAGAGGGGGCAAGCATTGCATGGAGCATCTCCGCCTACATCTACATGCTCTGCGACATAGACTCCAAAGCAAGGGCAAGCTTTGGGTCAGTGTTATGAGCAGCAGTGGGTGCCTTTTGAGGTAAAGACAGGCGCTCGTGATCCCCATGAGGTGATCTTCTGCTTCCTGACCTTTGATTCTGACATCTCTTCACCTTACTCTCCCAGGGGATATTTCAGGAACTAAATTATCCCAACAAATCAAATCAACCCCTCAATCAGCTCTTTATTACCTATCTAAATATCTTCCACATTTCTCTGGTCATTTCGGATTCACACCTGTTTCTTCCTATGATGTATCTTAGCTGCTTGCTGAAATGCCAAGAGATAAAGCTACTGGCCTTGGCAATATTCAGGCCAGACTGTTGAAATTGGCCTTCCTGGCCATCTCCGACAGCCTGGTTTATATTTTCAATATGTCTTTGGCTCTAGGCAAATTTCCTGATGCTTGAAAAAATGCCCGTGTTTCAGCTATATACAAGAAGGGACCCAGAGTTGACCCTGGTAACTATCGACCAATATCAATCCTTCTTGTAGTCTCCAAACTCTTAGAACGAATCGTTCACAAACAACTCTATAACTACTTCTCTGAACATAAATTACTAGCACCTCAACAGTCTGACTTCAGACCTAAACATTTCACGCAGACTTCCCCGCACAGTTTCACTCAATTTGCATTCAGGGAGATTGGGCAGGGAAACTGCATTGGACTTGTCTCTTTGGACCTCCATAAAGCTTTTGACACTGTCGATTATTCTATCCTTTCTCGACAAACTGTCATATTATGGACTTAGAGATATTTCTTTCGCTTGGTTCCATAGTTACCTTGATAACAGACAACAAGTTGCCTGCATTAATGGTAACTTATCTGAACCTAGAACAATTACAACCAGCATTCCCCAGGGGTCAATTCTGGGTCCCCTGTTGTTCATCATTTATGTAAATGACATTGGAACTTGTTTTGAATATGCATTGATCAATTCATACGCCGATGATACTTTATTTGACTTCTCCAACTTTTATACTATGGTTGTCTCACAGGCTCTCAGCCATGACCTGACCAATGTCTGTTCATGGCTGAGAACCAATCAGCCTTCATATTGGCTAAACTAATAGTATAGTTATTAATAGCAAAGGTTGTGCTCATACCACAGACCTTGGATTAAGTCTTGATGGAGAACGGATTAAGTCTTGATGGAGAACAAATTAAACAAGAAAGTTCTTGCACATACCTTGGTATCACTTTAGATTCTAAATAGACTTTCATAGATCAATTTGATGAAATTCTCAAAAAACTCAACCAGGCACTTGGCATGTTTTCTATAGTGGTGAAATTCATCCCTGAAAGTGCTTGTATCACCCTATATAAACTTTAATATTACCATAGGTTGATTATTGTGGTACTATTTGGAGTACCAGTCTACGGAAAAAAGATCTAGTGAGACTGTAGAAAATCCAAAATTGAAATTTGAGAATTATTTTGAAATGCCCTGCAAGAACCCACGTCACAGATATGCTGGATACTTTGGGATGCATGAGTATTAAACAATTTCACTACAATTACTGTATTCTTATTTGGAAAATTTTAAATGGAAAAACCCCCAGAGTATTTATCCAGAAGCAGTTCACCTTAGCATCTCGATCGCACAACTACAATACCAGATTTGCCTCTACCAGTTCTACTACTCCCAAATGTTTAGGTTTTGTAGCCCCTACAATATGGAACGCCATCCCCCAGCATGCTCGTGATGTGGGCTCCCTTACAGTTTTAAAAAGAATATTTTGACAACTTTTTTATTTCCTTGATTATTTTGGAAGTGTTGAATGCTTGTAGGCCCTTTATCAACAATCATGTGTCTTATTGTATTTGTTCATGCCATCTATTTATGTTTTACATTCTAATTCATCTGTATTTGTTACTTTTATACATGTATATTGTTAAGGGCCTCCATGCCTTAACAGAATTTTATTCTGAATATGGATTGCCAAATAAACTCTTGAAGCTGCCCTGCAGAAATATTATTCAAACAATGATCATGCACCCACTCTGACTGCCTATTTCTAGACATGCAATCTAAAGTGCAACAAAAGCAGTCAGTTCAAAAAGAACACCATGATGTTCACTCAAAAGAGCAAGTCTCTGCAATTGGGGACAAAGTTTTTGTCAAGAATTTTACCCACAGTGACATGTGGTTAACAGGCTAGATAATAATATTGAAAAGTTATAACTACATGGTCACTCTTACCTCTAGGTGCTTTGGCTTCAATAATACTAATGATATTTGCTTCATTTGCTGTTTAATGGACAAGATTACTTTCCACACTTGAATTTGGGCTTCTGTAAATGTTTTATACCAATAGTAAGTAGTCTATCTCCACCACACAGTTTTAGTTCAACTGGCACCATCGCATTCAGGGGTGAAAAGTTTGTTATCTCAGCTTCTGTTGGTTGAAGTGTTTCGTTAACAGGAACTGATACTCCACTTTTACCTTCCTCCTCCGCATTGGTAAATACTGTGTAACCTGGAATGTGTAATTCTGCCCCAGTCATAGGGAACCATTGATTCTTTCCATTAGTTTCTGTTGTTACTACTACATCTGGGTCATATTCTATTGTAGAATAGTATTCTGGTTTCTTGTTTGTTCTAAATCCAATCTATATTTGTATACAATGTTCCAAGAAGGTCTTTCAACTTTTTTATTTCCTTGATTATTTCCTTGATTTTTATGATTCGGTGGTGTCAATTTTAGTTGTTTTCTTATTTCTTCAGTTTTATTAGTTTCAGGCTCCATGAAGGGCCCCAACTTTGTAAACCCAGTTTCCCCCTTCTGATCTAGTTTTCTCTCTGGCCTCTGCAACTTTTGCTCTCACAGTTTCACACTCTTCTTCAGATGAATCATCCATTACACTTATGCACTTGTATTTGTGTGGTGCATTTTTAAGTTTCCATAACTTTGCCAAGATTTTCTGTTTGTTGTCTTTGTTCTTCAATGACACCTTTATGGGTCTTGCTTTACCCTCATCTTTGTTTTTCTTGCCAAGTTGAATAACATATTTGGTTTCAATGTTTGAGACTTCCAAAATTGCTGAACACACAAATCGAAAAAACTCTTGGTCTTGTTGTTTTCTCTGAGATGCATCATGATTTCTTTCATTCACGTTATGAATAATTGTATTCTCTTCTCTAATTTCCCTTGATCTTTTATCTTTCTTCTTTTCAATCCTGGTTTCCTTTATTATTTTCTTCACATCTGTTTTGGGTGGTTCTTCTTGGCTATTGCCCACCTGTTCAGCCCAGGTCTTGCTTATCTTCTCTGGAACATCTTTCATGCAGTTCTTAAGTTTTCTTTCAATCTTAGTTTCCAGGATTTCAAATAAAGTTCTTCATAATGCTGTGACAACAGTGCCTTCAATCTAGTATCACCATCCTTACTATTTTTCATAATCAATGAAGAATCGGCAAGTGCCAAGGAGGCAAATGTACTGGTTTACAAATAATGTGTTGTGCTCTTATATTTAGAGGCCTGTTGGCTGAGTGTGGAAGCCTGCGACAGTCTGACCAGTTTTGTCCTTAAAATATTTTAATTAATGGACTCTTCAGAGATTGGGTTGTAACGGACACAAACACCGCTTAACGTAACTGGTCATAGTGACCTATTGTTACTTTGTGGTGTTACACTTTTTTGTGTGTGTGTAACATTGACTGGCGGTTGGATCAACGCATCAACCAGTGGCCCAGATATCATGTGTAATCTGTAAACAGAGAACACCACCTGATCTGGGTAATGACGTAATGCTCGCAGGGGGAAGCCCATGCTCGCCCTGTCATTCTCCATGGTGGGAATGCCCCACGGATAGGGAATGTCCATAAGATATATGGACATTATAGTATGAATTATGTGTGATGGTTACATACTATCTTTCATATGTTTCTTTTCTTTCACACACATGAGACAGAACCAAAAATGAGTCTGGTCTCTCAGGAGTCTGATACTGAATGTCGGTCAAATCAAAACATTTGGTGCAAAAGTATTGTTTACACTCTCAATCACATTCCAATATTTTATCATCCTCACTATCAAACACTCCTTTGCACACAAGTCCAGCTATCATTATCAAAAATATCTTTCACACTTCGCACTGATACATCTTCGACACTCTCACGGCTAACAGTAACTTTACTGTTCTTTTACTTTCGCCTTTTTATCTTCAATCTGAGTCTTTTTCTTTTTTGATGACAGTGCATATTTATCCAGCTAGTGTGGCATAACAACAGTCTATGAGTGATAATAGACGTGACTACAATTGTGATCAGCTGAATTATGGGCAAACTAATTGTTACCCAAACTGTGTTTACTTCTACTCAAGCTTCCAACAACAGAAAGTGAAAAAATTTGGTTACCTTGCCACAATTAAGTTATAATAATATAAAAACTTATTCTCACAGTTCCTTGGCAAGTTACCTACAAACACACCATTTTTTTTTCCTGGCAACAATTAAAAAAATTTCTTGCAATAAGTGTAGAATTCTCTGGAGCTTGGATACACGATGTCTAAATTGTTCAGCCTTGTTCTCGTATGTCTTGCAATCAAACACTTGTGTTTCTCCTTTTATGTGTACAATAGCAAAATTGAGCTTGTGGTGATTCAGGTACAGGTTGTCTTATTCTTTATTTTGCATATCATATGTTGATTTGAAATCTAGATGTATGTTTGTAGGTGTATGTGACAGGGTGTTCAAAACAAGACAGTATGAAGCCCATTTTCAGGTTCCTCCCAAGAGCAGTGGCGTCATTCTGTTTAGTAGCTAATGCATGGATTTCATTTATGCTCAACCTCCTGAAGAAGTCTCCTAGTAAATATGACAAACAAATAAATAAATACTATCATCACTACCTGTATCCTGCTGGCGCAGATAGATACTTCTGTTTGCCATGATGACCATTCACAGAGCTGCCCCTGTAGTCAGGGACACAGTCAATCACAATCCTTGTTGCTCCACTTCAAAGTTCTATGATGTCATGGACTTGTGAAGTCACAGTTACCTGCACTCAGTTACCCTATTGGCTTCACAAAGTCCACTGCACACTGGAAAAAGTAAATTTATGATTATGAATAATCTTTCCATTGATAAACTCTTTGATTTAAGATAAAGCTGTTTTATTAAGTACATGAAAAATTGTTACCATGGTTACAGTTGCATCCTTGGTTACCATACATGTTTACAAATGTTGCCTTTTTCACAATTTATGGCACATCTGCATGACCCAGCAGGATTTCATAATCTGTACCATTTTTTGGCCAAATTCTTCTTAATATATCATGCTTCTGTTACCATGCATGATGGTTATGCTAAATATGACAAAAAAATAAATATGACAAGTCTTATGCATATCCTATGTTAATTTGAAATCTTGCTGTATGTTTGTAGGTGTATGTGACAAGGTGTGCACGTCCGTTTTCAGGTTCAGGACTCCTCAGAAGAGTGGCATATCATAACTCTATTTTATGCTCAACCTCCTGAAGAATCCTGTTGGTAAATATGACAAACAAATAAATTAATACTACCATTCCTACCTGTATCTTGCTGATGCAGAAAGATACTTCTGTTTGCCTTGATGACCATTCACAGAACTGCCCCTGGCTGTAGTCAGGGACATACAAATCCTTGTTGCTACCACTTCTACCTTCTATGATGTCATGGATTTGTGACATCACAGTTACCTGCACTCAGTGACCCCATTGGCTTCACAAGTCCACTTCTCAACTCTCTTGAAAAAGAAAATGATTGTCAATAATATTTTCATTGATAAACACTTATGATGTAATAGAAGGATTTTGGATAAAGCTGTTTTATTAAGTGCATGAAAACTTGTTACCATGGTTACAGTTGCATCCTTGGTTACCATGCATGTTTACGAAAGGTGGCTTTTTCACAAATTATTTATGGCACATCTGCATGACCCTGTGGGATTTCAGTCAGTACCACTTTTTACCACACTACTAAATATATCATGTTTCTGTTACCATGTCTAACATTAACATATAGGCCCCTATACAATTTAAAGTCAGTTTACATGCAGCAAAGCTAAGGGTGTTGACTAATCTGTTCAGTACAGCCTACCAATACAGTGTAGATATTAGGGATATCTTACAATGTGCAGGGGGTACCTCATTTTTTTCTGTCATGCATGACCATCTGGATCAAGATTCAAGGTCTGAAATAAAAGAATTATGTTAAAATTTTACACCTGATCGAATTTTAATTTCAGTTACCATGGAGACGGCATTGATTGAAGCTCTACAATTTAGCCTCCTTGCCACCTTGGTTAGGTCTTAATTTAAAATAAATCCCTTTTTCTCATCACTCCACCCCCAACATTTTTGACATGCATTTTCAATTTTATTTTGTCAAGTTCAACTAGGTGTTCTGTCCCCAAGATCAACGCCAGGTACTAAGTCGACCTGGCTTCTCTGTGTGAACTTGAAAATTTGGCTACGTACCGTTGGGGAAAAAAACCATGTCAGTATGTAATATGTGACGTCAACAGTCATCGCGTAAAAAATGCAAACATGGCATGGGCTTCGCCTTGGGTCCCGTAAAAGTTCAACAAGGCCACCAACCCGTGGCGTTCCATTCCTTCTTCTATCGGGGTCATGAGCTTGATAAGCTCCAGCCCTGGAGTCCAGGCAAACCCAAATAAAGTGGCACCACTGGAGCTATCTCTGGACTGTCAGTCTGACTTCCTTCACGGCTTCATCTGTTTTGCTGTCCATCTGTATAATACCTCCATAATCTGACTCTATAAGCCGAGTGCACTGTTGAAACACCCCCTTCTGCTTCACCCCACCAGTGAAACAACTTATCCATGTTGCCATTTCTTGACCGTCCACCGTCAAACGCTGCATGAAAAGAGGGAAAGGAAAGATGAACTTGACTGTCCCGTTATGTTTACCCTCGAAGTTGAAAAGAAATTACGGTGGTTGGAGCAGACGATGATTTACATCCGGGCATCTTGAGCGCGAAGGGTTAAATCTCCGCCCAACTTTGACATGATTGGCTAGAAGTTACCAGGCGCACCGAGTCACTTGTCTCGTGCAGGTGTAAGCATAATCACTTGCACAGGCAGGCTGTCAGAAATTTATTAATCGTAGAAATATAAGCGATAAGCAAAGAAATATCTGCTATTTCTTTGCTTATCGCAGGTAGGGTTGTAGAAAGGATCCCCTCTGTCGCTCTTCTGCCATTTTGCAACTTTAGAATAGTTCCGCAGCGCAGGGACTGTTCATTGCATTACTTTGTCTTTGAATTCTGATATTAAAAATATCAAAAAGTAGTTTGTAATTCTTAATATAAAAAAAATCGACTCAAGAAATATTTTTGATATCAAGAAATATAGCAATTGAAGGTTTTCAGATTGTACGTAAAGACAGACAGCTTACAAAAGGTGGTGGTATTGATGTTTACATTAACAAAGATGTCTGTTTTAAAAGACGGATTGATCTTGAAGATCCTCATGTTGAATCTGTATGGATTGAAGCATTACCACCATATTTGAAGTCATATTTACTCTGTTTCACTTACCGACCTCCACAGGCTAAAACCTCTTTGATTGATCAATTTGAAGTACGGCTTGACAAGGTGTGTATTGAAAATTGTGAATTCTTTACTTTAGGGGATTTTAATTTTGATTTTAATCACCCTCACAAAATTAACAACAAATGGATACATTGTTTAGCTTCATTTCAGCTTCAACATTTGGTAAAAGAGCCCACTTGGTAGGATATGCAGAAGTACAGCTACACTGATTGATCATGTATATGCTTCTGATAAGTGATATCTCATCTGTGTACAAGGTGCGTGTTGCTAAAGTTAGCATGAGTGATCACTATCTTGTACTCCTGATTCTGGTTCATAAAAATTATAAAAAATCAAGACCCAGGACACACTGATAAATTACAGTTTTGTGAAAAATTTCAAACATGCTGAATTTACAAGGTGTATTGGTAATGATAATGTAGACTGGACTGAAGCCTGATGATGTCCTGACCATGTTTATGAAAAAATACAATAAAGTGTTAGATGACCATGCTCCACTTGTGGTACGCAGAATCAAACACCTGAAACAAACCAAATGGCTATTAAAATGTTGAAATGATATGAACCATAAACATGGGAGACAGGTCTTAATTATTAGGGGACGAAGACGCTTATAATTTTATGTTCGGAACGAGCAAGACTCGAACTTGCAACCTTTGGCACCAGTTGCCCAACTAAAATGGGAAACGCACATATCCACCCGACCAAATCCCCGTTCTTAAAAAAGAATGGTTCAATGGAGTTAGTTATGTGCGATTGCCATATCAACGCGGTTATGTAGTATGTGTACTGAGTCGGCATTTATTTCCAGAATCGGGGACTTAAATCTACCAGCATTGAGGAAATGCCGAAAATATATATTTCATGTTCGGAACGAGCGAGACTCGAACTTGCAACCTTTGGCACCAGTCACATAAGTCTTTCAGAAACAAGATAGTAAGCTAAGTAAAAAAAAAAAAAAAAAGCTGGATCTAAAAAGTTACGGGCAGGTCCAAAGGAATTACAAAGCACCAAAGAAAGGAATGCACCAACTAAGGTGCAGTTTAATGCAGAGATCATGAAAGATCCTGGCAAAGCTGCTGATGCCTTCACAGAGTATTTCACCGAAGTGGTAAATCAGTTAAAGACAGAAGCTGAGAAAAGTAACCTTGACAAAATCACTGAATGTTTAAAGGCCTGTGTTAATGCTTGTCTACCAGCTGATGTACATTTTTAACTTCCACTTATGAATATTTATGACGTCACTGATGCTGTAATGAATTTGAGTTCTAAGAAGGCAAGGGGTATAGATGGGATTGATGTCAAATATCTGCATATGGCTGCAGATGAAGACACCATGCTTCAGCAATCAATATTTAGTCCAAGTATCAAATCTAAAAATTTTCCACATTTATGGAAGAATGCCAAAGTAGTCCAAATTTTTAAATCTGTATAAAATTTGCAGTGCTCTAATTACCGCCCAATCTCAATCCTGAGTGAAAAAAGCAAAATACTTCAAAGGCATGTTCACGGTTTTTTATGTTATTATTATTATCATCATCATCATCATCATCATCATCATCATCATCATCATCATCATCATCATCATCATCATCATCATCATCATCATCATCATCATCATTATTATCACGATACAATTTGTTATGTTCCTGTCAGTCAGGTTTCCGCAAAAATTATACTTGTAAAACTTGTTTATAATAGGCATGCTAGATACTTGGTATGATATGTTGGATGATGTAAATCTTGTTGGAACTGTTACGTTCGGCCTGAAGAAAGCAACTCTTTACCGTTGCAGTAATGAGAGTATACAAATGTCTGGAACCAATTGGCACCTTAAATATATGCAAAAAAAAAAATATTTTGTATGTGAAAGATACACACGGTATTACCTTCATTTAAGGTCTACAGTCTCGAATAGTTTGTATATAACTAAACCAAGGACCGAAAAAAGCAATTAAGTTTCTCTACAGCAGTTTTATGGCACTATTTACCAGTTGAGGTAAAAGCATCCCCAAGTAATTTGATTTTCAAAAAGAGATGTGCCTAATATTTAATGTCATGCAGATGATCTGAAATCCAGTGCAGATATTAGGCAAAGATTAAGATCATCAAATCTGTATAGTATTGTCTACTTCAGTCACCAAACAGTATCATTTATTATTATTTAATATTGCATATACATTGTATCATGTTGTATTCAAGCATCTTGGTGTATTTTTGAGGGCCTCGAGGGAGATTAGTGAGGATTCGCTAATCGATTCACCCTTATGAAATAAAGTTACACACACACACACACACACACACACACACACACACACACACACACACACACACACATATATATATATATATGCATGTATGTGTGTGTGTGTGTGTGTTCAAGAGAAGAAATACTTACCTAGGAAAGATGATTTGCTGCATAATGAGCAAATCAGTGTGTGTCTTCAAAGCATAATGGCAATGTACAACTATTCCATAACACAGGAGTAGAAGTTGGAATGTCATCTTTATCTATTATAGCTTTGAAGTTATTCAAGATTTAAAATTTCTAATGGAGCTATTTAGCATAATTTAAATTGCTACAACTTTTCTTTTAGATTCATTACATGTGCAATGGTCAACAACCCCCTTGTAGAAGTTGAAATGACATATCTCTATCTATAAAAGTTTTGCAAATATTCAAGTTTTAAAATTTCAAATACTGCTACTTAGCATAATTCAAATTGCTACAACCTTTGTTTTACATTTATTACATGCGCAATGGTCCACAACCCCCTAATAGAATTTGAAATGACATTTCTATCTATAACAGTTTTGAAGATATTCAAGTTTTAAAATATCAACTGCTGCTAATTAGCATAATTTGAATTGCTACAACTTTTGTTTTAAATTCATTAGATGTGCAATGGTCAATAACCTCCTTGTAGAATTGGAATGACATCTCTATCTATTATACTTTTGAAGATATTCAAGATTTAAAATTTCAAATGCCCCTAATTTGCATAATTTTAAACATCTTCATTCGCCTGTATAAAACAGTCAAACTTCTTGTATGGAGGTACAATCATGCCAAGTTTGGAGTTTCTATGTATAATAGTGTTCGAGAAAAGTGTTGGACAAATTTGCTGGTAAAGAAGACAGAAAGAAAGAAAGAATTTCAGGAAAAACAGAAAAGTGTGTGTTGACACACACAGTTTAATGAAGTAAAGGCCTTAAAAGGAAAAAAGCGACAGCACCTGATGAAATTAGTGCAAAATTACTAGTCACATTGGAGTGAAATAATTAAACCACTTGCATATATCATCAATCATTTGTAACAGGAAAGGTACATGATCTATTAAAGATAGCAAAAGTTATTCATATATATATATATATATATATATATATATATATATATATATATATATATATATATATATATATATATATATATATATATATATATATATATATATATATATATATATGAGAAAGATATTTGCCTAGAAACTTCAGGACAGTAAGTCTTCCAAGTAGTATAAACAAGGTAATGGAGAAAACAATGCATAAAAGAGTTTATCAGTTTTTATTGCACAATGATGTTCTATTTGAATATCAAGTCAGATTCTAACATGCATGTTCAACAACCACGGCCCTGATTGAATACATGAAAAATATCGGAGACGAAATACAAAATTGGAATTTTGTTCTTGGTATGGTCTTTGACTTGAAAGGCCTTTGATACTGTAGATCATCATGTATTATTAACTGAACTAGAACATTATGGTATAAGAGGGATTTTTTTTAAATGGTTAAAAATTATTTCATAAACCGACAACAGTTCAGATACATGTATGTAAAAAATTGCAAGTTTTACATTGATAGATATTGAATATGGAGTGCCTAAATTAATGCTTAGTACTAGAACATTGCTGTTCCTACTCTATATTAATGATATTCATAGACATACTGACTTAGGGAAATTCTATTTGTTTGCAGATGATGCTACAATATTCTTACTTATAACTGAATTCACGGAGTCTCAATGTGGAAAAGTTACTAGCCCACAATATCCAGGGTTAAGTGTTTGAATTATTTTCAATCCATATGATCAGGCTAAGTCCTGCATTAAACTACAGTCAGAACTCTCACAGTTTTTACCATGCAGGGTGGGGGTGAGGCAAGGAGACAATCTTTCGCCGCTTCTCTTTGCTATCTTTCTTAATGAACTAGCCGACTTGATTGGTCCTCATTATGATGGTTTAACTGATCTGAGAAACCAAGTGAGTTCACAATGGATACATGCCCTGGATGAGTATCTGAAATTATACCTGTTGCTGTATGCTGATGGAACCATTGTTATGGCAGGAAGTCCGAAAGATCTGCAAATAGCTAATATGATGCAATGCACGAATACTGTGAAAAGTGGAACCTCGCTGTAAATAACGAAAAAACTAAAGTTGTCATATTCTCGAGAGAAAAGGTCAGGAAAAGACCACAAGTTCACTTTTGTAATGTGATTGACAGTGCAGACAGCTATACTTTCATGTAGCTTGGTGTTGAACTCAACTATAATGGACAATAACACAATGCCAAGAAGAGTCTACATGCACAGGCCTCACGTGCAATGTAGCCCCCCCCCCCCCCCCCATGTACGCAGTACTAAAAAGAGCAAGGAAATTGTCCCTGCCAATTGATATCCAACTGGAGCTGTTTGTGGGCACCACAGTGCTGCCCATTTTTTATTTGAGTGTGAAGGATGGGGTTTTGATAACTAAGACCTCATAGAAAGACTGCATTTGAATTTTTGCAAAATGGTCCTGGGAGTGTACAACTCCACACTCAGCTGCATGGTCTACAGTGAGTTTGGCAGACAGCCCTTGGAAATTAATGTCAAAGTACGAATGGTCAGCTTTTGGGGGTAAACTAATAACAGATAACAGATAACAGATTTATTTCAGCTTGGTAGGAAAATAAAAAATTTCCACTGTAAGCTGCTCATTAATATACAGAAATCTGAGTTCTGTGTGGATGGTCCAATGCCCTGTAATCATACATAACAGGATGGTCTTTAAAATAATTGTCAATTCTTACTTTAAAACTGTTTACACTTGGTGCATTTACTACATTACTGGGGAGTGAGTTCCACCAGTCCACGACTCTATTGCTGAAAAAATACATCCTTATGTTTGAGTTTGGTCGGGTCTTGGTTAATCTTAGGTTGTGGCCTCTGGATATAGCATTCACATTGAAAGGTGGTAAACATTTGGCTGTATCATAATAACCATGAATATATTTGTACACGTTAATAAGGTCTCCTCGTAATCTTCTATACAACAATGATGGCATTTTCAGTCGTTTCAGTCTTTCCACATAAGTCAAATTACTCATATTACGGACTCTCTAGGTGGCCCTCCTTTGTACAGATTCAGTAAAGTCAGCCATTTTCCATAAAAGTGGGGACCATATGGGAGCACCATATTCTAAATGTGGCCTGATCATGGATGTATACAATAATTTAAAAACTTCTTTGTCAATATGTTTAAATGATCTCCACATAAGTCCAGTTATTCTGTTTGCTTTCTTCACCATTTCTGTAATATGTAGCTCAAAGTTCAATTCCTTGTCTATCCAGACTCCTAGGTCTTTTTCCGAAGATTTTATGTCTAGAGGCACTTCTTGACCTGAATCAAACATTTTATATTGGAAGTCTGGATGATTTTTCCCTAGTCTCAACACTGTGCACTTATGTGGATGAACATTAAGTTGCCAATCGACTGCCCAACTTTCTAGTTGTCTGATATCTAGTTGCATTTCTTCGCAATCGGTGACTGTTGGAACTGGCTTAAATAATTTGGCATCATCAGCAAATAGCTTAATAAATGCATTAACAGCTTCAGGCATGTCGTTTATAAATATTAAGAACAAGGTGGGTCCCAGGACACTACCCTGTGGTACTCCACTGATAACATCCTTCCAATTAGACTTGCTTCCGTATATATTTACTCTCTGTTGCCTTCCTGTTAAAAAAGATTCAATCCACTTATGTAGGTTTCCAGTGATGCCATAACTTTTTATTTTCAGCAGTAGACGATGTATGGGTACAGAATCAAACGCCTTTTGAAAATCCAAGTAAATAACATCAATTGGGTTTCCATCTTCAAGCCATGCTGTCCATTTATCTATCGTTTCTAACAGTTGTGTTATTGTAGATCTACCATGGAAAAATCCATGCTGGTGTGTAGAGAACAGACCATTTATTTTAAAATGATCCATGACGTGATCTCTGATAATTCCTTCAAGTAGTTTGCAGACAACCGAGGTGAGACTAACAGGTCTATAGTTGCTAGGTAACTTTTTTGATCCCTTTTTGTGTATTTGAGTTATATGACTTTGCTTCCAGTCGCTTGGGATAGTTCCAGTCTGTAATGACTTCCTGAAAATTATCTGGAGTGGTAATTTTATTGATTCAGCAGTTTCCTTTAAAACTCTAGGATGGATTTTGTCTGGGCCCATAGATATGTTCACGTTAAGTTTATTTAGTCTTTTCAAAATATCTTCACAACTAATTTCCAACTCTTCCAGTTCATGTGTAACTTCCCTTCGCCTAGGCTCTGGGACATTGCTTAGGATTTCCTTTGTAAATGTGTTTACAAATAATTGTTCAATACTTCTGCTTTTTCATTATTATTTACCAGCGTCTTCTGCTCCCATTCAAGGTCAGGAATACAGTCTCTAATTTTTGATTTTGAATTCACGTACTTCCAAAAAAAGTTTTGGGTTTTTCTTTATGTGCCCAGCTATTTGCTTTTCATACTGTTTTAAAGCCCGCCTAGTTGCCCACCTTGCCTGGTTACGGGCCTTTGTATAGTTTACATAGTCTTCATATGATTTAGTTTCACAGTACTTTTTCCATTGTTTATATTTTTTACGTAGCTTACATTTTGTTTTTTTTGTTCATCCAAGTCAATTTGTTTTTATTTTGTATTTGATACAGTTTTATGAGGAATATTTTTATCTTGTGCTCTCTTGAGCGTTGTACAAAATATGCCCCAACATTTCTCAAGATTCTTGTCTTTAAATAGCGACTCCCAATCAATCTGTAGGTCTTTGCTCATTTGGTTGTAATTCCCCCTTGAATATTGGTAGCAGGTTTGTTCTTTAAAAGTTTCTTGCGTATAACAGTTATAATCAAAAGTGATAACAACGTCGTCACTCTTACCTATAGGTGCTTTTGCTTCAAGATTACCGACCATATTTTCCTCATTTGTTAGTATTAGATCCAATATATTTGATTCTTGATTTATTTGGAACCTTGTACTGAAAGTCACATGTTGACACAAATAACAGTCACATACAGCTTCCAAAAATTTTCCTGCTTCATTAATTACTGATTGAGTTGTACAGCCCTCATTGATCCATTTAATTTCTGGGTAATTAAAGTCTCCCAAAAACAGTAAATGAGAATACCCTAGCGTCGTGCTATTTTGTATCAGTTGATTTAACATGGCATTATTTTCCTAACTTGAATTAGCTCAAATAATAACAGAAAGTTGTCATTCATGCTGTACAGAACACTACTGTGCCTGGATCAGTTAGACATGTACTCTGACCCATGGGTCATAAACATTACAAGTATTTCATAAAATCATGAAAAGACTGGTATGAACTATGTCTGGCTGAACCAAAATGTATTAAGTGTGGACTGGCTGAAAAACTCTGTTAAGCATAAACTATGTGATCAGTACCTACAAATATGGAGTGATCAAGTTATGAAGAGTAACAAGTTTTTCTTCTACAGAATTATAAAAACAAATATAAACATGGAAAACTACCTGTTGAGCCTACTGCAGCAGGCATGGAAAAGGCTGACCAGGTTTAGACTATCTAACCTCCAGCTACCTTCATACAGAAACATTAACATGTGCAGCATCACGGTACTAACTCAAAACAGATCTCAAGTAATCAAGTAAACAGTAAATTTTGAGTCAGTTGCCCTGTGAATTAGAGTGCCCGTTGACTTGCATGGTAATCAATAGGAAAGCTGCATTGACTGATAAGTACCCAAATTGAAAAAATCCTTAAAAATCAGGAATCCAAAGCAGTGCAATCTAGTAAACAACTTTGTTTGACCCTTTCACAAGAACATATCCATCATATTTCAGCTTCATCTGAGTGATGGTTCTGGGAACAAGTGAAAAATAGCAAAACCATACAAAAAATTCATTAAAAAATTAGAGAAAAATTGCAGCGCACCTGGCGAACAAATTGGGAACTAGGTGTCCTGGGAGTGTCTATGTATGATATCAAAGCAATTGGGTGAGCGGAGATTTTAAGGTTTGCCCCCAAAAAGAACAAAAAAAATGCATAAAAAATCCAAAAATCAACAGAGTGTGACCATTTGAATAAACTTGGTAGAGATCCACCCAAGGCACATCGCCACCAAGTTTGAAGTAAATCTGGCCTAAATTATTTAAGTTATAACCATTACAAGAAAGTCCCATGTTAAACTTTCCTATTAAAACTTGTAAAGATTTTTGAAAAAAAAAATCATTAAAATAGAAAAATCATTGGAACATGACTATTGGAATAAACCTGGTAGACACCCACCCAAGGTACATCCCCACCAAGTTTGAAGTAAATCTGGATGACGGTTTTGGAGAAGTCGAAAATGTAAACTAGCATTAGAATGCCCATTGACTTACATAGTAATAAATAGGAAAGGTGCATTTACTGAAAAGTAGCCGAATTGAAAAAACTGTTAAACATCAGGAATCTGCAGCATTCCCACATAGTGAATGACATTGTGTGACCCTTCCACAAGGAACATATCCACCATGTTTAAGCTTAATCTGAAAGACGGTTCTGGCCAAGAAGTAGAGAAAAGCCACAACACAAAAAAAAAAAAACAAACAAACAAACAAACAAACAAAAAAAAACAAAAAAAATGTGCAGGGCCACTTGGTGAACAAATTAAAAACAAAGAGTCACTAGGTGTCTTCCTGTGTGATATCACAGCAATTGGGTGAGCTTTTTCGGAGATTTTTTCAGATTTGTCCAAAAAAAGAAGAAAAATATACATTAAAAATCCAAAAATCACTGGAGCATGACCATTTGAACAAACCTGGTTGACACCAACCCAAGGTACATTGCCACCACGTTTGAAGTAAATCTGGATGACGGTTTTGGAGAAGTAGAAAATATCAATTAGCATTATAATGCTCATTGACTTCCATAGTAATCAATACGAAGGCAGCATTGACCGATAAGTACCCGAATTGAAAAAATCAATAAAAAATCAGGAATCTGCAGCATTCCCACATAGTGAACAACTTTGTTTGACCCTTCTACAAGGAACATATCCACTATGTTTCAGCTTAATCTGAGTGATGGTTCTGGAGAAGAAGTCAAAAATAGCTATAACACACAAAAATTCATAAAAAATTAGAAAAAAATTGCTGCACCACCTGGTGAACAAATTAAGATTTAGGAGTCCCATGGACTGTTCCTGTGTGATATCAAAGCAATTGGGTGAGTGGTTTCGGAGAAGATTGTTTAAGATTTGCCCCAAAAAAGTACAAAAAAATTCATAAAAAATCCACAAATCACTGGACCATGGCCATTTGAACAAGCTGGGTAGACACCCACCCAAGGCACATCCCCACCAAGTTTGAAGTGGATCTGGCAGATGGTTTCGGAGAAGTTGAAAAAGGTGAATTGTTGACGGACGAAGGAGGGACGACAACAAGATAAGCTCAGCTGACTGACAAGTCAGCTGAGCTAAATATACTATGCTTAAATACATATATTCTGAGGTAGGTTATGGTATTGAAGTATATAGGCATTCATTCAAGGAACTGATTAATAAGCTGCAAATACAACTTAACGGGAAACTTCAAATCTTACTCACTAAAGATTATTTGATGCCAATGGACAGGCCTCATGAAGAATTGAAGATACAAAAAGTGGTGAACATACTTCAATTAATTCATAGGCATAAGTATAACAAACTGCCTAACATATTCAATAGTTACTTTACTTCAATATACGTGTTTATGAGCATTTTACAAGGTCACAAAAAATTCTTCATGCACAATGTGAATCCTACTTTGTATAAAGAAAAAGTAAGGTCAGTGCTAAGCAGTGAATACAAGTTATATATGTAAGTGAATACACGATTTATTGGGTGCTAATCAGTGAATACAAATAATATATGTAACTGAATACACATAATTTATTATATTGAAAGGTGACATCCACAGGAAAGTTAATTGACAACTGAATTGATATATGAATTGAGATTATAATGCAAGATCAATCATATTTATAAATGACACTGCCATTTAACATTAACTCTTTCGCCACTTGTAGTCGAATTGTCCGCAGGCTACGGGGTGTGACTGTTGTTGAAATTCAATCATATCTTATGCGGTAGTGTTAGACCAGGTGAGAAACGTAAATGAGAGGGTCCCCAGATAATTGGTTTGAATGGGTTTTATTACTACATGATAAGACATGTATAGCTGGCAATGAGTGCCTTATTTAAAGTATTATTTATTACAAGATTTGAAATGAATTTGTTTTTAATCATTTTTAGATATGAACTCTTGGTTTGCAGCAGAGGAAAGGTTTGTAACCTGCAGCTTGCCTATATAAAATGACACAGTTGGCAATAAGTCCTATGTAACATGAGCGGAAAACAATGTTTACAAAATACACCTGTTGTTTACCTTTATTTATTGTATTTACTATAAATAATTAAGATAGATTCAAGGAACAAAAATGGATCAATTTTTAGAAATAATAAAAGGCAGCATCAGTGGCATCTCTTGCTTTGTGTGTTTTGGGTCTTTAATTCCAAAATAGCTGCCAAATGTTGTGATCTTTGAACTTGAAAGTGACCTTGAAACTGATTGTGCAAAATAAAAATTAAGATGCATATTGCTAGTGCTGACAAGTTGAAATAAATACCATGAGAACTTTTATGGATACAAAATGTAGTGTAAAATTAGTTGAAAAATACACTTAGAAAAATTAGCATTCAGAGGTTAACCTGGGTAGAAATACAGCGGTGAAAGAGTTAATTATTGTACGAAAGAAATTACTGTGGCTTCCAGCTAGATAAGCAGAACTTTTTCTGGAACCCACTCCATATCTGTGTATGCAAATATGTATTCATGGGAAATAAACTTCATTCATTGCATTCAGACATTTCCTTGTTTGGTGTATAAAAGTACCCATATATGATAAACAACACCCTTCCAGGCTCTTTTCTGAATTCACATTTGAATCTGATGGTAAACTGTTGAATCATATAGTGCTTTTCCCCTCCCCAGCCACAAGTGCCTGTAACCCAGGATATCATTGTTGGAAAATTTTCATTGACCCTCCACCTTATACAATTTCTTGACAATGACAACTACAGTTACAGGCACCTGTTGCTATGCTCTCCCTAACCACCACCAAGGCTAAGCTGGGTCATCAAGAAGAGCCATACTGAATCTTGAACTCTGAAATATCTTGTCCATTCAGCACCTGGGTGATTGGCAACAGTTACAAAGATCAAGGAAGGATATGTTGGACATTAAAAAGGTTTAGTGTTTCATATTCCTTGGTTCAATGTCACATGAAGGGCTACTTACATGTACAAGTCACGGAAAATATCTCCAAAAATGATTTATTACCAAACATGCTTACACTGGTAGAAATACAATTACCCCTGCTTGCTTTGGTTGTACAGGTAATACGGACACTTTAAAATCTGTAAGGAGACAAAAGGTCTAAATGATTTTGAGTTTCATAAGGCACCAGTAGCTTGAATTCAATTGTCATTCATGATGGAGATGCCATGCCTGAAAAGAACACTCCATCTGTATCATGGCATACCTTTTTAGAAGGTTATAGGCAGTGGGCAGAAAAAGTGGGCCACTTTTTACTTCCTGTGTGGGCTCTTTAGCTGTGATGTCATCCTACAATTGTCATGTGATAATAAGCTTTTCTTTCATTTCTGTTTCTGAGCCGGGTATGCTAGCCAGGACAACATTGGTTTGATGTGTTACCCTCTTCTTGAGCTGACAAGGGATTATGTATACTGGTCTGCCAATTGCATATAATTAACATACAATTAGCCCACTGGTGGTAGCAGCACTTCTCAATCCCTTTAAACATTATTAGGTGGTTAAATTTACTCCCTCCTAAAAAATCAAGTGCTTGTATATGGTTTGGACAAGTAAAGCATGTTTGAGCAATTATATCAAGCATTCAAAATGGTATTGTGGACAAGGCAATATCCACTGGTGAATAATAGATAATGTTTGTTTCTTCTGCTACACCCACCCTTATTATAACCATGACTTGATATAAACTGGAAAATAAAGCTATACAATATGCTCCAAACACAAAATTACATGCCACTGTGAAATAAATAAGAAGTCTGCAAGCTGTTTACTACTTTTATTCTCAGACAACATGTACATATTTCACATATACAGCCATCTTTTTTCCTATACGTATTTGATGCAAAAAAACCCCAAGAGATGTCCACATATATCTTCCATTCACCAAATGCAACACTTTTTACAGGAAAACTGATGAGATGATTGATGGTGACCAGAACATTTAGTTCTTCTTTTTCCCTCTAGATGGGGTTGGTGTTGTTGATACAGGTGGTGCATACTTGGACTGCGCTATCTTGTTCATGTAATACAATGCCACAATCGAGAAGATTAAGCTGCAAGAAAATAAACACTTTTTGTCAGTGAACAGATTATGAAAACTATATATATAATAATGAAAAATAGAACAAATCTGAATAGAAGAGAAGTGCAAATGCAAGCAAAGCTTTGGAAAGTTGTTATAACAGAAAGACTTTATATTCTGACACTGCATTTAAATATTAATAAGGTTACCAGTTGAACTAGTTTTAACAAAACAGATGCATATCAAAATCATTAACAGCTGAATATACCCAAAAAAAAAACAAAAAACAAAACACAAAAAACAAAAATTAGTACTGACATAGTACTGACATAAAACTATTTTCCCAATCATTAACTGGGGTTTTTAGACTTTTTTATTTATTTACCCATTCATTTATTCATTTCCTTATTTATTAGGCTGTTGGTGTATTACCATAGACATTTAAAATGAACCCTTTTCCACTTGAATTAAGATGAACTCTACAATGTTTCTTGACATGGGTTCAGTGCTATATACCAAACCCATGTCAAAGAAAGCTGTTTACTTGGGACATGTTGTCTTGATACATCTCATCTGCACTTTCATTAAAATTGTTTTTCATAACTGTCAAAATAAGACAAACAGGAGGTGCATGGGCCTAATGCTCTGCTGACCACCATCAACAAAAAATCATCTTCTGAAATGTATTCAATTCATGAACTTCAAAAAAGGAATCAAGGTCAGCCATATTGAGTAATATCAAACTTCCACATGATACACATTTGGGGTGCATTTGGCATCATTCGCCTTATTCTTTATCAAGATATATATTGAATTAAATGTCAATTTCTTAAGTGCGTAATGACTTTAAAAATAGGTCAAGGTCACACAATCATTGGGTCATGGTGACCAATAACGTAGGTCACCAAGTAGAGTTTTATGTACATATACAATGTACTCAAGTGCAATTTTGATCTATAGGCTCAATTCTCCTTGCCAATGAAGTACAAACTACACCCTACCATTACAAACTCATTTCTTCCAACTTAACAATTCTGGTGACCTAACAAAAACGGGTCAAGGTCACTGATCTTACATAATATACAAGCATTGGACATGGTCTATATATTCTATAAATTCGGCTAATCTAATTCAATTATTTTTCGAGATATAGGATATTGTATCTTTCAAGATACTCATTATTTCCCTCAAATTATACATTGACCTCTTCTACAATCCCACTAAATTTCAGGAAGATCAAGCAAAAATACGGAATGCTGGACTGGTCACAAGATTTCAACATTTTGACCTGTATATTATATATATATATATATATATATATATATATAATACTATAGCTGACGCCACCCACATTAATGTCGAAAAGATTTTCATGCACTTTTTAAGTTCTAAACTTTCCATGGGCCTTACCCAAAAACTGTGGGGTGCAGAGCATTCATGATATGACCTCTATATTTAAAACTGGCCATTTGACCTTGACCTTCAACTCAGGTTAAAAAATTGTTGAAAACATGCACCCCACCTCCAGCTTTCCATACATGGTCTGTTTGTTCAAATTGAATAATAACTTTTTGAGTTATTGAAGACAAACAATAAATTTGGACAAGTGCCAAACTCCATAATAACTGGGTCACGGTGACTCAAAAAGTAGGTCACCATGTACAGTTTTATGTGCGATGTAATTCAGTGCAGCGTTGAGGCTCTTTGCCATTGATGTCCAAGCTACACCCTGCCATTACAAAATCACCTCTTTTAGCTTTACAGGCATGGTGACCTCACAAAAATAGGTCAAAGTCACTGGTATTACATAACATTCTAGCACTGGATGGTTTATATACAATGTTATCGAGTGCAATTTTGATCTGGAGACTCAATTCTCTTTGTCATTGATGTCCTAGCTACACCCTGCCAACTGTATTGCCAAAAAAGGTCAAGGTTACTGATATTACATGACATTCTAGCGTTGGACATGGTCTATATATCCTATAATTTTGGCAAGTATAATCCAATCACTTTTCCACATATGGAATTTTACATCTTAAAACGCATTTTAGCTCATAATTTCCATCAAATTATAGGTGGTGCCACTAGTATCATAAGCAACTTAGACCTCCCCCACAATCCCACTAAATTTTGTGAAGATCCGCAAAAAAATAAAGATGCTGGAGTGTTCACAAGATTTTCAGTGATGTTACACTTACCGCCTGTACGATTGTACATAGGCAAATGGTGGTCAAGACGTAACGTAACTCATACGAGATATTTGGAGTAATATCAGTATTTGTAAGTATGCTTACCTCTTGACCACCAGAGAAGCCCACCCAACCAACCCCACTTCCTCTTACAGATGATGTCAACTGACCAATCTCCAAAAGAGGAAGGATGAGATAGCGCCCCGGGACCATCAGGTTTTCAGATCAAGTGAGTCAAAACTTAACTTGATGGATGGACTTTCAGCCTAGACACAGAAGTCTAGGTAAATGGTGGTCCAGAGGTAACGTTACGTAACTAATATGACTTTTTTTATTTGGAAAGTTAAATTTCACCAAAACACACTAACTTTGTGAGAAAGGGGTACCTAGCCCTGTCTGTGACAGTGACATGCCTGTGTGGGTGCCCGCAATTGACAAGCAGAAGCCCCTTGTTTTGTGGTGGAAAATTAATATTCATGTCTTGTCTCATAATAATATTGCATGAATTTGTAAGCAAAGCAGTTTAACTTGTTCCACTGACGCAAAATTTTGCATGTCCCACAAATCAGAAAGTGTGAGGGGTGTTAAGATGAATACAGTATCATACTTTTGTCTTTCATTTCTTGTTATTTTTGAGACACATAAAAACAATATTAGATCTATTTTTTAATTAGCTTGTTTACCTTTTGAAAATAGAACACCATGTGCCCTTGTTTTCTAATACACCATGTACACCTGGCCGTTGTTCTTTGGTGATTACCACATCTGTGCATCACTTTGAGTGGATAACTTTGCCCCGTGGTTAGATTATGTTTCCTTTTGGTTTATTTAACAAAGGGGTGGGAACTACTTTCTTATGCATATTCAATCCGAAGGTCACCGGAATGGGTCAGGTCATCCTAAGTACCCGGGTCAAATCAAACACACATATGGTGATAAAAGGAGCCACTATAATTCACTGATGAATGAATACCTAATTCCATCACATTTTTATCATACTATAAATCATATTTTTCGTTTTTATCTTGCATTCAAAAGTTAGTCACTGTAATTTTTGGATTAAAATACATTATAGAATTTTGGAACAATATTTTGATGATGTGCAAACCTACAGCTCTGCATAGAGGTGCATGAAGCAGTGCAGAGCAGGCATAGGAGAATATCAAAACATAGCTTGCAATTTTGAAGCTTGATCAATTACTCCACTGACAGTGTGTTTATGTGAGTCCTATCATATTTAGATATGTGAGAAACAAAAGCAGCCATTAACAAGCCATGATGGATAACATTTGTGGCACTCTTGGATTCTGCAGTTTTTGCTCATCAAGCCTCACAAAAACCACAAAAATGCAACAACTTGTGGCACAAATGTTATCCTCCACGGCTCACCAATGCCAGATTCTTTCTTTCTTACAGGTGTATCTTGTGTATATAAACTTCACCAAAAAAAAAAAAACAAAAACAAAAAAAACCAAATGCAAATACATGTGGCAAACAAACACTGAATGACTGTCCTCAAAACCAACAAGACAAAACTTCTTACCATGTCGTAACACACACCCTGTGTACCAAAGCTGAGGCAAACATGGCTGCTGCCAAGCAAAACACCACTGTAACAATAAAACAGTATTTGTTACCATGTAATTCTGAATATCAAAAGTCTCTTCTTACATCTCGGTAAGTTAGTCCTTATAATACATAACATGGTTGAACCATCTCTTGCATATTACTACAGGAAGATAAAAAGATTTGGAATAAGGAGGCAATAGGTCAAAACATTGATCTGTTTTGCTTGGACTATGGAAGGAGTTTGCAGCTCCTCACCCAGAAGATTTGGAAAATTGAGTGTGAGAATTGTTCATTATCACGGCTTGTTGGAAATATATAAATGTTATCTCAAAAGGAAAAGATGAACTTAATCACACAACAAGCATCAATAAAAAAGAAATAATTTGTTTCACTAATGGAAAGTACCATTCCTCTTCCAATCTGCCCCTGGTCAAAGAAGAATATATGACTTGTGGGGTTTGAAACAGATGTTTGTGCCTCATTCTATGAACCCCCCTCCCCCCAAAATGCATCTTTCAACACACATCTTGCATCTTTTTCACTTTTCAGCTGAACCTAAAATCTGTCACAGTGAAGATATACTACGTATGTTACAAAGCAGCAGTAAACTATATTCATGTCTCAGAAATTTGAGAGGAAAATATCTCAAATGTGTGCAAGGAAGATCTGGCAAACGGTTTCAGAGAAAAAAAATGAAAAATTAATGTAAATTGTGGTCAAGGAATGGAAGGACAACAGGCCATCCTAAAACCTCTGCCGACTGACGTGTCGAGGTAAAAATAAACTAGAATAGGCTGATTTTCCAACAGAAAATCAAATGCCTCCTTGTACACTCTTATCAAGGAATTGCCATGTGACCTTAAAGGTCATCCACTTGCAATCCCAACCCAGCTTTTATATTGGCACATAATCACACAAAATTTCAACCTCCCCAAGTTAAATCCTTCTGAACTTGAGAAGTCTGCAATGAGATTGGAGAAAATGGCCATGTGACCTTGAAAAATAGATCAAGGTCACTCATCTACAATCTTAATCTAGTTCTTATACAGTGGTGATTAGAAATAACTTCCCTGCCCAATACAGAAAAATGCGATTGAGAAACATAATTTCTGTGAATTTTGCCAACTTAAATTTGGTTCAAAGATTCAGGCCAATGTATATGGAACCACTGCAAAATGCCTTGAAGGAACTGACACGATACACAAGCGTTTCTACGTTGAAATATATGGTGACTGGGAAGATGTTAACAGACACTTTGCTGACTTAAAAACTGTTCATAGATACTTACCTTCTGGAAAGAGCTTTGTTTGAAAATTTCTCCCAAAAAGAGATGATTCCAAATTTCCAACAGCCTGTAGCATACATGTCAAGGAAACTAATTATGAGCATACATGATATATATAAGATAGCTGTAATCCTGAATTGACTGCTTTACTGTGATCACTGCCAATAACATTGAATGAAACTGTAACATACATGGACACATGGTTCAGGCCGACTCTCCATTATTTTCTTCATTGTAGCTTTTTAAACATGCTTTAACACACACACACGGCTGGCTAGCTAGGTTGCTAGCTTGATCAATCGATCGATCAATCTTTCACATGCACATTTTTAAACATCGATTTACATTCATTAAGACAAAATTTACATTAATTTCTACTGCACACTGATAGGTACTTGTGCATGTATCACAAAAAATCAGCATATATTATTTCACTGAAAATTAATATCAAATTAGCATATTCGGAGCCTCCAGGTCTCCCACCTTGGTAGAAGATCTCCCACCTTTTCTTACTTTTTTACAAAGTTTCACACTTTCCCGCTTTTTATAAAACGTCTCGCTCTTTTTGTAAAAAAAAAAAAAAAAAAAAGAGCATTATTCCATTGGTGGCTGTAAAGTTGTACTGTTTTACCATGTTGTTGTACTATATATGTGCGGAATATGTCTCTGATGGTGCCCAAAATCATTCAAAATGCAGGAAATGAAGGTCCAAACTTCAATTGCCTACCTATCATTATATCAGGAATGCAAGTGCCAGATATGACAGAAACCAATATTAAAGGTTGACTTATGCTACTTTTACAGCTTACACATAAAGAAATAAGCTGGATAGAAATTATCCTGCAGCTGTTTAATGTTCAGTTTTATAGCTCCACAACTACATGAATGGATTTGATTTCCTCATTCTTTTAGCCATAAATTTGCATGTTGAGTGCCATTTTTCCTTTTTCCAACTCCCATAACAATATACATACATGTATAGGTTAAAAGGGGGTTTAGCAATGTGTGGCATTTTTCTTCAGTAACATTCACAATGTTTGAAGTCAGAAACATGGTAAAGTAAAAGTATACATTGGTTTTCACAGCTTAGAAACTTGATTAATTTTGTAGTGCAGTGGTAATATTTGTTAGTTGCAATGTTTGCACAAAAATTATAAAGAGCACAAAACTGGTATCAATATTGGTACAAAATTGTAATTCAGATCCAACATTTTAAAATATTCCTGTTCTGAACTAAATTATCTGTTATGAGCTAAAACAACAAGGCAAGTGTCGTGATGGGAGGCACAAACTTCCTTATAGGCTTGGTTTCCTCACCCTCCTCAGGAACCAAGGTATCGTGAGCAACTGTCAACAAATGCTTGAGCATCCAGTATGATAATTTAAAAAAAAAAAGTATAATGAACCAAGAAACTGTGGCCTTTTTTACTTTCACTGTTGCTCGAGACAATGGTGGTTTGGTGTTGAAAAGACAAGACCTAAAAAAGCTGAATCTTTTATTGACCTGCAAAAAACAATTTTATTAAATTCTGAAAATCTGAGCCATACATTTTTGCTTCAGAGCTAAAGCTTGATTATGCTGCTAATTCTGAGGTCATTGTGTTCTAACTGAATGATCTGAATCAACACTTATATCAAATCATGATGACCAGTTTTGTACTCAAAACATGTAAATACTGTTATATTATACAGTACAAAAAATTAAGGTATTCTACATGTACCTATGTAAATGGGTGAAACCCAAACATTTTGCAAAACAGAAAACGCATTGCCTAATTTGCATGTTTTAGAAATTCCTTGATCAAAATATTTTGCACAAATTTTGCTCAAAACAGATATCTGTTTAAAATTAAATGCTTTCACTCATGTATGCCCCTGGACTCTTCCCACCCTGACAAAAGGAAAAATATTGGTAAAGAATGGGTATGAACCATTGATAATATAACAATGAAATTGTGAACCTTTGGTTGCAATACTTGTATGATCTACCACTTTTTTTATTTGAAATTCAAGTGTAACTTGTGTACAGAGATGCTGATATAACCACTGAAAGGTTCTACCCAATTGCAATTGTTCATACCAAAACAATGACCCCATGTTCTAGCCAAGGCACTCTAAACCCTTAATTGCTTCAAACTTGTTAAAACTCTCTTTGATACACCAGAATCTATCAACTACTCTGTAGAAACTTTAAGTTTAGCATGGTAAAAAGGATACAGTTAGAATCAAGACAAAGAGACTGGATCCACCAAAGCCACCAACAATGGTCATCCACTCCTTGGAGGCTAACTGCTGTCTGTACATTTGCATGGCTGCAAAGAGCAATACAGCCAGTGTGCTGGACAGAAGAAAGGACACACCACTTGACACAGCTGCAAGAATATAAAGAGCCAGCAATAAAACCAGAGAAATGACTGGGTCAAGGGCCCCACAAGCATCACATTTTTAAGAATCAAAATTTCATAGGTAGGTCGCTTTTACCTAGAGGCCAATGACACCCAATTATAATCCCATGTCAAGTCCTACCTCAGGCTCAGCCTCAGTACAGAGGGAAGAAATCTCTATTGCAAACTGCGCCCTCTGGGGGGCAAGGCAACACCTACAATAAACAACATATTCACACCACACCGAGATTTCCCTGTTGAATACGTGTAATACTGTTAATACGTGTAAATATGAAACATAGTCTATATACATGTGATGAAATTCACAATTCCTGCAACAACATATATACAATTCTCGTGGTAATTATAGTGAGCTCATTTGTTTAACAATAATGAAAGAGATCTTTATACTCAATTTTCAAAGGCCTTGCAACAAAATTGGTCAAGCTGCTTCACCAGATTATCAGATGATGTCAATATGAATCACAGTTTGTTTTTCAAATGAGTTGATTTTTTTTTACTTTTTGTTGCACTCCATGATAAGACTTAATCTTAGCTGGTCATGCTTATTACAATTAAAGAGGAAATGCACTCATCCTCCACTGGACCATCTTTACATTGCATGCATTTTCTTTGCTCAGAGAATACTAACTGGTATCTACCAGTCTCAATTTCTAATTCATGGGCACTTATTCAGAATTTTGCTAGAGCTTTTCTGTAATCAGGGTTGGTAACAATATCAAGGTATTTTTCATATCCAAATTCTGTCTTAAATTCTCTGTAGCATAATTTATTACCTTCACAATTTTTGCTTACTTTTTTGTTGAGTTGTTCAGACCACATTTTAATGAAATTATTCTTCATCTTGTTGATGACATCTAAATCACAATCCTCGATAGCCCCTTCATGTTTACTTAGTACGTCTTCATTAACTTTGTAGGCCCATGTTTTCTTCACACTTATTATTTGAAGGGATTCATCAAAGGCAGCTTTTATTAGAGAGTTATCCTCAGCATACTTAACATGAGATATAAATTTGATGATTTGCTGCCATAAATTAACATACATGGGCAATCTCCCTAACATGTTCAGATGCATAGCACTTTACTAGACAGCATGGTATGTCAGTACATGAGTTGAGTTGATTTTATTCAGCACCAGTTACATAAAATATAAAATGCATATTACATTTACAGTGATAAAAACAGTGCCAGATAGCTCACAAAGTCTTAAGGACTTATTTCCATACATATTTTGACCACGCTTTGAACTTTCATCATATCTTATTACATGGAAACCAATTTTCTTCAGACATGCGACTGACACCCTTAACCACTCCGTGACAGGGTCCTACCCAGTTACACGTCATTATGACAAAATCTGGCGAAAGTGGACACACAATAGATCGTGTCCGAAGTTAGAACACTTGAAAGTCTTGATTTGTCACGGTGTCTAAATTTGCCACTGACTTTGAGTGGGGCCACAGGGGATTGGCCCGTGACAGCGGGGACCGAGCGACAGCAGGTGAGAGTCGTGAACACTGTAGCCTACAGTGTGGGGAGGGAGGCGTTCGCGACTCGCACCTCGTCATCACTGGCCTTCCCCCTGTGTTGTGACTGGGCCTTGAAATGAGCCGGTTCCAATGTGACCCAGTCAGCGAAAAAACTAAGAACTTATGCCAACATATTGGTGATCACAGTTTTCGTTATGTGCACAGTGAATTTACACATTATTGTTCACCACTATTTCGCACTGTCTGCTTTTAGTTGTCTTTCACATTTTCAGTTTACAGAGGATGCATTCATCTATCTTACCCATGTTGATGAAGCCACGAATAAACGAGAATTACTTCCGGTGAGGATCAGCCAATCAGAATGCGCCAAAGTGTCAAAAAAGAGAGAAAAATATCACCCGTATTGCTAAATGTATATACCGTATGAAACCATAAATCGCACCATCATATGCCGCCCTCTATTGAGTTTTTAATTTTTTTCAAGGGGGCAGTCATTACTTACCGGGGGTGGGGGAGGGAGGGAGCCACAAAATTACACATGCTCTTAATGCGGGGGGAGTCATAAATTTGTGAATCAGTTTATTACAAGGTCATACAACAGTAACCAGTATAAAGTCGGGAGGGGGGGGGGGGGGACAAAATTCTGCAGACTTGCGGGGGGGGGCCAAATTCTTTGTCGGTTGTTAGTGGGGGGAGGGGGGGCACAAAAGCTATGATGATACGCCATCCCAATATCCCGAGCCCCCCACCTTGTAATGATGACCGCCCCCTAAGTCAAACGAAGATACTTTTCTTCCGGCATTGTCCACTGCAATTTTTTTGAAGACTAGAATACATAGAAAATTCCAACTTGCCATGATTATATTTCCACACATAAAGTATGGCTTTTTTGCGAATATATTGCAAAGGTTGTGAATTCGTTTTCTGTAACTCTGATGAAAATAAGCAATAACAATAATATTTTTGTTTAACCTCCGCATGGGAGAAAATGGAATACACATAAATTATAGTTATACATCGAAATAATATGCACGTCAAAATCGTAAGACAACCAAACATAAAGTTAATCATGATATAAAATCGAACATGAAAGCATAGCCTCAATAATACGCCACGTATATAACATAAAATAGACAGATCAAACACATATCATACCTCAAACTAAAACATAGGTCACCAAAATCGTTCTAATTAACATACATAATAATAGATACACTGTAAACCGACGTCGAAAATTAAAATCAAAAATGAAATAGCTGATGTGCCACGGAATCAAATCGGAGGCTTTCAGTAGTAAAGCCGCCAATTTATGTTGGACCAGGGACGTGCTATAACACGTCCCTGGTTGGACGCTCCCGCATGTGTTAAAAATCTGGATGGGTCACTAGGTACCGAAGAGTGTCCACCATGCCATCGTTCTGGTTGGGAGGTGTACCAGGTACCAGAACGCTCACACCACTGAGACATAATTTGATTGCGGACTCACCCCAAGAGATAACGCGACCTACCAGGGTATTTTTATGGAGATAACCATTAATCATGAAGTCTGAAATAAAATAGGCACACATGCAAGGATCTGAAAGGGGAGTCGGTCTTAAATACCCTATGCAGTAAGGAATAGGCATTATGATTTAATATATTAGAAATGGGGGGGGGTACATGAGGGCAGGTAAAAGTTTGCTGTGGTGGGACCTTTTCCAAATACTTATTTACTTAATTTACTGGCTGCACAGACTGAGAGTGACATCAGAGCTGACAGAAACTATTTCAGGGGTGGAAGATCTTAAACTAGATCGCAATGAGACTGGCAACTTTGGATTGATATTACCCATTTAATTTTTCATAAGTACATTAAACCTGTATATTTACTAATCACTACATATTGATAGATTTATATCCATTTTTCTTTGGTTGTTGTTGTCGTTGCAGGATTGAAACTTTTTAAGATTTTATAATATTCTTTCTGATGTGGTAGGATTTTCACATTTTAAGCACCAAAGACGCATATATTTTTTTTAAAGTTGAAATCAGAAGAAATTGAAAATATATATCCATGTCCAGGATCGAATCCAGTGGCGAGGCCTGAAATAGCATGAATATGAAATTATAATTTTTTAAAGTTAGTCCTGACAGCTTGCTCATTTTTGTTCTATAAATTACTCCAAAAGTCACGGAAAGGGTTGTCAGAAAAAAATCATGGGAACCGCTCCTGGATATGATATTTTTCTTTTGTTGTTCGTTGCTTTTAATGTGATAGGGCAATTCCTATGTTTGTGAGGCGAGATACAAATTGCAGAGGTTGAGCAAAAAACGATTCCGAGAAAATTGTGTTGAAACAAAATGTTGCCAATTCTTATGCATTTATGGCTGTAATATGACACATACTCATTTCTTCTGTCCCGTGATTTTATTATTGTGTGGAATAAACTTGTAGCTTTAGGCCTACCTCTGTGATATTGTCATTCAAAAAAGTATATTTTGTGGCTTAAAACTCTACTTTTTTTAACTTGGGATACTTCACTTGTTTGCGTGTTGGTTCACATGCGGTTTACCATATTTGGGGCCCGGTAAGTGAATTGTGCTTTTACATCAGTAGAGAATTTTAAGTAATCAGAATTAGTCTGGCCCTTTCTTCTTTCCATGGCTAATTGTTTCGTGTTCCCGTTAAGTGACCTTTGCTAATGGCTCAATTGGGTTTCAGAGGTCATGGACTAATGACTATGCAAACAATGACATGGTTCATTATCATGCCCATGCAAACAAACCCCATGTGCTCAGCACTGCTGCAACTTTTAAGTGTAAACAAATTTTGAGCTCAATTTTATCATACAAATTTTATGTTTACACATTTTAGTCTTTGGGAGCATGTAGTTAAAGTATCAAACTATCCCAAAATATTAAAAAGTGATTAGAGTTTATCCACAGGTGCTGGCTTCAGATCTTCCAACTTAACATAGGTCTATGTAAGGAGTGATTGATTGATTGATTGATTGATTTTATTTTATTCACCGATACATGGTATACAGAAATATATATACATATAATACAAAAAAGGACAGTAGTGTTCATAAAATACAAATAAAACGCATATCGCAAGTTGATCACATTGATAGGACTACTAAGTCCAGACTGTCATGAACCATGTACCCATGAAATGAGAGCACTAAAAGGCCAGAATCTGTAGATTCTAGCTTATTTCCATAGTGGACCACTCTATGATAACTAATCCAAGACAATGGAAACAAAAGCACATGAAGTGAGATTCTATAACTTAATATATAATATACATAATGACTGCAAATAAATATGAAAGTCATATGACATAAAATTGTTCAAAATCATAGGAAATTTAGAAAAGTAGAAATGTCACAATTTGTATTTTAAAAAAGAGCACCAAGAATACAGGGTGTCAAAGACAAACCCACATTAGACAGTTATTATAATATCACATAGAAAATTATCCCAAATTGCTCCCATTTCATGGGTTAAGTCCTGCATGCATTCTCTCTTGAAAACTTGTTTGCTCCTGCAAGATTGAACATGTGCAAACTGTTCCACAACTTGATTCCATTATATTCAAAAGATTTTTGCATCTTGTGTTTTGACTGCAGGCAGAATACATTCCATGTTGCTCAGCTTTGTATTATGATTGTTAACATCTTTTACTCTCTTAAAATCAGAAAAATAATACGGAGCTGTGCCATTATTGATATTAAACATGTGAATCAAAGAGAAATAATCTTTTTTGAACATTCAACCACTTTAGATTTTGTTGCTCGATGGACCCTATATGATATGTGTGTTTTTTTCCGAGAACATATCTTGCCATTTTATTCTGTGCAGTCTGTAATTTAGTTTCTAAAGAGCTCTTTAGAGCCCTGTACCAGACGTTACAAGCGGAGTCCAATCTGGGTTGCAGAAGGGCAATACACAGCATCTTCCTTTCCTTACAGTCTAAAAAGCTTCCACTTCTATAAAGAAATTTTAGCTCTTGGTTGATTTTCTTTATAGCCAGAGTTCCAGCACTAGTAGGAGACATTCATATTTAACTGCGATCCTGCTCACTTCCTGTGTTGCCGGGGCAACAGACTGATGCTTCCACCATGATCAGGGCAGATTTGTATTACATACTACATAAACATCCATAAATAACACTTTTTCAACCAAAAGAGAGTCCATTTCTAATTATATCAGGCATCCTTTATGTTTCAAATATATGTTAATATGTTTTCTTAAAATTATTGTGTTTGTGTTGTTCATTTTGTTGAGAAAGTACTTTTGACCATGCTAAATACATGGCTCTGCCCTGATGCAGGTGGCTCTCTCTTTTGCTCAATAGGTGTTAGAGTAGGACCGCATTTAGATATGAATACATCCTGTTCCAGACATACCCTGTTCTATCACAAGTCCCAAATATTTAATTTCCTCTTTACTCTCAATTTCTGTGCCATCACATATAATCTTTAATTTTCTTGCCTTTTTGAACTTTTTCTTTGTTCCGAAAAGAATACTCTCGGTTTTTACAAAATGTATAGATAGTTTATTGACTTCAAGCCAATTTTTTTGACATTTCTAAATTCTTGGCTTAGAGTCAATTCAATTTCATGAATTCTCTCTCCGGAGCAGAGCAAGGCGGAATCGTCAACATATAAAAAAGGATCACAGGAGGCTGCTGTTTGCATATCATTGACGTTAATAATGAACAGGAGCGGGCCCATAATGAACCCTTGGGGGACACGGCAGTTTACACTTTGCAGAGAAGAACGAACTCCATTCAACTCCACAAATTGTTTTCTGTCATCTAGACAGGAAGAGAACAAGGCACAGGTAATTTCGTTGGAGTGACATATCATGCCATCTGGTAAAGTGCTATACACGAGCAACTTTATCAGTGAAGATCTGACAAAATTTCGCAACAAACTGGCCCGGCAGCTTAAACGAGAAAAGCACGTGATTGACACCTTCACCACTACGAATGATCTTTCGGACACGTACTGGGATGGGGAACAGGAGAGAGTGGTAGGGACAGAGACCATTTTTGGGAGGTATGACAGGCTATTGGACAGGCTAGAGCAGCTTAACTGCGACGCCTTGGTAATGGGGATATTACCAAGGTTTGGGATGAGTGGGGGGATGGCCAGCAGGATTGTGGCCATTAATAGGGGGTTAGAGAGGAAGTGCAGGCAGAGGGGGTTCGACTTTCGGGATGTGTGGGAGGACTTTGCGGGGAAGAGGGAGATGTTTGCAGAGGATGGGCTACACCCAAGTTGGAGGGGTGGGAATAGGTTAGGGGAGGTTTACGACCAGTGGGCACAGGTAAACTAGATATCCCAGCAACTACCAGGGAGTCAACAAAGACAAAGAATGGAAAACAACAAAGAGAAAGCAAACAAAAAAGAAACAGAAACACAAGAAAAGAGTTGAAGTTTGGTTATGTAAATTGTCGTGGATATAAGGGGAAGATAGCAGATATCGGAAATGTTCTGGAAAGTGAAAGTTTGGATATCATTGCTTTGGCAGAGACACATATTCGAAATGAGGAAATTGGAATGATTGAAAGCCCGGAAGGTTACGATATGATCAGTAAAGGAAGAGGGAGTGGAGAGAAAAAGGGAGGTGGAGTTGGTTTCTTGATTAAGAAGGGGGTAAAATGGCATGAAATTAGGCATGACCATTGGGAGGATGACAGTGAAGTGAAAAATGAAACTCAATGGATTGGCATTGAATCAAGGGGAAATAAAGTAGCAATAGGTGTGGTATATGTCGGACGGGAGGGACTGAACGAATGGAATGACCAAATATATGACAGGGTTAGGATGATGACAAGTGACATACAGCAACAAGGATACAAGATTTTCATTGCAGGGGACTTTAATGGACACATCGGAAATGGGTGGGAAGGGATTCAAGGAGGGGACAGAGAAATCAACAGAAATGGAACAAGGCTTCTAAATTTTACCAGGGAGTATGGGCTACGAATAACAAACAGAGATGTTCAGTGCAGAGGGAAGTGGACATGGGCGTCAGGGCAAAGACAGACAATAATAGATTACATTTTGGTAGACAACGACATTTTCGGCATGATTCAAAAGTGTGAAATAGATGAGGAAGGGAGACTGGACATCGGGAGTGACCATAACTGGATGACTTTAACTTTAAACATGGATGTCCGAAAACGTGACAACGCGGGATCTAAATGGGTGTGGAACATAAACAAGGATTCAGATTGGGAAGGTTACCGGGAAAGACTCCAAGTTGAACTTGCAGAATGGAAAACAAAATGGGAAGCAGAAGGTGGCGTGCAACAAATGAGTGATGACTTGACTAGAATAATTCTTAAAGTGGCACATGAAAAGATAGGCCGAAAGAGGGTACCAATTGAAAAACTAGGATACAGAATAGACCGAGAGCTTAAAGGTGCAATAAACCAAAGAAAGGCAAAAAATAAAGCATGGAGATTGGCAAGGAAAAATAGACTACCGGAAGATGAGATAGAAACAGCAAAAAGGCTATATTTGGAATGTAGGAAAAATGTAACAGACATGAAAGCAAAAAGAAGAGCAAAAGATAACGAACAGATGACACAGAAAATAATGGAAAGTGGAAGGGAGGGCTCAACTATTTTCTGGAGACAAGTTAACAGAAATAAGAGAAGGAAAGCACAAGAGATTACACATAAGGGGAAGAAAACAGATGTCAAGGAAGACATTCAAGAAGCTCTTAAAGATCACTGGGATAAAATAAATGATCCACGCTGGGGGCAGGGTGTTGTACCTCAGACCCATGCAGAATACAGACAGGATCAATGGGATCCTGAACTATGCCATAGAATAAATAACATTGAGGTTAAAATAGCAATAGAGGGTATGCGTCTTGGGAAAGCTTCGGGCACAGATAATATTTTAAGTGAATTCATCAAAAAAGGACCAGAAGAAATTGAAGAGAGCCTACAGTTTCTTTTTAATACAATAATTAGTGAAAAACAAGTACCAAAACAATGGAACAGTCACAGAATTACCTATATTCCAAAGAAAGGCCCAGGAAGCGAGCTTGACCAATGCAGGGGTATTGCAATCTCATCAAACTTGGGGAAAATTTTCAGTCGAATAATGTACAGAAGAATGGGAAAAATAGTAGAACGTCTTGGACTACTTGGAGAAATTCAGAATGGTTTTAGACCAGGTAGGCGAGTAGGAGATCACATTTTTACATTAACTCAAATTTTGGAATGGGCTAGGCAAAAACGGCGGAAAGTATACATGGCTTTTTTGGACGTGAGGAAGGCATATGATAGGGTATGGAGGAGTGCTCTTTGGGAAAAACTCAATAGTCTTGGTTTCGGTGGCAACTTTCTTCAAATTCTGAAAGCTATGTACAGGGACGTTGAGTGCACATTAACTTTAGGGGATGTGGAAGTTGAAAATGCACAGCTGAACATTGGGTTAAAACAGGGATGCGTACTCTCCCCCCTTTTGTTTGCACTGTACATTAGAAATTTGGGTGACAAACTTATGGAGTGTAACAAAGGAGTAAGAGCAGGGGAACAGAAAATTCCGGGTCTTTTCTTTGCAGACGATATTGTGCTTATGGCAGAGTCTCCTAAAGAACTTCAGGATATGTTGAACATAGTAGGGGAATATGGGAATAAATGGAGATTAGAGTTTAGTACAGATAAAAGCCAAATCATGACCTTGGGGAAAAAACCAGACGAGAATAGGAAATGGCACATTGGTAAATTTCAGATTCCAGAAGGAGAGGAAAAGCTGATACAAATTGGGGAAGTAGATGCTTATGAGTACCTTGGGATAAAAATCAAAACAACGGGTAGGGGCATGTTCAGGTATCACGTACAGAAAATTCAGCAAAAAGTCAACCGCACAAAGGGTATGATCAAAGCTACAGCTAACAACAGTTTTAATAGGGCCTTCACAGCGAGGGTGTTATGGGATAGAGTAGCAATACCAGGTATGCTCTATGGCCTGGATGTAATTTCAATCAATGCAGGAGACATAAAAGAGTTTGAAAAAGTACAAAATGAAATGGGAAAATGGATTCTGGGGGCACCGCCATGTACTGCCTCTGAGGCAGTCCTTGGGGAACTAGGCTGGCTAAGCATAAATGACAGGATAGCAAAATCAAAATTAAACTATTGGGGATATTTGCAAGAGATAGATGACAATAGATGGTGCAGGAAAGTCTACTTGGAGTCTGTTAAAGAACAAACAAAATGGATCAGAGACATAGATGAAATTGCAGAGAAATATGACCTAAAAGGACCGGATGAAGTTGAGGACTGGAAAGTTTATGTTTGGAAGACAATAATGCAAGGATGGACAGATGACTGGAAACGGGGAGTTAGAGAGAAAAGTACACTAAAAGCATATAAAGTGATGGAAAAACCAAAGAAGAGTACGTGTTGGGATGGTAGTAAAGGATCTAAACTATTATTTCAATGTAGGGCGGGGGTAATTAATCTTGAAAAGAGACAGCAAAAATGGACAGCAGGAAGTGACGGTAAATGTAAAGCATGCACACAGGGGGCGGACGAAACTATAGATCACTGGCTATTTTGGTGTACAGCATATAGTGAAAGGAGGGACAAAATTTTCAGAGAATGGAAGAGGGAAGACCAAAATTGTAAGAGCTTGGAACAAATTAAACAATGGGAGGAGAGCGAAAGGGTTGCATGGTTTTTAGGCTTAAAGGGTGATCTTCCGGGGAACAGGAGGGGTATTAAATTAGTTCAGGACTACCTGGTAGGATGCTGGGAAGCAAGGAAAAGACGTAATGAGGTAGGAGGTAATTCGATACAATAGATTATTGGAATGTGGGACTGGAAGGGAAAGTTGGTAGCCCTTTTAAGGGCTCCCTTGGCTGTTCGTCTGTAGACTGTTCGTCAGTGCAGGAACATGCCAAGGGAAGTGCCTTTGCCTTAGAGGCGGGATCATGTGGGATGGGAAATGAGGGAAAGTAAGATTTTAACATATTTCTTTTTCTCCTTTTCAGGTCTCCTGTGCCAACAGGACCGCGGCACAAAAGCGGTTGACCACAGAATTATTATTATTATTACCACTGACTGGTCAAAGTTCACCCCAACCCAGGTAATCCTGCTGTTAAAAACCCTGGGGGTCAAGGACGAGATGGATATTGAGAAACTGCGGTCCAAAGCTGGTAACTGACCTGTCGAGGTCACTTCAAACTGTAAATCGACTCTTTCCATTAAGCCGGTACGTTCGACCAGGTATCTCCAGATAACCCTACAAAACATTTCCTTATGATGTTTTGACTTTTCATGCCAGCCTTTCTCTGATCACTGAACCTCGACGGTGGATTTACATATATTTGTACTGTGCGACACTATTTTTACTTTTTCAATCCTGTCCACCTGCGTATTGTACACGAATACTTATTGCAACCTAATTCCACCAGCACGTGTATACAATGTGTTAAATCTTTCTTGCAGCACGACGGATTAACCCTTTTTTTCACTGCTACCATGTGACCTCGGTGCCATGCAGCACGTTGACAACCTCTTATTCTATGGCCGTATGTTTATTGCGTGTTTTGTGTTCATTCTTTTCTGTGTTTCCTATCGTTGAGGCTCCTACCCATATTCGAAACTTAATGGCACATACTGGTCAGTATACTTTTGATTTATGTCACAATCTCATCAGGCGTCCCTGTTTGTATATTTTTCATCATTTGTTTGGGCGCCACTTATGCATGTATCTCCACAGGAATGTATATTATTACGACCTCGGTACATTGTTTAGTACACACTTTCATTCGTCTCTCCTCAAAATGCAATCCCATGTCATTCTCCATTATTTTTACAATGCAGTTCGTACTCAAAACATTACGTCTGTCTGTATTGCAATTGACTTACTGCGCCTTATTGCCTATTTCTCAACCAATAGGTAATGTGGTAATGTACAGCACACTGATGAACCACTTCATCTGGACTATAACCCAACCTATAATGTTTGCTTAAATCCCTAGTGGTTCGAGTTCATTTCCAATAAGTACATATATGAACGTATTAGTCTATTTCAAGGGATACTTATTCCGGGTACTTATTGTCTGTTCATGTCTTATCTTAAAATGTTTACACGCAGTTATATTAACCTCAACAATTACCGTACAATTTATTATGTCGAGGTCTTATCATATCGTGTGTCGGAATCTGATCCCACAATGTTACGTATACTTCACGATTATTTGCTTCGGATCGTGGACCGCTTATATCTCCATAGGGATATGTATTGTACTAACAATTTCAAATGTTTGCCTCACGATGGCACATCACGCTTGGCTGACCGCTAGTACTCACGACATACATGTTATAATTTACAACAAGCTGATGAAATGCTTTCATTTTATATTAATCTACCATGTCTGCTATAGCCCTCTGTGGTTCAAATATATGTTTATTATGCATTCCATTTTTGGTACTTTCTTAAGAATACTTAGGGTTTTGATAAGCGTTATTACTGTGCAAGTGTACGTGTATGATCTTTTTTCTCATGCTTACGTGTATAACTTGTGCACAGCCGCCCCAGATTGCATACCCGATCTACTTTTTACATGCCTTGATATCTACCTTCCATATGTTTTATTCTATGTATGGCTTGTCGGCACGTTTAGCAAGATCTTCTGTCGTTCACATAGACAAAGGCTACTCGTAATACACATATACAATTCAATCTTTTTTAGGAGACGCTCTAATGTGGACGTCTGTTTATTATCAATTGCCCCATTTGTAATTTTATTGGCTGGAGATATTCATCTAAATCCTGGACCAACTGATTATTTGCGTGATATTACTCTCTGTCATCTTAATATTCGAAACTAAGGTGCATCCGTGGCGATATTGCCCAGCATTACGATCTTATAGCTTTGTCCGAAACATTTTTAACAGACAGTACACCCGACCACAACTTTGCTTTATCTAACTTTCATACTATAATTCGGAGAGATCGCCCTAATAGAATGGGAGGGGGTGTTGGTCTGTTTGTCTCACAACAGCTTCTGTGCTCCAGACGTCATGACTTGGAAAGCCCTGATATCGAACTATTGTGGGTTAAAATCCAACTTCACAATAATTAATTCTTATTGGGGGGTGTCTACAGACCTCCTAACTCCCCGGCGTCTTTCTGGGACAAGTTACAAACAAATCTTGACCACGTAAAAACTGTTGGTATTCACAATATTATCATAATTGGCGACCTCAATGCCGACTTCTCAACAGCTCCAAGCAAAAAACTTGAATATTTCTGTGCAACCAATTTTCTTGTTCCTCATATTCAAGAACCGACCCGCATAAGTAGTAATAGCTCAAGCTGCCTAGACCAAATTATCAGCAACATTCCAAATTACGTCCATGAAATAAGCGTCCTGCCACCGATTTCTAACTGCGACCATAGTATTGTATATCCGCAAATATTTTGTTTCGGCGTAAAAAGGAACCCGTCTATAAAAGATTAATCTGGGAGTATGATAAAGCAAATTTTGATTACTTTGGTGACTATTTAAGTAGAATTCAGTGGGACAATTTCTTTTTATCTAATGACGTAAACGAATGTAGTATTTCTTGGACTGTATGTTTTTTGCGCGCTGCTAAAGAATGTATTCCAAACAAAGAAGTCTCAATCCGTCCTGATGACCTTCCATGGTACTCTTCATCCCTACGATGTGAAAAGTGCAGGGTCATGCGCGCTTACACAAATATAACAAAAACGGACCCCAATAAGGCCATAGTCATGAATTGTGGGCTACCTATAACTGACTTCGTAACCAATACCAAGAGAATTTAAATAAAGCTTAACATCAACGCAACAACAAACTAAGCAACTCTTTAATAAATCCCCAAAAGAAAAACAAAGCAAGGTGGAAGACTGTAAAACATTTCTAAATAGGAACTTTCAGACTACACCCTCTTTATTATGTGGATGTAGGCCTGTAACTGATAATTTATCCAAAGCCGAGGTATTTGATTCTTTTTTCTTAAACCAGAGTACTCTCGATACTTCTACAGCTCATAACTCTATACGTCCTACGCATCCTACAAATACTATTGATAATTTAAATGTTTGCGAAAATCAAGTTTTGGATATTCTTAAAAGCCTGGATACCTCCAAAGCAACAGGTCCGGACGAAATAAGTACTAGACTCTTGAAGGAAGCATTTCCTTCCATTTCCAAACCTCCCACAAAGCTATTTAACCTGTCTCTTAATCAAAAACATTTCCCATCAATTTGGAAAGAGGCCCATGTGACACCACCACATAAAACGGAAGAAGAAAATCTGTGCAACAACTACCGGCCCATATCTCTTATGAGTTGCACGGGCAAAATTATGGAAAGAGTTATATTCAAACATGTGTTCAACTTTTTTTCGAGATAATTTGATAATATCTGCAAACCAATCCGGGTTTATGCCTGGGGACTCTACGGTAAACCAGTTACTTTCTCTTTACCTCGAAATTTGTTTGGCTGTCGATCAACAAAAAGACGTAAGAATTGTTTTCCTTGACATAAGCAAAGCTTTTAGTAAAGTTTGGCATAAAGGTATCTTGTATAAAATAGAGAAAAGTGGTGTTATCGGAAATTTACTGTCTTGGTTTGAAGATTATCTTCATAACCGAAAGCAACGCGTAGTTATTCATGGTCAATCCTCTAGCTGGGGAACAGTTACTGCTGGTGTGCCCCAAGAGTCAGTCCTAGGACCCCTTCTCTTCTGAATTTATATCAACGGCATTGTTAATGTTGTAAATTCTAACGTCAAGCTTTTTGCGGATGATACATCCCTTTTCCTTGCTTTTGACGATCCTGTTCACGCCGTCGCCATTCTTAACCAAGATCTTGCCTCCTTGGACGAATGGTCCAACGAATGGTTAGTCCTCTTCAATGCCCTTAAAATGGACACTATGCTCATTTCTCTGAATAGACTGACTCCTGACCACCCATCGCTCATTTTTCAGGGGCATCAGTTAGTTAACGTACCTGAACATAAGCACTTGGGTCTCACTCTGAAATCTGATCTAAAATGGAACGCTCATATAAAACAAATTGCCACCAAGGACTCCAAACAGATAAACATAATGAAATCTTTACAGCACAGCTTAGATAGAGAAACGCTAGAGACAATCTATTTCTCCTTTATACCGCCCATTCTAGAATACGGCAGCGTAGTCTGGGATGGCTGTGCACAAACCGACGAGAAACTTCTGGACGACTTACAATTGACTGCGGCTCGTGTTGTAACGGGAGAAATAAGAACTACACTTAGTGCCAAATTGTACGAAGAAACTGGCTGGGAGACTTTGTCCAAGCGTAGGGAGCTATCCAAACTTGCCATGATGTTTAAAATAGTTAACAGATTAACGCCTAGTTATTTATACGCTGCTCTTCCAAATCTCCCAGCTCCCGATGAAAATCATCCCTGTAACACCAGGAGACAGTTCGATATAAGCATACGTCCCGCTTTTCCTCCTTTCCAAACTCGATTAACACTGTTTGATAAATCCTTTTTTCCCTCTACGATTAAATTATGGAATCTTTTGCCACTATAGATATAAGAAATTTACCGACTTTGGGCCAATAAAAAAGTTTATTTCAAGCCCCAAAAGATGTCCCGTGAAATATCCGAAACATTTGAACGTAGGCAAGATATATCTATCTATTTCACATTCGTGCAGGTTGTGTATGGGCCGCAGCCAATTGAACGAACACCTTTTCCAAATAGGAATAAAGGCGTCTCCAGCCTGTTCGTGAGGCGCTGCTGGTGAAAGTATCTGGCATTACTTCCTCACATGTCCCCAATATGTTACTATACGTGATATTCTGCATCTGTCTATTAATTCTGTTTCTGTATCATTCTGTTTGAATACAATTCTGTTTGGCGACAGTGACTGCAACCTTGAGAAAAATATTACTATATTCTTATCAGTGCAAGAATTTACAGAAAAAAAGCAAACGCTTCGATGTCGAACCAATATATTATATTATAAACATATTTATTTTTCTCTGGATTGCCTAATAGTATCCAAAGACTAATCTGGAGGCTCTCCAGTACAAAAGAGGACGCATAGGAATATATACAATGTACACTGGACGAGAACAGAAGACTAAATTCACGGCTTGTACACGAATAATACAATTGATGCCAAATAATGGAGACTTATAATGAGACCATATACTAAATTAGTACATAAAACGTCTAGACTCTGATAAGAATGTCTGAACAGCCTCAAAGATGAATACATTATCAGTGTCTGGCAAATCCTCACTACCTTTCAAGCGAATATTTAGTAGTAAAATTATTCCAATAGCACCGTTTACTACAACAACAGTACTCTATGGTAACAAAGTCTGTCCTCTAAGGAGAGATTGTAAGTGCACGGAGTCATGTTATGAAGTTCCAATTATGTGTATTAAGCACCAGCCCCTCTATCTGTCATCGTCTTGTTATGTGTCTCTTCTGTATGTTTCTGTGCTGTCTTTTACGTCCTGTCTATATGTTGTCAGTCTACTGTTGTCCTTTTTCTTCAGCGAGAGGGGTTAATATAGGGTTTCCCTGTTCCCCAATCGTTTTCATTTGAATAAAATATGTTTAAATCAATATTTAGTAAAATGTCACTAGAGCACTGAACTATTAGAGTCGGATTTACACCTGGAGCGAGTAAGTGACACACAGTGTTCAGTAGACGGACCCTTTGCACAGCGAACTTGGGGCAGAACAAAAGGTAATGTTCCGTATCTTCGGTAGGATGAGAGCATGCACACGTTGAGGCTGGAAGGATATTGTCATGGTATAGATGGACATTTAAAACAGAGAAGTTAAGACGCAGCTGCGTGTGGCATATGTTTAGGAAACGACTTCCATGTTTAAAGTATGTTGGCTTTTTGTCAACATTTAAGAGTAATATATTTAATTTATATTTAAACTGCGGCAGGGAATCGGTGAGACGAGTATCAACCGTGAGGTTATTCCATAATTTGATTGCAGACGGGAGAAATGAATCGCCGAAGCGATTGGTGGTGAACCTAATTTGGCGTAATTCAGTACGATTTCTCAATAGACGCCCAGTAGTGAATGCAAAGTCACGAGCAACGAGATCATGTAGGTATTGTGGAGTCAACCTATCATACATTTTAAAGAAAAGAATAAGTTTAAAGTGTTTCTCCGATTTGCCAGAGTTTGCCATTCAAGCTCTTCCAGAAGTAGGACACGCGAAGTGTATCTAGTTGCGCCAAGGCAGATCCTGGCTGCCTCATACTGCACAGCTTCAATGGATTGTGACAGGTTTTCAGTGCAATTGTCAAACAGGACACATCCGTATTCCAGGATAGGACGAATAATTGTACTATACAACCGTATGAGTGTCTGGCGGGACAGTTTATATTTTTTGAGTCTGCGTAAAAGAGCAAGCCGTTGGCTGGCTTTATTAACAATGCGTGTCATATGCAATATATTAAATATACTGTCATTAATGTCGCGAAACTTGTGAAAGTGGACACAACTGTACTTTTTTTCTTCTATGTGTGTATATGTTTAGTTTAAACATATTTATTTCAAACTGGATTGCCCAATAGTACAAAGAGTGTTACTGATCGAGGGGTTCTCCAGACACGGAGACGCACAATATATATGTACAAGACACACAGGACGAGACATTATAAAGTTGAAAACTATGCACTTACACAAAATAGGCTATGTACATGTACGAACACAAGAGATAACTTTGTACATGTGTGTGTTGACAATATACTGTAACCAAAATGAACATGCCATCGGAGGCGACGACAACAACCCGACTAAGGCCCGCCCACCCAAGCAGTCCAATCCATAGGGACTGGCCTTTCACAGATGGCAACGGCGATAGATGCAATGGCATAATGCATGCGGCTAGGCGCGGCCGAAGCACGATGGCGACATACACACACTGCCACTGTGGAGCCTCCATTGCGCCAAGCAGCTCGAGTGTATCCTCACCGCCTTGTCGATGTTCACCCCTATGGTATAAGTCAGCCCGTGAGAGCAGTTACGGTAGAATCTTTAAAAAACTGAAAAATAACAAAACAAAACAAAACAAAAAAAAAAAACCAAAAACAAAAACAAACAAACAAACAACCAAAACAAAACAAGAACCCCCCCCCCCAGAGCTGATGTACATGTACTCCTTTACACAAGTATTCACCGATAAGAGGTACCCAAACACTTATTCATGTGAGTGAAACACTATGATAAGCAATTTGCATGAACACACTTGAAAGAGAAAAAGTTCAATTACCAGGCGAAACGTCTCGATTCAATAATGAAGTTTTGCACAGCCTTGAAGATTAAAGCGTTACATTCGTCCGAAGCTTCTTTACACCCAAATAAAAATATATTGGCTTGTCTATTACTTGCAACATGTAAAATTAAATTTGGATGTACACCAGGGGCTAGCAGTGGAACAGTAATACAGAGAAGCTTCATTCTTTCCTTGACGTATCTTGGACAATAGAGACAGAAGTGTTTGAAATCCTCAGCAGGATGGGAGCAGTCACATGTGGGTGTCTGGATGATGTTGACTCCATAGAGGTCGGAATTGAGTTTGGAAAAGCCTAGTCTTAACTGAGTATGGCAGATACTGGCAAATCGCTGGCCGTGAGTATAGAAAATGGGAACTACGTCAACTGCAAGCAGAGTGGTCTTGAGCTTGGACTTAAAGATCTGAAGGGATAGAGAGTCTCTGATATCAGAGGGGAGATTGTTCCATCGTTTGATGGCATCAGGGAGGAAAGTTTTTCTAAGCGTAGGGTTCTGCATTTGATGGGGCGCACGTTACTGGATGACCTATGATGGAGCATACGACCTCCCGGCGCGGGAGGAACAAGGCTGGAGAGATATGTCGGAGTTAGTTTATGATACATTTTGTAGAAAACAGTCAGTTTAAAGTATTTACGTCTGCTGGCCAATGTTGGCCAACCAAGTTCCTGTAAGAGATTAGCGTGTGACGTGTGTCTTAAGGCACCAGTACATATTTTGGCTGCCTCAAACTGAATTGACTCAAGTAAGTCACACAGGCCTTGCCCACAATTGTCATTTATCACACAACCATATTCAAGTATGGGCCTAACCATTGAGAAGTATAATCTTTCCAGTGTTTTTCGGGATAACTTGAATTTGAATCTTCGAAGGAGGCCAATGCGCTGGCTAGCTTTGTTTGTGATACGCGTGATATGAGCACGCCAAGAAAGATTGTTAGCTAAAGTAATTCCAAGGTGGGTATGCGTATCTTCCTCTGGTATGGCGGTACCACCTAGGAAGGCAGGGGGGGTGATGGGGTTTATTAATTTTGGCCGAGAAAATAACTGAAATGGATTTTATGGCATTAAAGACCAAGTGCCATGGTTTACCCCAGTGGTAAATAATTGAAAGATTAGCGTTCAAATGGCGTGCTGATTCAGTGGAGTTTTGAACTATCCCAAGTATACTAGTGTCATCAGCGAAAATGCGGACATCACAGGTCAAATCATCTATAATATCGTTTATGTAGACAAGGAATAATAATGGGCCTAATATTGATCCCTGGGGCACGCCGGCCTGAACAGATAGACAGGAGGAGGTTTGCCCATGTATGATAACACGTTGAACGCGCTTTGAGAGGTAGCTGTCGATCCACCTAAGGAGACCTTCCGACAACCCGAGCTGACGTAGTTTGAAGAGGTGGCCTACATGCCACACTTTGTCGAAGGCCTTCAAGATATCTAAGAACACCATCCTGGCCTCCTTGCAGTTCTCAAGCCCATTATAGATATTGTGGAGAATACTGACTAATTGGTTGACAGTTGAATCATTAGCTTTAAACCCGGAGTTCTTATCAGTAAGTAGGTTATTACCTATTAGATATTCATAAAGAAAGTTAAAGACCAGTCGCTCGAAAACTTTAGATACGTTGCTCAGCAAGGAAATTGGGCGATAGTTACTCTTAATTTGTTTATTTGACTTTTTGAACACAGGGCAGATATTGGAGCGTTTCCAGGAATCAGGAAATTGGGAAACACCGAGAGACAGGTTGAAAATTTTAGTCAAGAGCTTGGTGATGGAGTCGGCAGTATTTTTAAGGAGAGTATTACCTATATTGTCGGGGCCTGAAGCCGAAGTTGGTCTTAACGATAATAATACTTTCCTGACACTTTCTTCATCGAGCGTGAAATCACCCATGCGTGTCTCTGTGCGATAGGTAAGGTCAGGAAGGGGTGGTGCATCATTATCGGCATGAGTGACACACTGACTAGCGAAGTAAGTATTAAATACCTCGCACTTTTCGGTGATGCTAGAAATAATCTTATTTTCATCTATAAAAGGAGGAATATCTTCATGGATTTTACATCCATCTACTAATGTATAGTATATATGATCTAATTATAAGTCTCCACTATCTGGCATCAATTGTATTATTCGTGTACAAGCCGTGAATTTAGTCTTCTGTCTGGTCCAGTGTGTATTGTATATATTCCTGTGCATCCTTTTATGTACTGGAGAGCCTCCAGATTAGTCTTAGTGTACTATTAGGCAATCCAGAGAAAATAAATATGTTTATACTAACCAAGTAATGATTTAGACAAGTTCCACCATTGTTTGGGGTTGACATTTTTTTTCATCCAATTGTGCACGTATTTTCGAAAAATAGGCGTTGATCGAAACTTTTATATATATATATATGTACATATACATACATATACATATTGTATGTATATATATATACATATATATGTGTATATATATATAAATATATATATCTATATCTCTCTCTCTATCTATCTATCTATCTATCTATCTATATATGTGTGTGTGTGTGTGTGTGTGTGTGTGTGTGTGTGTGTGTGTGTGTGTGTGTGTGTGTGTGTGTTATGGAACGCCGTTACTTGTTTTATTCAGTGTTTGATCAGGTGATTAAATATTTGATCAGAAGAACAAATCGATTTCATGAGGTGAACAAATGCATTTGTTCACGTGATTAAATACAGTCTATTTGTTCCTGTGAATAAATTGATTTGATCTTCTGCTTAAATTGATTTGTTCTTCTGATCAAATCGATTAAATCACATAAACAAATACATTCTTATTTGATCACATGAACAAATATATTTGTTCAGATGATTAAATCGATTTGGCCAGAAGAATAAATAGATGTTATTTGATCATCTGAATAAATCGAATTGTTCATCTGATCAAATCGATTTGATCATGTCATTAAATATTTAGTCTTCTGATTTAATATGTAATCACCTGATCAAATATTTGTTCACAAGAATAAATTTATTTGTACTTCTGAACAAATATTTGATCACGAGATCAAATACCGAATAAAACAAGAAACGGCGTTCCATAGTGTGTGTGTATGTGTGTGTGTGTGTGTGTGTGTGTGTGTGTGTATATATATATATATATATATATATATATATATATATATATATATATATATATATATATATATATATATATATATATATATATATATATATATATATATATATATATAACCAGTTGATGTTTGGTGCAAGCACCACTATCTGTGCCTTGTGTCAGTGGCGTCCACCTTTTCGCTGTTTTGACTCTGCTACGTCTCTCCTCGGGTCCCCCACTTGTCCGCACATGCGACGGTGACCATGGTCGGCTGCGCGCTGCCATCAGTCACCGACGTACTTGCTTGACTCAACGAGTACCGACGCAGAGGGTGTGCTGTAACGTCCGTCCTGTGAAGTTGTCTTTTTCCACAAGAGGGATGTATATAGGGCTACGCCCTCCTTCCCAATTGTAATTCTACGAATAAAATATGTTTAAACCAAACTGCTATGGATCTGAACATGTTGAAATTCTACCAATTGAGATAATACTTAATAGACACAAAGTGAAATGGAGAATTTTATCATGTTACAAGCCACCTGAGGTAACTGATCGTAAACTTCAAAGCGACATTCAGGAAGTACTGAACAATACATTAACAGACTATCAAAATGTCATCAAAACGGGAGATCTAAATTATGATCTTATGCACATGGTCAAAGGGAGGCCTGTCAAAAATATTTGTTATGTCCATGCAATGCCAAATGTGATCACAAAACCCACTTTTCGTAAAGCACACAGTCAAGTACTTTGATTGATGTTCTGATTGCAAATTAGAATGACAAACTCTTAGAGTCTGGCTCTGTTGAAAACACTCTAAGTGATGGACATTCATTAATTTACACTGTTTTCAGAGCCACTGGAGCCAGGTTACAACCAAGGAAGATATTATTATTATAAACATATTTATTTTACCTGGATTGCCTAGGTAGTACAAAATTACTAATCTGGAGGCTCTCCAGACATACAACGCAACACATGGTCTATGTACAAGACGCACAGGACAAGTACAATGAAAGATATATGTTAAACGGAAAGCATTACAGTCCTATATATCACAATAAAGCATACATCGTCAAGTTTATACCTCACATAAAATGTACAAATGACCCATCTATTAACGATTCAAATTAGTTTCAGCAACATATGACACACCAGACCTTAAAAGTGAAACCTCCGAGTATTGGTTATGAATTTTTGTACACTTGAAAAAATTTGTTGGTTAACTTCAAGTGTAAAGTCTGTGTTGCCATATAACAGAATTTCCACCAAGCGTTCACTAGCTACATGGACCATTAAGCTTGAGTGAACCCCTGGTGCGACAATATCTCTAATTTCCTTCAACAGGTTTAAACGGGGGGCAGCATGTAGTGGACAAAAGAGAAAGAAATGAATAATATCTTCGACGGGATGACCACAATCACACGATGAAGAGGCTATAACGTTTGTTTTGAAGAGATGTGCGTGTAGACCTGAGTGACGTAGACGTAACTGGGTTTGGCAAATATTGGCAAAACGGTCACCATGAGCGTAGTATGGGGGGACATTATCAATGGCCAACAAAGTTTGTTTAAGGGTTAATTTGAATTTTGATAGAGAAATAGAGCTACGTATGTCGTCCGGTAGGTCGTTCCACGATTTAATTACTGAAGGTAAGAATGAATCACCAAACCGTTTTGTACGAAATTTGACCTGTCTCAAATACTGCGGTGTTCTGAGACTACGACCACTGGTATCGGCTGGTTTAAAGGGTACTATACTTGATAAATATTCGGGACACAATCCGTGGTACATTTTGAAGAAAGCAACTAGTTTGAAATATTTACGCCGGTCTGCTAGAGTTTGCCATCCTAATGCAGAGAGTAGACGGTCAAGCGAGGTGTGGCGGCGAGCGCCCGTGCAGATTCTAGCCGCTTCATATTGCACGGACTCAAGAAGGTCCGAGAGTCCTTTGCTGCAATTATCAAAAAGCACACACCCATATTCAAGTATCGGACGCACCATAGTGAGATATAGTTTGCATAAGGTATTTCTAGATAGTTTGAATTTCAGTCTCTTCAAGACAGCAAGACGTTTACTGGCTTTATCTATAATTCTCTCAATATGTGCATTCCACGTTAAATTTGAAGATAGAGTTATCCCCAGGTGAGTGTGGCTGGTTGTTTCCGGTATGACTTGATCACCCAGAAGTAATGGAGGATGCTCATATTTGTCGCGTTTTGTCGAAAATATTAGGGAAAGAGATTTCAATGCATTAAATAAGACGTGCCAAAGATGACCCCACTGGTCAACTTTTCTCAAATCACCGTTCATGCGGTTCGCTGAGATGGTGGGATTTTTTACAATTTCAATGATGCTAGTATCGTCGGCAAACAATCTTATATCACATGATATGTTATCTACAATGTCATTTACAAATACAAGAAATAAAAGGGGTCCAAGAATAGATCCTTGGGGAACTCCGGCTTCCACGGGGAGCCATTGTGAGCAGTGGCCCTGGATGACCACTCGTTGCAGACGATTTGAGAGATAACTACGTACCCAACGTACCAATGATGCTTCAAAACCCAATTGGCGTAGTTTGAACAATAGTCCCTCGTGCCAAACACGGTCAAAGGCCTTGGAGACATCTAGAAAAACTATTCGAGCTTCGTTGTGGTTTTCTAAACCGTTATAAATATTGTGCAGTATGCTTATTAGCTGATTTATAGTCGAGTCATTTTGTTTGAATCCTGAGTTTTTGGACGTTAATAGGCCTTGACTAACTAAGTATTCATAAAATTTATTAAACACGAGACGCTCCAATACTTTGGACACATTGCATAGCAAGGAAATTGGACGGTAGTTAGTTTTGCTTTGTCGGTCGGACTTTTTGAACACTGGACATAAATTTGACTTTTTCCAGCAGTCGGGAAATGAAGATGACTGCATTGAAAGATTGAATAGCTTAAGCAGTGGGTAGCTGATACCAGTTGCCACATTTTTTAAAAGGAAATTACCAATGTTATCGGGACCAGTTGCAGAGCTTGTTTTGAGGGAGAGCAGAACTTTTTTAACCTCTTCTTCAGTGAATATAAACGTTTTGAGCCTCTCATTAGTATGATATTCGAAAGTAGGTAGAGTAAAGGTATCATCAGCTTCAAGCTTGCTCTGACTGGAGAAGTACTCATTAAAAATTTCGGCTTTCTCTATATTATTTGATATAACATTTTCATTTTCAATTAAAGGCGGTATATTTTGATGGATCTTGCAACCCAGTATGGATTTGGTCAGGCTCCACCATTTTTTGGGGTTTAAATTTTTGTTATCTAGATCGTCTCTCAGTTTTGAGAAATAAGACTGGATAGCAGATTTATTAGCGTTTGCAGTTATGTTACGAAATTTCTTATAGATTTGATAATGTACATCGTATTTAGTTCGTTTGTAGCGCCTCCATGCACGATCCCGTTTTCTCCTTATTCTTTTAATAAATGAATCCATCCAGGGTTTGTCTTTTGGTCTCACAAAGATTTCTTTGCTTGGAATATAATCTTTGGTAATGCTGAGGAGCAGATCAGTCCAATAGGTTGCAATATCATCAATGCTGTCAAAAACACTAAAGCCAGTATCCCACGGACCATACAACAGTGAAGAATTTAGCCCTTCGAAATTTGCATTTTTGAAGTCCCATATGGTGCGTTTAAACGGACGATTGCGCATTACAGTTAAAGTAAGGGTACAGTATATAACAGAATGGTCGGATGAAGAGACTGGGGGTAACGTTCCGCTGTTGATGATAAGACCGGGAGAGTCCGTAATAAGTAAATCTAATAGACTTTCAGTGTATTCAGTGGATCTCGTGGGTTCATTGATAAGTTGGAAAAGATAATTTTGGGAGATGATATTAAAGAGTTTTGTACCCAGCTCGCTGTCAGTATGATCCGACTCCCAGTCTCTACATCTATCGTTAAAGTCACCGAGTATGATAAGGGCAAAAGGGTTGCTTTCCAGTGCAAGAGAAATCGAAATCGAAAGAGTGTCTAAGAAATGATCACGGCACTCTGCTGTTTGGCCTGGCGGACGGTAAAAGGTGCCGATAAGGATACTGCCTCGTCGCGTTTGAACTTTTATCCATAAACTTTCAACATTGTCATGTTCATACTCCTTGCAATGAGTAAAAGGAAGTGAATCCCGCACATACAGCATGACACCTCCACCTGCACCCGATGCCCTGTCTTTCCGAAGAGGGGGTTGGTAACCGTCTAGTGAGAGAAGATCGTTAGGAAAACTACTATCAAGCCATGTTTCGGATATCCCCAAGATATCAATATCCTCATTTTGCATTAGTAATTGAAGATCGTCTAACTTTCCATCACTTTTAATACTTCTAATGTTGGAATGGCCTAATTTAAGTTGTTTTGTATCAGATGGTCCAGGATTTGGATGGACATCGGATGCAGTCAGGAGGTGCTTAGTTACAGATATGCAAATGTGACGTAAGCATTGGAAAACATTTAACATGAACAATAAAGAAATTAAAAAGATAAAGCACAGGGGCACCTTCAAATCATCACTTAAAGACAAACAAACTTCTATCTTAAATATGTCTCTTCGCAAGTTGAAAATACCAATAGCTGCCCGGTGCTGAGCATAATTACAACCCATCGATTATCTCTGAGGAACAAATTCCTGCATAAACAACTTGGGTTATTTTACTGTTGGACACGTATTTGATTTTTGCTTTCTGTAGTAAGAATAATTGAGTACTTTCCGGGAACATGAACATGAATACAAAAAGATTAAATACAAAATTGTTCAAAAAAAGTAGAGACTTACGAAAGGCGGAGTTCATTTTAAACAATAATTAGATTTAACTGGAAATTATGATATTCATTTTTACAACAATACCAGATTCCATAAAGAATGACAAGAATTCATATACCGATAACACACAAATCAGTAATGCACCAGGAAAAAAGACCAGTGAGAATTTCAAATGATACGTACCAGGTGAAATTCAATTATATGTAATAGTGTGTATCGTGAGGCACATATATTCTGCCTAACCATGCTCCGATCTCCCGTGTAGTAGAGAATTCATTTCAGTAATAAATTGAACCTAACTTACTGGTCAGCATGTATATGGTACTGTGCCTCACAAATTCTCTGGGGCTAGTAATAACAGTGAATATTTAAATTGTAGTACTGCACTAGGTAGGATGCAAAAGTGAATAACGCCAGACACACTTGTATCGTACCATCAAATGCAATCAGTTTGACCCGAGCTGGAAAAAAAATAATATATTTAACAAAGGGGAAGCTCAGAGGTCAGAAACAAGAATGTGGAACAAATCGCATATAAACATGTGTGTAGCAATGCATGCGCGAAACAACACCGCGCTAAATACAAACTTACAGATTAAGTCAAACTGGCAGGTTTGTCTTAATAGAGAGAAAAGTTTTGTGTTTGTCTTCATTACAAACCTATGACATGGTAAGTTTCTGTCCAGTTCAGGTAATTTTTCCAGGTTGTGTAATCAACATTTGAAATATGTACACTCTGCACATGCACGCTGTAGATTGAAATGCAACAAAACTTCGCCCCCCAAAATGACGTGTAGCATAATTAAGCCCAGCCGCGCAACAAAATTGCACTTGAGAATAATGAAGCAAGATCATGGCAGGAAAGTGATACTGTTTGTTGAATGTTGACTGGCAAGTCATTTCATTATTCACACGATTCAGGGGTCAAAGAAGCGATCAAGGTCCTCCTTATTGTGTATTTGCACGATTGGACCTGGAGAGCTATTCTGTCTGTCCTGGCTCCACGGATTGTTTTCGCGTATGTAGAGACGACCATCTTTGCTCCAGCAAGAATGAATACGTCTGTCGCGTTTGAGTCCACGGGCAATATACATAATATGGGCTCTCCTTCTTGTTAGATCCTCCGAAATAAAAATGTTTTTGTTTTTCTTTCTATTAAGGTACACCCTCTCCCTGGCACGGTAAGATATAAACTTTACAATAATCGCATGGGGTTTGCCTTCTCTCTTTTTACCCACTCTATGGGTACGACCAATCTCAAAACGGTCAATTTTGACACCAAGACTTTTGATATGTCCGAGGACAATCTCATCCGTGCTTTCTCCTTCAGTTTCCGCGTCTTTGGACCATATACGCACTGCATTTCGACGACCATATTGCTGCAGTTCGTCAAGATCATTCTCTAATTCAGATATTTTTTTCTTGTTAGCATATACTGTTTCTTGTATCTCTTCTGCTGATTTCAGCCTGGTTTTGGTATCAGACAACTCAGTCTCTAGCTGGGTAACTCGACTCTCAAGAGCCTCAATTTTTTTATTTTGAACACTAATCTCAGCTTTTACAGCTTCAAAATAAAATAATAATAATTGAGACAAACTTGAAGACTGACAAGAGTTCGCATTTGAACATGATATTGTAGCGTTAACAGAGACTTGATTAAATTCTTCAATCAACAATGACGCAATACTTGGGTTCCAAGACCCAGTGAGATGCGACCAACAGTTTGGCCAGGATGGCGGAGTGTGTGTACGTGTACATGTATGTACGCAATGAGGTACCGACTATTACGCAGATCCGATTTAGAATCAACAGCCTTGGAGTGTGTCTGGTGGGAAATTTCTACAAAATGAAACAAAAAATGAGGTGGTAGGAACCTTTTATGGACAACCTTCAGATAATGTAAATTTTTGGCAGGAATTTGAAAGGTCCGTTGAAGCGGCAAAAATAGTGGCATTGAAAACGTTATTATTACTGGCGATTTCAATGACGATCAACTGAACCCGGCTAATGCCATGGAGGCATTAACGTTAATACCTTCATGCTAATAGTAAGTTAAGAATAATATTAGAAAGCTTTAACTTGACACAATTGATAAGCACCCCAACACGTGTAACCAATGCCACGACTACCTGACAGTGTATAGACATAATAGAGGGTGGGTAAGGGGTTTCCCGTACTGGCGTACTGGGGCTTTTTATTTACCATACTGGCGTACTGGAAGCCCTATTATTTTACGTACTTCGTTCTATCCAAAATTTTGAAAGATATTTATTTTCAATAAAATATAATAGCCACCTCCACTCCTGACTCAAGTCTGTCTAGCTGCCAATTTAGACACCGGTGCAAGTGATCACTATGACCACAAACGTGCAAGTCGGTCAGTCGTGGGGTTCTGTTGGGTTAACCATAGATCGTCGAGGCAAACGATCTATGGGTTAACCTTCTCTGTCTGTCCATGGACGTACCAACGCGTCCATGGTCCGTCGTGAGGTATAGCCTACCCATACCTACTAATGGAAAGTTTAATTTGAATATGAATATTCTGCCCTTGTGACATGAGTTATAAAATCCTATATATTGTATTCTACTGCATAGACCCAGAACTACATGTAATAGTCTTCCATGATTTCTATTTCCACACGTGCCATTGCGCACCTGCATTTTTGTGTCGCAACGATTGTGTATTGTATGTTATATGTTTCTTCTGAAGTACGCCTCTTCAATCTTACTTTTTCAATCATCGCCAACTCTCAGTGTTCCTATGTTGACTTCAATCTGGGTGTTATGTACATATACAGTGGGACCAATACCAAGCACGGCCCCTGTCAAATTCAGAGTGTTTTGGATACGCTGAACTCAGGCATGGCTAGTATAAAACAAAGAGTTATTGACGATCCTTCGCTAATGTGCCTGGGTTTAACGATACTTGCTTGTGTATATTTTTTCGTAACGACTGTAATTACTAATTGCCAAACGATAAAAATTCACCTATATGTATATTTCAAATACATATCAATAATACTTCATCATAATGTTATCGAATTTATATTTAATACTAGCCTATATCGTTAGTAGTGGTAAACGTCCTGGTGATAACCTTCTTCCAGCCAAACTCTGGCACCCTGTACTGGTTTCTTCCATCAGAGTGGATGGATACTCGCCCCACAGGTATACTTTGGTGTGTCAGACTATATTTGATAATGCATATTGCCCTTCGTAGACACGAAAGATTTTTGAACTTCATTATAATTGTTTTGAAATGTATATACCAATTGATTATGTCTTGTTCAAGGTTAGTTTCTGTAGCCAATTACGGCTTCAACCTCCTTTTTCTTGATACTGACTGCATGGTTGAATCCATTCTACTGCCTCCCGGATCAATATTATATATTACTGCCTACTTATGTATATTAGCCTTTGCTGTTTCACGGCCTTCTCAGGGTAAACGCATTCATCACTCAGAGGTTAGCACGGAAACCTTGGTTAGGCTGCATATCTTACGGAAACAAGTTGAAAAACCCCCTGGAATATTTATTTTGTATCTGTGCCATTCTTCTATTACTATGTGGGGATGTTCAACCTAATCCAGGGCCTGATGATGGTTTCGTTGACTTTACAATCTGTCATGCAAACATTCGTAGCCTATCTCCCGACAAATTGCGTTGTATTAAGACATCATTACCTGATTCATTCGACATTATTGCGTTGTCTGAAACTTTTCTCTCAAACGCACACCCCGACCGCGACCTGGAGATCCCGGGCTTCCACCCAATTATGAGAAGGGACAGAACTACTAGAATTGGCGGAGGCGTGGCTCTCTATGCGTTGCGGTCGCTCTTTGTTAAACGTCGCTACGATCTTGAAAATGATTTAGAAATTATGTGGATTGAAATTCGGCTACATAATAACAAATTCCTCTTAGCAGTTGTGTACAGACCCCCAAATTCCACTGTTGATTTCTGGGAGAAGCTTCAAGACAATATGGATGATGCAAAAACTGCTGGTGTAGACAAAATTATAATTATGGGAAATCTAAATGTAGACCCAGCCACCAACCATGGCAACAAACTGCAACACTTCTGCTCTTTAAACTTTCTTACTTTACGTATTAACGAGCCAACAAGAATAACTCAAAATACTTCTACATGTCTGGATCAGATTATTACAAATATGCCAAATTTTGTTCGAAGTGTAATTGTCTCTGCCCCACCAGCAAATTGGGATCACTGCCTTGTAAGCTCTAGTCTACTTTTCAGGCGTAAGAAAGCTAGCACATTCACCAGACTGGTGTGGGAGTATGACAAAGCCGATTTTGACATTTTTAGAGAAAAATTACTAGAAAGTGATTCGGACGCCTGCTTTGACTCAACCAACGTTGACTTAATATGCAAAAAGTGGACAGATACCTTCATGTCAGTAGCGAAGGAGTATGTACCAAACAAGAATGTAATAATTAGACCGAGTGACGCTCCTTGGTACACATCTACCCTCCGCACTGCAAAACGCAAGGTGGAACGTATCCACAAAAAAGCCAAACTGAGACCAGCACTTTGGCCATACTTTAGGCAGTTGCGAAATCAATATATTCAGGACTTAAGGCAAGCAGAAGAGAACTACTTTGAACGTTTAGAGAATAATCTCAACAATGACCACAAACGGAAAAAAAGCTGGTGGCACACCGTCAAATTCCTCTTACGAAAAAATGAAGTATCTGATATTCCGGCGCTGACACAACTCTTTTTATTACGGTGGATGATGCCAATGCTGCAACCAATATTCTTAACACTAACTTACAGGAAGTGGAATCCTGGTCGCACCAGTGGCTGGTATCCTTCAATCCGACAAAAACCAAGAGCATGATAATTTCTAAGAAAAGAAATCCTTTACAGTACCCTGATTTAGTCTTTGTGGATAGCACACTGCCAAACGAAACCGATCACAAACATCTTGGCCTCACCATTCGTTCTGATTTAAAATGGTCTGGTCATATCAAGGAATTGTTTACTAAAGGAATGAAAATGGTCAATATTTTGAAATATTTACAATTTCGGCTTAATAGGAAATCTCTACAAACACTTTATCTTTCTTTCGTAAGACCTGTCCTGGAATATGGGGCAGTAGTCTGGGACAACTGTACTTTACAGGAGTCCGCGCAGTTAGAAAACGTTCAACTTGCTGCAGCTAGTATTATTACTGGTGCAACTGCTGGTACTAACCACAATCTTATCTATCAAGAATCCGGCCTCGAGAAAATATCTTCTCGTCGGGAGAAAAGCAAACTCATTCTGTTCTTTAAAATGATGAACGGTGACACTCCCCCATATCTACAAAATCTTATTCCTGGCCCTGTTAGTGACAGAAACAGGTACAACATCAGATCTGGTTCGATATTGTCCCATATTAGATCACGAACGAATTTATTTGACTCTTCCTTTCTCCCATCTGCTGTTCGACTGTGGAACAATTTACCCACTGAAGTCCGTAACTCGGAAGACCTTGTAGAATTCAAGAAAAACTTAAATCGGGGAACTGAATGTGTCAATAAACTGTTTTACAGGGGCGAGAAACGACTTGCTGTGTTCCATGCTCGTCTGCGCATGGGATGCAGCAGTTTGAAATCTGATTTATTCAAAAAGGGTCTTGCAGATTCTCCCAGGTGTGCCTGCGGTAATTTTAATGAAGATGTATTCCACTACTTTTGTGAATGTCGTTTTTATATCAATCAACGAAACACATTACAGAGCAAAATTATTCCTTTTGCACCCTTCACTACTGAAACTTTACTTTTTGGCTCCAAAAGGTGTACTTTACAACAAAATGAAATAATCTTCGACGCTGTACATAACTATATCAAAACAACAGGCAGACTGGGAGCAGTCACATAGGTTGCTACATGATTATTGAGCTATGTACTGATTAATTTGCTGGCGATATGCCTGATAAACGAGGACGTACTTCAACCATCTTTCCCTATCTGTGGCGTCTTGTCTCGTTACATTTACTCAAGCTTGTGTGGCAGTGCCACTCTATCTGTCTTTGAAACGTGACGTATACCTTAACACTGACTTGTCTGATGTTGTTATCCAGTCTTTTCTCTCTACCTCTCTATGTGCAAGAGGAATTTATATAGGGCTGTGCCCTGTTTTCCAATTGCTTTCTTTTGAAATGAAAATATGTTTAAACCAAGTAGTGAGGTCGAAAACATAAAAGAGCAGTGTTGTCAATCCTAGAGTGTTGTAAATCAGTAAGACTCAGCGAGGGAGCGCAGCGATCGAACCGGGGGATCGGTGCGGAAGGGGGCAGGGCCCCCCTTCCCACCGAAGGCAAATTTTTTGAAAATGTAACTAAAATGGAGCCATTGGTTCATTATTTTATAAGTTTTGCAGGTTTTTTTAAGGTTGAAACTTTGCCATTTCTTGTGCAGAATCTGAAAATCAAACCATGATATAAAAGAAATTTTTCCTTCATAATTTTTTAATTTTAGAGAGACAACAAAGTTAACAAATTATCAATAATAATTACTTGATATGATCTTATTGTATATAACTAAGACGTGATACCCATCATCTCAATTATATGCCAAATTATAATTTTTTCCCGTAGCATCTGTTGTATAATCCGTAAGGTTTTGTTCTTGATCCGTGTGACGTGAGCTTACTGTGTAGAAGCCTGATATTCCGTACAACTTACGGGAATTCTCGTAAGAGTTGGCAACACTGTATAAAGAGGGAAGTGTGGATTCATGAGAAGGCTGGTTAGAATGGGTTCAATTAGTTCCTCAATCAGATTGATTGGAACAGTGAATGATATGGTATGTAAATGGACAGATATTTTTGTGGAGACGGCAAAATAATGCCTACCTGCAAAAATTATCACGGTCAGACATGGAGAACCACCATGGCTAACAACAAGCATTAAAAGGTTAATAATAAGAAGAAATAAAGCCCATAAGAAAGCTAAATTGACTAACAACCCAAACCACTGGTCAAATTTTAGAATTAGGAACAGAGTATAGTAACTCTTGATGAAATTTGTCGTATCACTACAGCTCTTCAAGAGTGGTCTCATTTGATTCTTTGACCGTGAAAATGTTGGTATCGACACAAATTTCATCCTGATAGCATGCTTACTCCTTGAGATATTGCTAAAAAAATGAATATATCAGTAATGGCCGCCTTAATTTGCATATTCCTCGAAATGCTCAACAGTGACGCACGGTCATGAACTGGATTCTCGAATGGGACAACCTGGGCTACCAGAATCTGCAAAGAAATAACGTTATCCTCCAGGTTCACCTCCAAATGGGCTTTTGGACCCCCGACTAATACTTTTCTGCAAGAAACTACATTTCCCGACAGGTGGAAAGCGCGGCAAATATGACTCCCCCCCCCATGCTTAAGAAGGACTCGAAACAGCTACCAAGTAATTAAAGTGTGTGTGTCAAAGCACACTCTTCTGTTTTTCCTCTTTCTTTCTTTCTTTCTTTCTTTCTTTCTTTCTTTCTTTCTTTCTTTCTTTCTTTCTTTCTTTCTTTCTTTCTTTCTTTCTTTCTTTCTTTCTTCCTTCCTTTCTTCCTTCCGTCCTTCCTTCCTTTCTTCCTTCCTTTCTTTCTTTCTTTCTTTCTTTCTTTCTTTCTTTCTTTCTTTCTTTCTTTCTTTCTTTCTTTCTTTTCGCTTTACCAGTGAATTTGTCCGACACTTTTCTCGGACACTATTATACATAGAAACTTCAAACTTGGCATGATTGTACCTCCATACAAGGAGTTTGACCTTTTTATACAGAGGAATGAAGATGTTTAAAATTATGCAAATTAGAGGAATTTTAAATCTTGAATATCTTCAAAAGTACATAGGCAGAGATGCCATTCCAACTTCTACTAGGGAGTTATTGACCATTGCGCATCTAATAAATTTAAAACAAAAGTTGTAGCAATTCAAATTATGGTAATTAGTAACATTTAAAATTTTAAAACTTGAATATCTTCAAAACTATTATAGATAGAAATATCATTTCGACTTCTACCAGGGGGTTGTCGACCATTGTGCACCTAATGAATTAAAAATAAAAGTTGTAGCTATTTAAATTATGCTAAATAGCACCATTATAAATTTTAAATATTGAATAACTTCAAAGCTATAATATATGGAGATGTCATTCCAACTTCTACTCCTGTGTTATGGAATAGTTGTACATTGACATACAAATATGCTTTGAAGACACAAACACTGATTTGCTATGCAGCAAATCATCTTTCCTAGTTATAGTCCTATATCCTTGATTAGCTGTGTGGGGAAGTTATTCGACAAGTGTATCTTCAAGTCAGTTTTCAGTCATTTTATAGATAATAATATTCTTGTCAAATTTTATTCAGCCTACCAAGAAAATAATTCATCTGTTTGTCAACTATTGGAAATATACGACATGGTGTTAGAGGCTATGGATGAAGGTAAAATAGTAAACTTTGTGCTTTCAGATGTTTCAAGTGTATTAGACAGAGTCTGGCACCGGGGTATAATGAAGAAACTACACGCTTCAGGAGTGAGGGGGGAATTACGAGATTGTTTTGATAGTTATCTCACAATTAGGAAGCAAAGAGTGGTAATAGATGGAAAAACTTCATCATGGGGCACCATTAGTGGCGGTGTTGTTGAGGTGTCATCTCATAAGCATCTCGGTCTCACGCTTTCAAACGATGGACCATAGTCAAACCATGGACCTAACTATCTGATAGTAGGTCCATGGTCAAACCATGTTGATGATATTTATGTTCGTGCGATGAAAAGAATCGACTACCTACGAGGCATGGAATATAAGTTGGATTGCATATACCTCGAAAAACTAATTTACAGTCATAAGACCAATTCTAGAGTATTCCAATGCCGCATGGGATAACTGCGGCCCTGGGAACTGCGGTCAAGCACGGACCTATCAGACAGGAGGTCCATGGGTCAAGCGTGCAAGGAAAAGCTAGAGCATGACACTGTGCAACATGCCGCTGCACGTGTTGTCACAGGCGCAACACAACGTGTTAGCTTAGATCTTCTATATCGGGAACATGAATGGGAGTCGCTGCGCAATAGAAGCAAAAGGCACAAATTAGCATTGATGTATAAAATTCAAAATGGTTTAGCTCCTTCATGTTTACTTGATAGAACACCCCCCGCCCCCATTCATGACTCCGGTATTCAGACTAGGCACGCTCATTTCACTCCCGTAATATGCAGTTCAGAGCAAAGGAGTGGTCAAGTTTAGATTTACAAACAAGAAATTGAAACTTAATATCTGCTTTTAAAAGAAACTTGAATAAAAATGCTGCACACGCCCCAGCTTTTTATGCTGGAGGAAATCGAATAGCACAAATACAACAAGCACGAATGTGTATGAAATGTACTACCCTCAACAGTCATAGGCTATACTCAGACATAACTTGAGCGACTCACAAAATGCTCTTGCGGATTAGAAAATGAAACAGTGTGTCACTATCTTTTAGAGTGTCTAAATTAAGAAATACATCTTTCGGATCATTATCCACTCAAGTTGTAAATTTACACACATTAGCATAGCATTTGGTGACCTCGAAAAAGATCATGCTTGGAAGAGAACTTGTTTAATTTGGTAGAAAATTCATTTTGGAATCTAAACGCTTTTGCTGCTTACTTCACAAACAAAATATTAATGTATACAAATGTCCTTTTTCTATCGTTAAAAAAACGGACGAAATATCAAATTAACAACTATATGTATCATAACTTACGCATGCGCCAAGATGGCAAGTATATCTTCGTGTACAAATTGTAAATACTTTGTGCATATGGGTAAGCCATGTATACGATCCTGGTAATGGGCTATGGTGATGTCTTTTTTATGTTCAGATATATAGTTGTGTAACAAGAGAGGAATTAGTATAAACCTTGCGCTTGTTTTCAGATCCTTTTTCAGTTTTGTGAAATAACATGTTAAAACCATAATGACATTTTGCAGCAGTGATTTTGGTATTTTGTGGTGCAGAAATGTAAAAACCGACAAGAAATGGGAATGTCCCGCAAGCCTCATTTTCTATCTATGTTTCCAAGTTTTACCGTTTACATTGCCTATTTTTGTACTGACATAAAAATATGTTCTCCTTCAAATCTGTGCTATATTTGCAGTACCCCTAGTTTGAAATGCTCTCTATTAGTACCCTGTATGTGTCTTGCCCAATCGTTATTGCAAGCAGAACCAGGGACGTAAATGTACAAAAACGTCCCTGACAGAACATACATGTACATGTATATGTATGTTTTCGAACATTGTGCGCAGCAAGCTTTCAGTGTTGTTGAAATGGTACCCCAGGAAGTGGTTACGTTACAGGTCGTAAAGAAAATTTTGAGATGTTGTAAAAATCAACATAACTAGTCAGTATTTACCGATGAGTAGTTTTCTTGAAGGCAGAGGGATAGAAGGCTGTTTTGGTCTTGAGTGTGTTTAATGGCCAGACGTATAGCACTAGCAGGGACGTATATGCGCCTGATATAAGGATGGAATAACTTCCTAACTCCCTTTCACAGCTGTCGGTGATTTTGCATTGTATTCCAAGGATGAATCGACAGAACTTTAGTAGTAGTAGTAGACTTTATTGACAATTTAATGGGGTGAAACACATAAAATTGTCCACTATAATCTTACAAATACTAGAAAAATTATCAATGTAACATACAAATGAAAAGGTGTGCAGTTGATGACGTATCTTCCTGAAAAAAAATAACTATCCATTAACTCTGTCCAATCTACCAAACACGTACTTCTAAAAATACATGATGCTAATTAAACTTAAGAGAAAAAAGTTAAAGTGTAGATTATTGTCAATGTTCTGAATGTCAAACGTTTTTGATGAGTCAAATTAAATAAGTGTTAACAACTTTCGCACAAAAGTTGCATAAACATTTAACGTCCTTTGATGCCATGAGGGCATTGAGTGACGAGAAGTGAAGATTAGCAAAAGCGAATCTCAAGTGATCTGTGCGAGCGCATTCTAACAGAACATGGGTTTCTGTCTGTATGCTACCACAAGAACACAATCGTTGTTCACGTGGGACACGTGCCCATCGACCTGTCTCAATTTTTAACCTGTGCGATCCAGTCCTCAGTCTTGTGGTAATTATACGACACTCCTCGTCTACTCTAGAGTCTTTGCTGTATATATTGTGCACTGATAAAGTTGGATTTATAGCTTTGTAAGTTTCCATTCGTGTGGTATTTGACACACTTACGCGATCTTTAACTGAATTCATAAATACAGTGTCTGGGTCGTTTGTTTCGACTTCTAGATTCAATAGATACTTTCCCATTGGACACCGACATAACTTAGCCATCTCAATAGCCAAGTGTAGTGGACTTTTATCATAGTCTGCACGTTCAGACGCCTTTTGGAGAAAGAGACGTTGCTGCTTTTGGATTTTGGCTTTTGCACTGGCAATGCCCAATTCCAAATAAATTACATCATTTGGGGTCTGTGTTCGAACGCCCAAAAGCTCTTTTGCCGATGATAAATACACACTGATCTGCTGCAGAGAGATCATGAGAGAGCCAGCTCTCACATCCATACAGAAGAGCACCAGACAGTGCACTATCCCACACAAGTCGCTTTATTGGGAAGGGAGCATCTTTTAGCTCAAAGAATATGCAATGGCAGAAAGGAATGCTTTGCCGCAACCGCTGGAGGCTAGCAGTTGCAGAAGAGTTGAACGATTTACACGATCGTAGGCTTTTTCGTAATCTATAAAAGCTATATATAAAGTATTTCTTGTTTTTCTGGCTGTGTCTATCAACAGACGGAGCACTAATAAATGTTCTGGGCATCCACGGCCTTTCTGAGCTCCTGCCTTTACATGCACCTGTTCCGCTGGTATCTTATGTTTAGTCATAAACTTATTATCGTTTAATCTGTATAGTAGATATGCTAGCCAGTCTTCTTGTCAGTGGGTGGAAGTGGGCAGCACGCGAATGTTTCAAAAGGTGTAAGAGTCAAATCTATGCTTCCAGTAATTAGATGGTATATAAGCTTGAAGGGTGTTTTCGATTACTTTTTGTTGAGTTTATTTATTGCAGCGTTAAAAGTACACGAAGGTGTAAAGTCGAGTCCCGGATGGCAGTAGTTAATTGGCTATTTCAATTTCATTACCTTTGGCTTTGTAGTGGAAAGTAAACGTCTTATTGATCGATATTACCCCTTTTAATAAATATAATTATTTTTGTTTTGCTCAAAATGACTTTTAATTCCATTGGTCACAATACTTTGTGTTTTTTTGTTGTTATTGTTGTTTTTTTAAATTTTAAATAGGCATAATTTTTATACCTTTTTTCACCGAATATCTGAATCAGAAAAAGATCTCCAATAAGATTTATTAACCTTGCAAGACTTCGATGGAGAGATGTATTTGATGTACAAACCGTTTTAAGTTTTTTTGTCTTATTTTGACATAGCCAAAACTAAAGTCCGAGTCCTCACACACACACACACACACACACACACACACACACACACGATACATACATACATACATACATACATACATACATACATACATACATACATACATAATTAGACTTATTAATGAACAGTAGACGACAGTTTAAGCTGGACTACATAAAATCTACAGTTTGCAGATGCACAAGCACGGGGTTTTTGTAGGTACATTGTAAGCTGGCTGAAATGCAAGAAAACTCTTGATTGTTGCAGGACACGGTGGCAGCCTTCGCATCGAAGCGTTGGCCTGTTTTCTGGCCCTATTGCTTCCTGTGCGCGCATTTTGTTCCTATGTGTATGGGGAAGAGACTTGATACAAACCTCCACTAGCAGGTTTATTTTTAGGGTCGCTGGTATAAGGGGAACCCTCCTAATACGCATGCGTCAATACAGATTTTGCGGGAAAGTTTAAAAATAGCCATGTGAACATTAGTCGCACGTTGCATTGAGGCCCCTTTGATGGGGTCCCCTGGCCATGCTAAACTAAAAAATTGCGTCACCTCTCTATTAAAATATTTAATTGCGAAAGGTCTATTGCCAGTATTGGGATTATTGCCATCAAGAACAGCAGTGCCCACTAAATCTGTTCGTCAGGCAACCATTTATGTGGCTTATTATGTGGAACCTTTTTAACATCAAAAAGCAAAACATTACAATTTAACAAAATGAGCACCAACTGTGTACCAAACAGTTAAACACTGCAGGACTTAGCAATATGGTCTGGAAAATTTATGGACTATGGTGCAAAATTTTGGAACACTTTGTTGGGGATGGGTGGGTGAGTGGACAGAAGTTTAACTGTAAAACAACAGAGGCCCATGAAATGCAAAGTTAAGTACTTGGGTCATGCAATTTTTATGATTTACAGTATCGTTGTACAGGTCTGTGTCTTAGGTTATTGTTTTTTTTTGGGGGGGGGTTGTTTTTTGGTTTTTTATGCGTTACTGCATGTGTGCTAAAATATTATTTTAATGTGATATTGAGTTGACATGACTCTGTGTGACATACTTTTATATGATTTGTCTTTGTTTTATACTAAGGGCATAAGGAAAAAAATCAATCAATAAAACCACAAACAAAAATAGGGCCAAATGTATTGTGAGTCCTTAAGCAGTTTTAAGTAGAAGACTTATAAACCAACAAAAACAGCAGTTGTGCTTTGACTTTGTGCAATGACAATCAGTACTTGCCTTTCCATACCTTTGCATGAACTGTTCCAGCTTTAACATTTTTAGTGTTCAAATTATCAACCGGACGAATGTTTCTGTGATTTCTGTCATTTTATTGTGCTTGGGTATAACATTTTTTATTTTATACTTCATATGTTAAGTCTCGGTGTTTTTATCATACCAAGTTAGTAGTTGTCACCCCATACGCCATTTGTATTTCAATCACTGATATTACCATGTGGCTAGCGTTTTTGAAGCGAAAACTAAATTTAAATAAAAGTATTGTACTGTACATGTATTGTAATTCCCAATATCTGGTCATTTGAATGATGATGTTGATGCTTAAAAATTACAACTATCAAATAGACTCTTATACCCCCCCCCCAAAAAAAAGTATTGGTATTTCACCTCAAATATAGTAAAACTTTCATACCTGACTCGTATACTAAATATTTTACCTATTTTACCTGAGAATACAATTGCACTTCGATACTTGACTGATAATGTTTGTATCTTTTTACTGCAAATCAGGCTGACTCTTCTCTTACTTATGTATACTGAGTATTTCACCTTTTTCCCCTGAGAATACAATTGCATTTTAATGCATGGCTCACAAAGTTTGCATGATTTATCTACAAACCATGCCAAGCAGATTAATACTCTTATGTTATATACATATATATATATATATATATACATATGTGGGTGTGTGATTAGTATTTCACCTGAGAATACAATAGGAAAGGTAGGAATTAGCTCTAAGGTGTGTATTCGCCTCAATACACAACTGAATACACAAACTTTTGGACGGGTAGAGCTGTGTACTCCCAGTAGTTCGTATTTTAAAGCAACCTTAAATAAACTAGTCAGTTATGTAGCTGTGTTTATATGATTTTTGTGAGGTATTTGGTTATGCCTCTTGATCTACTGTCTGAATTTTGATGTTTCTATGTGCTGTAGTTTTCAAGTTATTAAGTTGCAAGTAACAATGTAAAGTAATGGGAATACATAACCCTAGCCCTCCCCTGACTGCAGTGCCCTCTTTAAGGCAGTTCTTGAACCTTCTGTTCTCGCCCTTGCCTATTGCACTTGGATATCTGACTAACAACGTTTCTTGCACTTGGATATCTGACTAACAACGTTTCTATCTTTTTTCTGCAAACCATGAAAGCAAGTAAACATCTCTTATATTTGTACAATTGGCATTTTCATCTCACAATGCAATTGTACTCTGATACCTGGCTCACAAGTTTTGTATCCTTTTTTTTTTTTTTTACAAACCATGAGCAACAGGTAAAGTCTTTCCTTATATTTCTGAAACTAGCACTTCATCTATGTCACCTGCTGACACAAGGGCAGTTTCATACCTGGCTGACAAGGTTTGTGTCATTTTACCTAGAAATCATGGGAAGCTGGTAGACATCCCTTACATAAGCTATAATTATTACTTTGTCTTTCTCATCCATTTTACCTGAGAATACAACTGCACTTTGATACCTGACTCAAAATGTTTGCATCTCTTTTCTACAAACCATGGGAAGCAGGTATAATCTTCTCTTATATATCTTTAATATAAGGGCACTTTAATACCTGACTGGACAAGGTTTGTATCTTTTTTCTACAAACCATGAGAAGCGGGTAGAATCTTCCCTTATGTTTCTGTATTAGTATTTCCCCAATTTCATAGGAGAATGCAATTGTCCTTTGATACCTGACTTAGAAGGTTTGTATCATTTTATCTACAAACCATGAAAAGCAGGTAGAATCTCCTTTTATGTTTCTGTTATAGCATTTCATCTACTTCGCCTCGGAACACAATTGTGCTTTGATACCTGACTCACAAGGTTTGTATTTTTTTTTTTTTTTTTTTTTTTGTACAATCATGGGAATCAGGTAGAATTTCCCCTTATGTTTTTTAAGTAGGATAGCACCTGCTTTACCTGAGAATACAATTGGGCTTTGATACCTGGCTTGTAACGTTTCTAATTCTTTCTACAAACCATCGAAATGTATAATGTTCCCTTATATTTCTGTATCAGTATTTCACCTGTTTCACCAGAGAATACAATAATATTGCATATTTAAACCTGCCTCACAAGCTTTGAATATTTTTTCTACAAACCAGTGGAATCAGGTTAACTCTTCCCTAATATTTCTGCATTAGTTTTTTACATATTTCAACTGAGTATATGATTGTAGTTTGATACCTGACACACAAGGTTTGTATCTTTTTCTACAAACCACGGGAAGCAGGTAGACTTTTCCCTTATATTTCTGTTGTAGTTTTTCATCTATTTCACCTGAGTACATAGTTGTACTTTGATACACGACTCACAAGGTTTGTATCTTTTTTTCTACAATGTGAAACAGGTAGAATTTTCTTTCTAATTTCTGTATTAGTATGTCACCTACTTTACCTGAGAATGCTATTGTACTTTGATACCTATCTCAAAATGTTTGTACCTTTTTTCTACAAACCATGTGAAGCAGGTAGACTGTTCTCTTATATTTCTGTATTAGTTTTTACCATATTTAAACTCAATATATAATTGTACTTTGATACCTGACTCTCATGGTTTGTACCTTTTTTCTACGAAACATGGGAAGCAGGTATAGTCTTCCCTTAGATTTCTGCATTAGTATTTCACCTAATTCACCTGAGAATACAATTATATTTTGATACCTGGCTCACAAGGTTTGTATCTTTTTTTCTACAAACCATGGGAAGTAGGTAGAATCTTCTTTTTTTCTGTATTAGTATTTCCCCTATTTCACTCGAGATTAGAATTGTACTTTGTTACGTAACTCACAAGGTTTGTATCTTTTTTGTAGAAACCATGGGAAGCGGTTACTTCCTTTATTTCTCTGTATTAGTATTTCCCTATTTCACCTGAAAAATAATTGCAGTTTGATACCTGACTAACAAGGTTTCTATCTCTTTCCGCAACCCACGGGAAGCTGCTAGCATCTTCCCTGATATGTCTGTATTAGTATTTCCCCTATTTCACATAAGAATGCAATTGTACTTTGATACATGATTTACAAGGTTTGCATTTTTTCTCTACAAACCATCAGAAGCGAGTAGAATCTTCCCTTATGTTTCTGTAATAGCATTTCATCTACTTCAACTGAGAATACAATTGTGCTTCGATACCTGACTCACAAGGTTTGCATCTTTTTTCTACAAACCATGGGAAGCAGGTATAATTTTCCACAAACCATGGGAAGCAGGTATAATTTTCCCTTGTACTTCTTTATTAGTATTTCAACTATTTCATCTGAGAATACAATTGTACTTTGATACCTGGCTCACAAAGTCATTATCTTTCTTTTACAAACCATGGAAAGCAGATGGACTATTTTGTATTTCTGTATTAGTTTTTCACATATTTCAACTGAGTATATCATTGTAGTTTGATACCGGACTCACAAGGTTTGTATCTTTTTCTACAAACCATGGAAAGCTGGTAGAATTTTTTTTTTCTGTATTAGTTTTTCACCTATTTCACCTGAGTACATATTTGCACTTTGACACCTAATGCACAAGGTTTGTACCTTTTTCCTACAAACCATGGGAAGCAGGTATAGTCTTCCCTTATTTTTCTGTATTAGGAGCTCACAAAGTTCACCTGAGAATACAGTTATATTTCCATACCTGGCTCACAAGGTTTGTATCTTTTTTTCTACAAACCACGGGCAGTAGGTAGAAACTTCTTTTTTATTTCTGTATTGGCATTTCACCTATTTCATTTGAGAATACAGCTGTACTTTGATACCTGACTAACAAGGTTTGTATTTTTTTCTACTAACCATGGGAAGCAGGTCGACTCTTCCCTTATATTTGTATGGATATATAGTATTTCACCCTTTTCACATAAGAATGCGATTGTACTTTGATACCTGGCTCACAAGTTGGCTTAAAAGGTTCATCTTTTTCTACCAACCATGGGAAGTAGGTACAGTGAAACCAATTTTGAGAGACCACTGTAATGAAAGACCACATGCCCTTTAAGACCATATATTTTCAAAGTCCCTTTAGTTATCTTTTCCATGTTATTGAACCGCCATTGAGACCACCTGCCTTATGTGACCACTTTAAGCCTGCCCTATGGGTGGCCTCTCTTAACAGGTTTCATTGGATGGTCATCTCTTATTTTTCTATATTTGTTTCATTTTTTTCACATGAAAACACTATCACATATGGATACCCGACTCACAAGGTTTGAATCTTTTTTCTACCTTACTGACAAGGCTTGTATCTTTTTTTTCCACACACCATAGAAGTAGATAGCCTGTTTTCTTATATATTTGTTTTTAATATTTCCCCTGAGAATACAATTGCACCTTGATACTTGGAATGATGATGTCTGTGTCTTTTTTCCATATCCATACTTAGAATTTCATCCGAGAATACAATTATACTTTGATACCTGTCTGAGATGGTTTATATCTTTTTCCTACACTATCTACAGACCATGGAAGCAGGTGAAGAGGTTAGACTGATCTTTGATAATTGTATTTCAACTATTTCCCCAGAAAAGTACAGTGTGCTTTGTTACCTGATCTCCAAAGTTTGCATCTTTGTTCCTACAAACGACAGGAAGCATGTAGACTTTTATATCATATATCTGTCATTAATTTCATATACATTGTACAAAATAAAACCAAAAAAAAAAACAAAAAAACCAACAAAAACAAAAAACAAAACCAAAACAAACAAAAAAAAACCAAAAACACAAAAAAAAGAAAAAAACAAAAAAAAACAAAAAAACCCCAAAGCATATATCTTTTGTGAAACAGCGCCATTTCACAATCACAATGTACAATCAGTTTCATGTCAATATAACATTGTGTCAAATCGAGCTCCTTGCATTATTAATTTGGGAAAAAAGAAGATATAGTCTTGCCTGATCAAACTGTTAGAAAGCTACTAGACAACTTATGTGATATATGCCTAGCCAAAAAAAAAATCCCATGTCTGTTGTTTCATGATACTGTTGTCTTGCAAAAGGTGCAAGTGTGCTCTGCCCAGTGTGAAATACATATAGACTACATACATCAGACGGTGGAACCAAAGACAACAGGCTCAACGAAATAACAAAGCCCATAACCTTTCCTTCAAATGCAAGCCCTTATACCAGACTATCACATTTCATTGTGTATCACTATTTGTGCGCATGGACACACAGGGGTTAACAATCACATACAAGGTATACATGCCAAGCAAGTGTTTTACACAATGTTGTCGAATTCTTTTTTCTCAACCATTTAATCTTTCTTTGACACGACCACATGTGCACCAAAATTATTAGGCGTTATTGTGTACTGGGTTGTGTATTCAGCTGAATACACCTAAATTGCCAATTGTGACCCCTCCAATATTGCATCACAAAGTCATCATTCCAAATATTAGTCTATTTGGCAAATGTGGTCATGCAAGACGACTGCAACATTGTTTACTGTGTGTCCATCTTGTAAGTCAGGTATCAAAGTAGAATTGTATTCTCAGGTTAAATAGGGGAAATACTAATACAGAAATAAAGGGGAAAAGATTTACCTATTTCCCAGGGTTTGTACAAAAATAATACACACATTGTAAGCCAGGTATCAAAACATAATTGTATTCTCAGGTGCATTAGGTGAAATACTAATACAGAAATATAAGGGAAGACTATACCTACTTCCCATGGTTTGTTGAAAAAGGTACAAACCTTGACAGTCAAGTATCAGAGTACAATAGCATTCTCAGGCAAAGTAGGCGACATACTTATACAGAATTGAAAAAGAAAATTCTACCTGTTTCCTATGGTTTGTAAAAAATAATACAAACCTTGTGAGCCAGGTATCAAAATATTAGTGTATTCTCAGGTGACTTAGGTGAAATTCTAATACAAAAATGTAAGGGATGACTATACCTGCTTCCCATGGTTTGTTGAAAAAAGGTACAAACCTTGTGAGTCAGGTATCGAAATACGTTTGTACAATTGCATTTTCATGTGCAATAGGGGAAATACTAAAACAGACATATCAGGGAAGTCGGTACCTGCCTCCCATGGGTTGCAGAAAGAGATATAAACCTTGTGAGTCAGGTATCAAAATACAATTATTTTCTCAAGTGAAATAAGGAAAATACTAATGCAGAAATACATGTATAAGGGAAGACTATAGCTGCTTTCAATGGTTTGTAGAAAAAAAGTAGAAACCTTGTGAGTCATGTAACAAAGTACTATTGTAATCTCAGGTAAAAGACAAATACAAAAATATAAGGGAAGAGTCTACCTGCTTCCCATGGTTGGTAGAAAAAAAATACAAATCTTGTAAGTCAGGTGACAAAGTACTATTGTAATCTCAGGTGAAATGCTAATACAGAAATGTAAGGGAAGAGTCTACCTGCTTCCCATGGTTCGTAGAAAAAAGGAGGTACAAACTCTGTAAGTCAGGTATCAAAGCACAATTGTATTCTCATGTGAAATAAGTGATATACAAAAACAGAAACATAGGGAAAGATTCTACCCGCTTCACATAGTTTGTAGAAAATAGGATACAAACCTTGTGAGTCAGGTGTCAAAGTACAATTGCATTCTCAGGTGAAATGGGGGTAAAACTATTACAGAAAGAAAGACAAAGATTCTATTTACTTCCCATGGTTTGTAGAAAAATAACACAAACCTTGTGAGCCAGGTATCGAAATATAAGTGTACTCTCAGGTGAATTAGGTGAAATACTAATACAGAAATATAAGGGAAGACTATACATGTTTCCCATGGTTTTTTGAAAGAAGGTACAAACCTCTGGAGTCAGGTATCAAAGTACAATAGCATTCTCATGCGAAGTAGGTGACATACTTAATACAGACATGAAACTGAAGATTCTACCTGCTTCCCATGGTTTGTAGAAAAAGATACAAACCTTGCGGGTCAGGTATCAAACTTCAATGATATACTCAGTTGAAATATATGAAAAACTAATACAGAAATATAAGGGAAGAGTCTTCCTGCTTCCCAGGATTTGTAGAAAAAAGTTAAAAACCTTACCAGCCAGGCATCAAAGCACAATTGTATTCTAAGGTGAAATAGGTGAAATGCTAACACAGGAACATAAGGGAAAATAATACCTGCTTATCATGGTTTGTGAAAAAAAAAAGATACAAACCTCGTAATCATTTAACAAAATACGGTTGCATTCTTATGTGGAATAGGGAAAATACTAATGCAGAAATATAAGGGAAGACTATACCTGCTTCCCAAGGCTTGTCGGAGAAAGGTACAAACTTTGCGAGTCCGGTAACAAAGTACTATTGTAATCTCAGCTGAAATACTAATACAGAAATATAAGGGAAAAGTCTACCTGCTTCCCATCGTTTGTAGAAAAAAAAACAAAAGTTGTAAGTCAGGTATCAAAGCACAATTGTATTCCCATGTGAAACAAATGAAATGCTAATAAAGGAACATGGGGTAAAAATTCTACCCGCTTCTCATGGTTTTAAGAAATAAAGATACAAACCTTGTAAGTCATATATAAATTTGCGATTGTATTCTCAGTTGAAATAGGGAAATACTAACACAAAAATAAAAACGGAGATTCTACCTACTCTCCGTGGTTTGTAGAAAAATAAAACAAACCTTGTGAGCCATGTATTAAAATATAAGGTGTATTCTCATGTGAATTAGGTGAAATACTAATACAGAAATATAAGGGAAGAGTATACCTGCTTCCCATGGTTTGTTGAAAAAAGGTACAAACCTTGAGAGTCAGGTATCAAAGTACAAAAGCATTCTCACGCAAAGTGAGTGACACACTGAAACAGAAATTTTTGAAAAAGAATATTCTACCTGCTTACCATGGTTTGCAGAAAAAGATACGAACCTTGCGGGTCAGGTATCACACTTCAATGATATACTCAGTTGAAATATATGGAAAACTAATACAGAACTAGGAAAGATGATTTGCTGCATAGCATATAGGTGCGTGCGTCTTCAAATTATATTGGTATGGCAATGTACAACTATTCCATAACACAGGGATAGCAGTTGGAATGGCATCTCTATCTATTATAGCTTTGAAATTATTTAAGATTTAAAATTTGTAATGGTGCTATTGAGCATAATTTAATTTACAACATCTTTTGCTTTAGATTCATTACATGCGCAACGGTCAATAACCCCCTGGTAGAAGTTAAAATGACATGTATATCTAGGGTAGTTTTGAAGATATTCAAGTTTTAAAATGTCCAATGCTGTTAATTAGCATAATTTAAATTGCTACAACTTTTTGTTTTAAGTCCATTAAATGTGCACTGGTCAATAACCCCTTAGTAGAAGTTAGAATGACATCTCTATCTATCATACTTTTGAAGATATTCGAGATTTAAAATTTCAAATGCCTCTAATGTGCATGATTTTAAACATCTCCATTCCTCTGTATACAACGGTCAAACTCCTTGTATGGAGGTACAAACATGCCAAGTTTGGAGTTTGTATGTATAATAGTGTCCAAGAATGTGTCTGACAAATTTGCTGGTAAAGAAAGAAAGAAAGAAAGAAAGAAAGAAAGAAAGAAAGAAAGAAAGAAAGAAAGAAAGAAAGAAAGAAAGAAAGAAAGAAAGAAAAGTTTGTGTTGACACACACACTTTAAGTATAAGGGAAGAGTCTACCTGCTCCCAAAGGTTTGCAGAAAAAAGTTACAAACCTTTTTTGGGGTTGGGGTCTTCTTTGATTAGTTTATGAACACAAATATAAAGAAATCCCAGGTTAAGAAGTTCTTTTTAGTTTTCATTTGTTCCGATAAACAAGATGTTTCTTGTGTTACGCTACAAAATAGATAATTTTTCTCGCTGAATGCACCCAAATTAATGTAACACAGCGAAGTGATATAGCTACTAGGTGACCACGCGACTTGCTACGGTCCCGGGGGGGGGGGGGTACTCCCCGGAATTTTTGGTGGGTAGGCTCCACCGAGGGTACAAAACCCGGACCCAACGGGAGCGGAACCAATGTGAAAATGGGGGGTCTTTTGGAGCTTGTATTGAAAAAAAAAAATGAAATTTTACATAAAATTTGGTGTACTTTGGGGCAATTTGGAGACAGGAATTGAAAAACACAGGGGTCTTTGGGTGAGACAAGCGAAAAAGGGGGGTCTTTTAGAGCTACAAGCAGGAAAAAGGGGGGTCTTAGAGAGCGACAAGTACCGAAAATAGGGGGTCTTTTCCGCGGCGCCTACCCGTATAGCAAGGTATAGGAAGTACCCCCCCCCCCCCCGGGCTACGGTATGACACTGCGACAGAGTTGATTCGCAACCAAGCTGAAAGCGACGAACTGTTAGTGTTACAGATTCGTTTTATACAGGTCAGCTATTCAAGTGAATGAAACTTAGCAAACAAAAGAACTTAAACACTCACTCCCACAAAATTAAGACAACTACATCAATGTCAACACAAAATGCTGTAGGCATACTGTTACAAGAAAGTGACCAAAGTGACTATTTCTGTGAGTGAAAATGACAGCCACACCAACATTCACAACTCTTCAACTCTGCATCAGCTTCAGCGCTACACCACAGGCTACACTGTTTGAGATAGAATGGATGATTATTACAATATTGGGTAAAAAAAATAGCTCGGCCCGCTACACAGCCTATATTATGGCCCTGTTTACGGAAAATGAACATGGGTACAATTTTCTGTGATGATATTATCCAATTTAGCAGATGTTTGCGGTTCGCCAAGTTGTACGCCCATGCCTAGTCACATTAGGGGATCCCCAAACAGCTCGTCATATCCGGTTGTGACGCCATCAGAGACCCTAAACTAAAACTGCTTGCGGAGGTTTGTATCAAGTCTCTTCCTGTTGCACAAGCGAAAACATGCCACCTGACCTGACAGTGACAGTGCAGTCACACTGTAATGTTTGTTGTGACTGGGAGGTGCAGTGACTGGTCAAAGGTAACTGTTATGGTACATCAAGTTTACCTACATTAAGTTCGTTTGTGTTTAAGTGGAACCAGGCAAGGTAGTACACTTCAATAACAGCTCTTAGCAGGACAGTCAACATTTCAGGATTCAGACTCCAGTACCAATTGTTTGTCAAAGACAAAGATTTACAACCTCAACTTCTCAAGTATGGTCGATCTCGCCTATTTCTATTGCACATGCTCCGTCAGAGCTTTACTAAATCACGCTCATAATCAAAATTTCGTCACAAATTTAAACACCGCTAAATGGACGATCATCACAGTACCACTTTTTCGTGATTTGTAATATTTAACTATTTTAAGGATATTAATTAATGAAATAACTGAATTTTTGTTTTTTGTCTTCGGTTGATTTTTTTAAAGACTTAACTAAATAAATATAAAATAAAGACCCAAAGAAATACCCAAGTACTTCACCTGGAATTTATTTTCAGTGACAGTATCTCCACATTTTATGTTTAGTTTCTTGCCTTTAATATTTTTGTCCACTCTCCTTCATTTCCTGGTACAAATTAGGGCCGTTCTTTGGAATTCGGTCCGGGTGTTTAAAGATGTTCGGCACACTGGTCAAAAGAATTTAGAAATCTCTGGTTTTTGGTGTGAACAAAGATATTGGCATTTGAAACAAAATGCAAGTAAAAAATTGGCATGTCACGGTGCTACTTTTGTCGCTAGGTGGCGATACATGTGAGGACTACAGAAATTTGATAGCAGCCATTATATATGTGGGTAAAAGCGAAAAAAAAAATTAAGGATGCATAACTATGCATAAAGTAACTCGATATGAGTGTTTGCAATGTATATCAAGCCTTTTAATAACAAATATGTAGACAAAACAGGCTGGAATGTGACTTTAAATTCATCTTGTCTTGCAAAAATGTATAAGTGCTCACATTATTTTGTAAGTTTGAAATAGAAAAAATATTTACAAATCCCTGAAAAATTGTAGGGGGTTTCCAAAATATGTACTGATTTCAAGGATTAACAAAAAAAGATATCATAAGGTGCTATTGTTTCCACAATTGTACTAAGAATTCATGCATGTTGACTTAATTTGTTCTAAGTTCATAGGTAAAGGTATCCATTCATTGTCCCACTTCGATACCATATCAATATACATGTATGTAGCTCAAATAAACGACAGTACATTGTTAATTTTATATTCCAGTCATAATATATACTTTCATAGTTTTACTTAGAAGAGGCAAACATTTTAAGATCCTGTCCATAGTGCAATACAGCAATGTGGAAAAAAGAGGTAACAATAAGAATATCAAAATTATAGTTGCCTTAATACATTGTCGAATGGTAACACAGGCAGCACATTATCAAATATGCCTGTGCCACCTTTTGACGCTGGGGTATTACTGTGGTCCCCCCCCCCTCCCCAAGTTGGGACAGCGTTTATCGTACCACATTCACAAGAAACGGACAGTACACTGGCCAAGCCATATCGTTTTTCTGATTCTGTATTTTTAGGGACAATGTTTTTTTTTTACATTCCTCGCATACAAGATTATCGGCTAGTACACTAAGCTCCACTATTTTATGACCTTCGTCCCAGTTGTAACTGTCAGTGTTTACATGTACATGTGGCATTTGGGGGGTGGGCGTGGCACTTTCGACGGTGGCTTGGTCAGCGTTCGCTGATTGTGTACATGCGTTTTGGTCTACCACTGTCATGTTTCGACCTATTCTGCCTTGTTTTAAAGTATTTAGTCCTTTGTTTTGGCATTTGTTAACAAACCGCCCATTCTTTTTCCTTTTCACTCTTGGTAAACAATCCATATTTCTCAAACGGAACTGTGCAAAAAAGGAAAAGCGAACAGCAGCTAGTGCAGGTATCGACAAATACCAGCTCTAACTGTATAGAGGCATTGGACCATAAATGGTTGCGCATATCGCGATGTACCGAGCGTCTTTGAAAGTTGAAGTATGGCATGTATTATTAGAAACTTTTGCAGAGGAACTGGTAACTATCACAGGTTGCGATAACATTGATTAAATTTAGTATCCGTGCACTCTAGATCAGTTATTTTCCACTTTAGTACAGTACCCCTAGCCCTCCGTATTCGTCTGCATGCGCCATGTTGGTCTAGTAATACTTCTGGTTCTCGCTAGTTGATGCTTCTTGCAATGCATTCTCACCAGAGCTTTCATGTTCGGCATGAATGCCACCGACCACCAAAATTCCCCGCCAGCTCAGGCGGTAAGAGAGGAGGGTCACGGGAAAGGATTTGGACTGTGTGGGTTCGACTCCCCCACAGGGTAGCAGAAGAGCAGTGAAACCAAATTAAAAAAAAAAAAATAAGCTCCAAAATCCAGACCGAATTCCAAAGAAGCTCCCAAATTAGATGCACAACTTCACCTTTTGACAGTCAATTTTTATGATTAATATATTATTTATACAGCTTATTCTACATTTTCCATTTTTTTTTTCAAGTTGACACGAAAAGTTAAAGTGCAATAATAATAATGATTCTGCTTTATTGTTTGCAGACAAGGACCACAAAAAATTGAAATCAAACTTAGTAGAGGATTAATCCATAAATAAATGGTCAGTGGGCTAATCTAGATTATATATTGAGTTAGATGCAATCTCATTGATTGCAATTGGGTTGAATTGTGGGATGTTCATTGAAATCTGGATCAGAGTGGACCTCTGTAGCCAAACCCAAGGATTTCAGGGAGAAAGGGGGGTGAAAACCACTGTGCAGAATAGGCTATAAGCCATGTATCTTCAGCTGAAGGGTACACAGTATGTATGCATGAAAAAAATAGCAATTTACAATATGCAGGTTCAGACTGCATGGGATTTAATACAGATTTTTTCCAAAAGATTTAGTTTTTCCAAATGGCAAAGGGGAAAAAAGAGCCATGGCTGCCATAAAAAAAAAATTATGAATGAATTTATGTTTATATTTATATTGTTTCCTGTATCTAAATCATGCTAATGTTTCACCCATGCATATTTTATTTAAGAATCGAAGATCTATTGTGAGCCAAGGATCAACTCAAAATGGCTGGGCCTACACTTGATACATTTGTGGAACAACTGCATGCAGCTGCAGCGTCTGGAGACACCAAGCTGACAGCAGCTCTAATCAAAGGTAGTTATAACTGTCAGGACCATTATAACAGTTTGTCATCTTGGAAAGGTGAAGCCATATACAGTAAAACCTCCCTATACCGAACACCTTTGGGACTGGAAAAAAATGTTCGGTATAGGGAGGTTTGCTTACATTGGAAGTATATATTTGGGACTGAGAAGTGGTGTTCAGTATGGAGAGGTGTTCGGCATACGGAGGTGTTCAGTTAGAGAGGTTTTACTGTATCGTTATGGCTCATGATTTTATTAATTTAATGAGGTTCTGCTTTGGGTAGCATATTATCTATGCAACCCATTGGGAAACCGCACACACGTACCCACACTGTGTTTTTACACACAGTCCCAAGCTCCTGTGTTCAGGGCTTTGTGGTACGGTAGTACCATCACCCAGAAGTATGATTAATCACACCTGCTGACCCCCAGCATTGTTTCTATGGCAGTCCTTATTTTACTGGCCTGCCGGGATTCAAATTCTTTTGAATCTAATTCACCTTGACAATAACATCTTAGTAGAACCGAGATTCTGTGTTACGCAATCACGATAACGTGTTTTACGTGACAACAGAAAGTTACCCCTCGGCATATATATCAGACGTAAGGTCGGTTAGCCCACAGTTCCTGATGAGTTGTGAAACACAACGAAACCGGTCGAACTTCTTCTACTTCTAGCTATTGTGACCCTTGCTCGGTCCTTACAAAATATTTTATTAATTTACCTGCATGCACACAAATGTCAAATGTTGTCTTCTTTAGAAGTGTTACTTTTAACTTTATTATTATTACAGAAAATGTTGTGAATAAGAGTCATGGAAGATCAAGTCCCACATGTATTTGAAAAACACACTTCCAAAGTGGTCAGCTTTGCCTTGCATGGCTTTGATTTTTAGCATCCAACCTATGCTACAGAAAGTCACTGACATAATCTTACTCTTACTAAGATAAAGTTTAAAAGAGGCTCTAACTTAATAAGAAGAAAGTGGATGATATTCCTCCACAGGAGTTAAGAAAGTGGGAGGGTAAGTTGGCAAGCATTAAGGGTATACGGTATAAAGCCATGCTCTGGGATCTGTAGGGCTTGCTCATCCTGGAAAAATTCTTAAATTTGCAGTTCGTTTTATTTGTAGTAATCTGCGGACATTTCAGGTGCCTTTCAAGGTAATCTTCAAGGAAAAATTTCTAAAAGCTGCAATTAATTCCCTAGTACATGTATATGTATTTATTTTAAAATGTCATTGAGACAATCACTGAAAGGTAGTCAAGTCACAAAGTTATTTGCCACTAGCCTACATTATGAATACAATGGGTGTCTGTGTGTGTTTTCAATTCCCTGAATATAATGTGGGTAATCAAGTCCTTTTTTCAATGTACTGCAAAAAGTATGCTTTATATGTAAAGTAAGATCATAAAAATTTAGGTCACAAAGCCCAATGTTTCAGTGATATCAAATTGAATTCACTTGCAAATTTTTGCAATACTTGATATTGATATTATAAAAGCCTCATAGAACTACCAAAAACAATTTTTAAAAATGGAAATTTTGAGTTTGGTGTCTCAATTTTATTTTTATTTTTTTAATTTATGAAAATTTCGAGTTCAAAATCTCAAAATTTCATGATATAGATCCAAATTGCAAGATTGTATTGAAATTTTGACTTCAAATACATGTAAGTAAATTTTGGAACTTTTCTCACAATTTCAAAGTTTTAAGTCTGCAAATTTCAATTAAAAAAATGGAAATTTTACGTTTGTCAAAATTTGGACTTTTTTCCTCAAAAAAAAATCGGAAAAAATACTCATAATTATATGAAAATTCTCAAAGGTTTTGATTTTTTTTGTGTGTGTGGTACATTTAAGTTTTCATGTGATATTATGCATGAGTTTCGTTTCAGAGAGTGGAGATCAGACTTTCCTACAAGTAGGAAAATCCCTGAATCTCCCAGTACATGTAGATCAGAAGACTTGGAGTTAAAAAACTGATATTCTATTTTACCTTATACCAGTGTTTTGTTTTCATGAATGTGCACTGTATCGACTACACACATGCACATGTTACTTTTGTTGCAATTCCATGTCAGTTGAAAAATTTTGTCAGGTCTTAAATTCATAATTTAACAAAACCAAAATGAAAAGATAAAATACAATTACATATCAGAAAATAGAACCCAAGTTTCATTGTGCATGAAGTCAGTTGCCATGTTTATAACAAAATTGCTTGATTCAGGAGTAAAAATCAGTCCAAGACTCATAATTTTGGAGTCCATATATTTGTAAATTTGTGGATTTACTTTTACTGTAAAAAGCAGGAAACTAGAAATGTAACAAAATAAAGTAAATTACAGTTAAATCTGACACATTGAAGGTTGATCATAGTTTGTGTTATGTTTCTCAGCACCAGTTCATTAAGAATATCAACTGTATCTACTGTAAAAGTATTTTATTTCCACATGTAAAAATGTTATCTTATTTTGTGTGTTTATTGTAGTACCTTACACAGGAGTGTAAAAAAATTAAACCCTTACTCACTGACTGGTTCAAATATTTCAGGCATTTAAGTGAAGTTTTATCTCACTATTTTGGCATAGTTCCCATTACATTATGTTAGAAATGCTGTTTCATTGTGTTTTCATTTTCATGGTATTTTGTCATTGATCAGTGAAATAGGCAAAAATAAGATACAGTAAAATATAGGGTATTTACAGTGATGCTTTGGCTTTGAGTTACAGGGGCTCCTGGAAATTTGGATGCCAAAAACGAACGAGGCTGGACTGCCCTAATGCTTGCTGCCAGGAATGGACAGTCTGAAGTGGCGCAGCTGTTAGTTGACAACAGGTACAGACAACACAGTACCATTAACAACAAACAGTACACAGTCACAATGCTTGAAATTCAGTGTTGCCACCTGGTGAATGTATATTTTCAGGAGATTATCACATGACGAGCGGCGTAAGCAGCGGAGCCCTCCTAGGGTGGTCCGGGGGCATGCTCCCCGGGAAAAAAATTTAAAACAGACATCAAAATATGCATTTTTGTGGCATTTGAGGGTACTTGGATTCAAGTTTCAGTTTGCCATGAGATGCACAGCAGCTTAATTTGCCTTAAAAAAGCATATTTGTTCAAATTTACCATATTATGTTTTTAGAATGCCATTTGTGGTTATTTTCATGAGATTCTTGGAGTGATTCGGGAGTTGGGAGGGTAAATAGCACATGCCTGAATTTTTGGGAGACTCCCACATAATTCGGGAGGGTTGGCAACATGGGAAATTAGCACCTTCACTAGGCATGCTCAATGCAGATTTGTGTTGACTATAACCCTGTTGGTTACAAGACTTTGACTGCTCTTCTCTGGAACCCTTTCCAGCTCAAGTCACCCAAAATACCCCAACGCACCCAAAATGTACCTTTCCTTGGCTGAGGTTGGGTGCATTGCATTTGACCTGTGCTGAGGAAGGCTATATTGACTGAGTGTTATTGTAACCAGGAAAGAGTTGAAATGACTTTCTGCTGTGAAACTGTTAAAACATCTGGCATTACAATTTGGGTTTAAGTTTCTCTTTATGTTTTAACCGATCGGTTAGCGACGATATAGTCATTAGTAAGTTTGGCATGTGCACAAGTGTTACTTTTAAGCTCTGACCATATTTATTACATACATCAGTGTACATGCTGTTGCTTCATTGGGAGTATCCTGTGAGCATGTAGTCTACATTGCTGATACATGTATGTGCCGGCAGATTATCATCCATAAGTGTACTTAGGACTGCCAGTAGCATTTAACCCTGTCATGGTCAGAAAGACAACAAAATGGTGTATGTTGAGCGCTTAGCATCCAGCCCCACGGCATAAAAGAAACAATGCAGAACAGCAGACTGGTCATCTGGACAGGCTTCAAATTCACAAGTAACACCAAACACCTATCATGTAAACAGAATTATTAGATCATTATTTTAAGCCATAGTTCCCATGTTTTTTTAAGATATGGAGTAATGAGTGAAAAATTAATTCCCAGTCATACTGAAAAGAAAGGTAGCATTCTATGTCAATGAGAACTTGTGACATTTTTATTTGCGTTGGTTTGTCACTGAGTTTGTTATATGTGTATGATCACAATCAAAACTGAAACATTTTAAGCAAAGCAAAAAATCAATATATACATATATACATATATCGGTGTGTATGCATACATTTACATATGTGTATACACGTTATTTATGTATGTATGTATGTATGTATGTATGTATGTATGTATGTATGCATGTATGTTCAACAGTGTGAAATAATATTGCACTGCAATGAAATGAGCATGATGTTTACTTGTATCACAAATACTTAAAGTATTTGTGAGGAATGTTCAGACTGGACTTTTATAGCTTAATTTAAAGCCAAGGCCTTTCTCAACCCATGTCAATTCTTAAATTCTAATTTTGAATGTATGAATGTTACCCTTTCATACATTTCTTGGTTTGTTGTTCTACATGTACATGCGTTAGCTTGAACACATGTTGACTTTGCAGATCATCATATTGAAAATTTGGGGATTGCCCACCAAAAAGTTGATGGAGGAATATCATTGATCTCAGGTTTCTCAGTTACTTAAGTTTTTATGTTATTTCAGGCATATATGAACACATTAGCCTATTTGTTTATGGTTATATGTATAAGTGGAAGTAATTCTGTATGCATATAATTTTTTGCCAGGTGTGATACAGCTGTCATCAATGGCACAGGACAGACTGCGTTAGATATTGCCAAATTCTGGAATCATAAGGATGTTGTGAAATTATTGTCTCCATCTGAGGAGGTTGACGGTGTGCCCATGTACTCTCGACAGCCAGCTGTGGTTAACTATTTCTCCCATCAACCCCTTGAACGTGCAGCTCATAAAAGAAAAGATAAGGAGTGGCTGGAAAGGGTGCTAAAACGTAAAAACACAAAATTTGTCATGTTTTCAGAGTTAAAGCCCCTTGTAATACTCAAACCAGAGGATATAGTTTCTTCCACCAGTGGGCGTTATGAGGCATGCATTGCTAGATACACTGACCTTGAAGATCACCTGGCTTCAAATCCAGTGATTGTATTATTAGGTATTGAGAAATTACATGACAAAAACAAAGCAATGGAAACCGTCGAAATGTCAGCATGGTTTGCTGTTGATATCAGCTGCCTAACTGATGAGCAAGTAAAGAAAATCAGCCCCCAGGGGGAGCTGGTATCAGTCTTTCCTGGGATGACGGATATGAGTGAAGAAGAAGGTGCTATACTAGGAGAGGCGAGGTCACTTTTGGCTTGGCATGACCGCTACCAATTCTGTCCAACATGTGGTAATTCCACGGTAGTGGAGGAGGCAGGGTGGAAAAGAAAATGTGCTCAGGAGGAATGCAGGAGCCACAAAGGTACACTATTAGTTCTTGTTTTGAGACACAATCTCTCTTGTCACACCACAGTGATGTTATTCTATGTAACCTTTTCAATGTCAAAATACTTCCACAGAGAGACCACATATTTATGAAATCAGTTTTGGGCACATCTCTTGTGAACATGTTAGTGTTGTTTTTCAAAGAAGGGGGACACTAAAGTGCACAGCTTTTTTCTAAATTTCTGAAGTCAAAATGTTCTGCATGAAAAAATATCATTTTGGTTTAGAAATACTGGTATGAAAACATTGTTATACACAAATCGGAACAGATTACAAAAACAGAGTTAAGTTTCACAGTGCCTTGCTATGAGCAGTTATTCACAGCGTATACATGTATATTTACAGGTGGATATTCCCATCATGAGCACTTAGATGAATGGTTACAAAATTTGAAAAATGTAATTCAAAAAAAAAAATTGACTTGATTATATGGTTACAGGTGTACATAATACATCATACCCTCGATTGGATCCCACAGTAATCATGGCTGTCATCTCGCCGGACAACAAGCAGCTGCTCTTAGGGCGAGGCAGCAAGTTTCCGAAAGGTTTTTGGTCATGTCTTGCAGGCTTTGTGGAACCAGGTATGATCACAGCTTGATATGCACATGCTGGTCACATAATGACCACCAATAGGAGCTATGCATATTGAGTTCCCACCCCAACTGCATACCTCATTGCCTAGTCTCGCTTGGTGAGTTATGGCGAGATCTGGGTCGATATCTTGTGGCAACAAGCGGGATATTACTTATATTTTGGAAATACAGACTACTTATCAGAGCCATGTGGAAGGTTTTTTTTATATATGGCCTGGGAAGTACGGGAAAAATACCAGTTTGGCATTTGTGAACTTAAATTTCTCCAAAAAATGCTAATTTTGCGAAAAATGAGTATATGGTCCATCTGTGACAGTGATGCAACCCACAAGTCCCCTGTGATTGCCAGGAGTCAAACCCATGCTATGTGGTGGGAAATTAATATGCATGCTGCATGTTATTAATTTTTGGGGGGTGAGGTGGGAGTGGAAGCGCAGGGTATGTATCCCACTTGCTTACATGCCACCTGAAGGTCTACATATATGCTATATTTTAGTATGTTTGTGTGCCAACACTGATACATATATGTTCTGGGTTTTTTTGGTCTTAATCTGGGAACCTTTAATTTGTATGTAAACAGTGACATTTTATTTAACCAGGAATTGTTTACTCTACATGTTGGCCATGTTTCCCCACTTCATAAAGCTGCTGATGCAGCTGCCATGACAAAACACGTGATACCAGGATCAAGTCTAATTGGCTAGTTTGCTACCACTTGTGGTAGGAGACTGAATTCTATCTCCGAGCAACTTTTGTGTTAGGGTATGATATATGTATATCCCCAGCTTAAAAAAACAGAATTGACAAGAAAAATTTCAGACCATAAAGTATCTTGACTAGCCTGTCAAAAATATTTGAACATGTTCTCACTGAACAGTTAGGCTGCTTCTGCCAATCGGTGTACTATGAAATGATATCAGCCTATCAGAAGGCACATACAGTTACGCCCGTCTAAAAGTTAACAGCCAAACGCTTTTTTCGCGTTTTGCTGGTGTTTGGCTTGTGTTTGGAAATGTTTGAAAACGTTTGGAATGTGTTGGGAAAGTGTTTGGAAAGTGTTTAGAAAGCGTTTGGGAAAAATCTCAAACACTTTTACAAAACGTTCGTACACTTCTCCAAACGCGTTCAAACACTTTCCAAACGCGTTGAACAATTACCCGAACGATTTCAAACAATTTCACAAACGCATTCAAACACTATGCATTTCAAACACTTCCATTTAAATGATGAAGAATCTCCAAATGTATTTTCAACAGGTCCAGCAATATATGATGTACCTACATGTAAATGTGCACTTATCCAGCATTATAGGTTGTATATATTTATATAAAACACGATCCGAATACGTTTACCCAAGTGTCTAATTCAACTAAAATTAATTAAAGACTTAATTCTTCATTTAAGATGTCATGAATACTTCATCTTTCAAAAACTATTTCGGAGAAAATCCATAGGCAATATCATGATCAGATCATGATTCATGATCTGATCATGATTTTGCCTATAAATTTACTCCAAAATAGTTCCTAATTTTCAGTTAATATATATATAATTACTCCAAGGACCAATGGAGTATCGCCTGGCTTACTCCACTGGAGCTAATTCTATTGCTTGGCTTAGTAAGCCAAATAATACTTACATTGAGCTGCTTCTGTATTTCCATTCGAAAGTTTAAAAGTTAGCCTTTTTTCAAGAACTTCACTTTCAGAAAAAGTATGATAGCGACTGGGTATACTTGCTACTGAAAGATCTGTAACTTTATAATAAATGAAGTGTTAAACCTGTTAATGTAAGCATATTATTTGTTTTCTTCTAGTTATACTTATTCTCTTCCTTAATTAGGTATGACCATGTCATAATATTGTTGATTACCAGTAACAATATAAATACTAGCAGGTAAAGGTGACAAATACATGTCGTTAGAATTACCAAGTGTACATGTACATGTATTACATACGTTTGGCGCAAAGTGTAAAGTGTTTGAAAGGGTTTGGAAAAGTGTTTGAAAACGTTCGGCATTCACCAAATGCGTTTGGAAAAGTGTTTGAAAGCATTTGGCAAAGTGTTTGTAAAGCGTTTGGAAAGTGTTTGCAAAGTGTTTGCTACGCGTTTGCAAAACGTTTGACTTTCACTGAAAGTGTTTGGGAAACGTTTGAGAAACGTTGGTGCGTTTGGCGTTTGTTAACTTGAACGTGAGCGTAACTGTACATGTAGCTGCCACATGGTACCAAGTAAACTTCTGGGAGATTGGAGAGAAAGTCTCAATAATAGATACCATGTTGGCACTGTCATGATGGATTTATCATGCACCTTTGATGAATTGCAACATGAAATTCCCTTCGCCAAACTATCAGCATATGTTACAATGTCCATCTTCTGAATATAAGCAGAACTCAACAAAGAATGACAACAATGATATAACTTTAACAATAACAATATATTAACAATCTAAATCAGTGCAAAGTAGATAAACTTATCTCCACTGGTATTTCAACAGTCAAACAGTCTTAGATAAATCCTAAACCCTGGTGAGATTATCCACAGGTACTATCCCGCAGTTCCAAGTCCTATGACAGGTGCCAAATGATCTGGTACAAATCCCACAGAGGTACGGTTTGGGTCCAATGTGGTACTGAAAGGTGTGGTGCTGATCCAATCCCACTGAAGTATGGTTAGGTTCCAATGTGGTACAAAATACCAGTCCACTCAAAGATAATGTACAAACTCCACACGTAAAAAGTATACATTGGTAGCACCAAATATGCAAGTCCACTCCAGACACTGTCCACACTCCACAGATACAATGTGAACAATGGCTCACACTCCCAATGGCTTGATGACAACACACAGCTTCTGTCAGATCCGTCAGAATTCTCTCTTCTGCTCTGCCAGGAAAATATCTGCTTTATATATAGAGAGCCAGAGAGATATCACCATTGTTCCAGTGTTTTCCAATTAGTCACACATCAAAGTGCATTGAGACCTGTCTGATCACCTTATATGAATGTAGGTCTCCATTCTAGCTTATTCCACCTGTTTACAAGTTACATGTGAGTCACCCACAAACAGGCCAACTCAGTGGCTCTGCAGTGACCCTGCAAAGTATTCATTGAACTCAATGACCTGGCACACCCTGAATGAATACAGGGACCTCTTCAAATGAAAACAAACAGCCATACACATTTTCATAACCGCATATGGTATGGATGCTACACTTGTCCAACTGCTGAAAACTTATCTCACAGAGAGAAAACAGAGTCAAACTTATTAATATACACAGTTCATGGCAGATGATAACACAGTTGTCTCAAACACAAAAATAAGGCAGCTACTCTTGAACGCCTCCAAACTAAAACGGTCTCTCAAAACAGGTTCTACTGTATACATGTTAAAATAACTCCTGCTTTACAGCACAATACAAACAACTGAGATAAAAATGTAATGATGAATATTATGGAGAAAGTCACATGATATGATAAAAATCAAAATTACGAATCATGATAATTTGAATAAAAGATAAAAGGGATCAGTCGAAAAGATATAGCACCCAATAAACTCCAGGCCCACATGTAAATGCAAGAGGTATGAGGGCACTCATCCATTTTTGTATCTACATGTAGCTATTATTAAATGTGCAATAAGTACCTTTACATTTTGGGCCTTCCCATTTTTCAATAACTTTTAAAATTTTTAGTTGGACCTTCTTTGTATCAGCAACATGGAAGAATAAAGACTGCAGAGTAATTTAAGTTTATATGCTGGACTTCATAGTTCTTCATGCCCCATGCCTGGGACCTTCTCAGTCTACATGATGACTCAACACGTGAGTGAGCTAATTCCCCCAAAGCTCCAGCAGTTTCCTCAACCAACACATCCCCCAGTCACACTCCTTAGTGATAATGACACCTAGCGGAACATATAATGGTCATGTTTCTTGTCTTTGTTCTTCAGGAGAGGGGATTGAGGATGCCTGTCGGAGGGAGGTGATGGAGGAATCTGGTATCCCAGTGGGAAGAGTTGAGTACCATTCCAGCCAACCTTGGCCCTTGCCTGCATCTTTCATGATTGGATGTCTGGCTTATGCCACAGACACAAAGATTAAGGTAAGACTATGGCCGAGCCCTCTTTTTTTCTAGCCCAAGACACAGATTAATGGGATTTGCATAACCATGTCATGTTCAAAATGTAGAGGCTGCCTGTAGAAAAAAATGAAGGGGCGATTCAATTGATAAAAAAAAAGTAAAAGTTTTGTCTCTTGCTCAGCCTCATGAAGTGATTTTTAGAGCAAAACTGCCTCTATGCCACACTCCCTTCCAAAACAAAGTACCATAATACCTCCACCTTTTTCTTTGTGACTCATGGAATGACAAGTCCTTTGGTATTTTAGAGCTCAGGTGACTTGTTAGTCAGCTTCATCCATTGTCATCATCATCATCTTTGCCTTCGGCTTTGTCCTTTCACATTGCACATTTTTGACCACTCTGAAAGTGTGGGCCAGGTCCTCTCCCAACTTTGTAGGAACCTATACTTTGGGTAGGTTTTTACTAAGTTTGTTCAAATGGTCATACTCCAGAGATTTTTTGATTTTATATGAATTTTTTAGCTGAGCTGACTGGTCAGTCAGCTGAGCTTATCTTATGGTTGTCTCTCCATCGTCCGTCCATATTAATACATTATCATAATATTAATACATTATCAACAATGCATACTTTTGCTTTGGAACCAGAGTCTATCAACAAATAGTAGGAATACCAATGGGAACAGATCCAGCCCCATATATTGCCAACCTTTATTTATATTTTTATGAATCAAAATGGATGGAGGAATTGGCAAAAACAAACTTTACAGCTGCAAGAAGATCCTATTCTCACACAAGAAGATTTATAGATGACCTGTGTGGTTTAAACAATGGAGATGAAATAAAGGGGAATTGGAAAAACATATATCCCAAAGAACTAATATTATATCTGGAAAATGAAAGTGATCCAATGTTACTTTCCTTGATCTGGATATAGAAATAAAGAACAATCAGTATATAACAAAAATATTTGACTAGAGAGACCAGTTCAAATTTGATATTATCTCCTACCCTGACCTGACAGGAAACATTCCAGAGAAACAAGCATATGGAGTTTGTAAAGGACAAGTCTTACATATTGCTAGAAACACCACACTTTTTAGCGATTTTGTCAATAGGGTTAGAACTTTGTTGCATAAATTACAACACAAAAGTTATAAAAAACAACTACACAAAGCTCTGTTGAAATGTTTCCAGAGATATGACAAAATATCGAATAAATACAACACTAACTCAAGAACATTAATCAAATTGTGTCAAAATGGAGTTTGAAATGACAAAGTATAGTCCTCGAAGTGTTTAGAGTGGTAAGGGTAGAGAATTATCTCTAGTCTGTCTTAAGTCGGAAAACCATGATCATACTCACTTTTTGCAGGATTTCTTTCTTTTTAATCTTCATCCAGTACAGTGGAAGAGGTGGCTTTCAGCTAATACCTCAGTACACTTTACCTCATAACATCCCTAGTCAACTTTATGGTGCTAAAAATTGTATAACTATTTACTGGTTTATACCAGTGTCGGTATGGTGGAATAGTGTATGAAGCTTTTAAGTTTCAAAGGAGATGTCCGTCATCCGTCAACAATTCACATTTTCGACTTCTTTTCTGAAACCGTCAGCCAGATCCACTTCAAACTTGGTGGTGATGTGCCTTGGGTGAGTGTCTACCAAGTTTGTTCAAATGGTCAAGGTCCAGTGATTTTTGGATTTGTAATGAATTTTTTTGTTCTTTTTTGGGCAAATCTTAAAAAATATTCTTCTCTGAAACTGCTCACCCAATTGCTTTGATATCACACAGGAACACTCCTTGGGAGTCCTAGTTCTTAATTTGTTCACCAGGTGGTACTGCATTTTATTTCAAATTTTTATGAATTTTTGTATGGTATAGCCATTTTCAACTTCTTCTCCAGAACCGTCACTCAGATTAAGCTGAAACGTTGTGGATATGTTCCTTGTGGAAGGGTCAAACAAAGCTGGTCACTATGTGGGAATGCTGCAGATTCCTGATTTGAAATGATTTTTTCAATTCGGGGACTTATCGGTCAGTGCAGCTTTCCTATTGATTACTATGGAAGTCAATGAGCAATCTAATGCTAATTCACATTTTCGACTTCTTCTCCAAAACTGTCATCCAGATTAACTTCAAACTTGGTGGCAAAGTACCTTGGGTGGGTTTCCACCAGGTTTATTCACATGGTCATGCCCCAGTGATTTTTGGATTTTTAATAAATTTGTTTGTGCTTTGTTTGGACAAATCTTAAAAAAAATTCTATTCTCGACTTCTTCGCCAGAACCGTCACTCAGATTAAGCTTAAATGTGGTGGATATGTTCCTTGTGGAAAGGTCAAACAATGTCGTTCACTATGTGGGAATGCTGCAGATTCCTAATGTTTAACGATTTTTTTCAATTCGGCTACTTTTCGGTAAATGCACCTTTCCTATTGATTACCATGTTAGTCAGTGGGCATTCTAATGCTGATTTACACTTTCGACTTCTTCTCCAAAACTGTCATCCATATTAAATTCAAACTTGGTGGGGATGTACCTTGGGTGGATGTCTACCAAGTTTGCTCCAATGGTCATGTTCCAATGAATTTTGAATTTTTTTTATGAATTTTTTCAAAAATCTTGAATACAAAAGTTTAAATAGGACAGTTTAACATGGGAATTTCTTGTAATGGTTATAACTTAAATAATTTTGGTCAGATTTACTTCAAACTTGGTGGGGATGTGCCTTGGGCAGATCTCTAATAAGTTTGTTCAAATGGTCGTGCTCCATTGATTTTTGGATTTTGTATGAATTTTTTTGTTTCTTTTTGGGACAAACCTTAAAAACTCTTCTCCTCTGAAACCGCTCACCCAATTGCTTTGATATCGTACATAGACCCTCCCAGGGGCACCTTGTTCCCAATTTGTTCACCAGGTAGTGCTGTAATTTTTTTCTGAATTTTTTTACGATTTTTTTGTATGGTTTTGCTTTTTTTCACTTGTTCTCAGAACTGTCACTCAGATTAAGCTGAAATTGATGGATATGTTCTTGTGGAAGGGTCAAACAAAGTTGTTTACTAGGTGGCACTGCTTTGGATTCATGATTTTCAGGGATTTTTATTTCAATTTGGGTACTTATCGCTCAATGCAGCTTTCCTATTGATTACTATGTAAGTCAATGGGCATTCTAATGCTAATTCACAGGACAACTGACACGAAATTTACTGTTTACTTGATAACTTGAGATCTGTTTTGTGTAAGTACCATGATGATGCACACGTAATTGTTTTTGTATGAAGGTCATGCTTACACAGTACATGAATGACCTTTCCCCTAGTTTCTGGGGTCACAGTGCAACATACATGAATTTTACTCGTCATTATACTACTTGAACCTTGATGTTGCACATACTTTTATAAAGGTCAGACTTACTCAGAACATGGGTGACCTTGATCCTTTCCCAAGTTCATAGAGCTGCAAGTGTGATGAATGTCAAGATCAGCTGAGCATGGGCTGTTCACAGAGCCCTCTTGTTTTATTTGTTCTCCATGTACATTGAGTGTTTTTTTCCCCTAATAATTACACACATCATGTCAACTTAACAAAAATGAAGATATTGGACCCCATTGCTGAATCAACAGATTTTGCTTTGACTGATTGTACAGTACTTGCCTTTAAACGTTAACTTTATGTGTTAAATAAGGTAAAAAGTTGTTTTACTGTATATTCTTTTTCTGACAGGCTGTAAGATGAATATAATATATTTTCCCTGTAAAATACAGTTGTTCAAAGCATACAATGTACCTGCTTTATGATTAATGTAAAGCAAAAGTAATATCAGAAGAAGATGGTACAATAGTTTCTCCAGTGTAAATATTATTCCACTATTCTTGGAAACTAGTCCAAAATATTTGAATCTGATCACAATCTACAACTCTTTGAATAATAAAATCCGCTGATGGGCAATAAAAACATAGTTCAGACTCTGTTAGCCCCATTTTCTCAGCCTGAAATAATGGACAATAAAACAATGGGAGTAAAGAAAATTCAAATGTTTGTAACCTTGTTTCTATGGTGCAGGAATAAGGAAGCTTATATATATGTTTGCCCAATCAGGAATGGAAATTTAAAATCTTTCACACCACCAGATTTGACCAGCTGCTACATCTTTAAATTTTAAATAAATAAGGTACATGATGTAACTATATTTTTGTTTGCAAGGGAAATGTGGTATACAGTGAGACATATTATTAATATATACTGCTGGAAACTACTCAGGAATTTTGATAGTGTCGGTACGAATTTGTTGTTTCCAGTGTCCTGGTATTGCAGATTGTGAAGAGTAATATTCTGAAAAGTGTGTGTTGATACCATATTTCTTTCTCAAGTCTTCGATTGATAAGAAAGTGCCATTATTATTGGCAGCAATATCCCTTATGAATTTGACTCCTTTCCCATACAAATGTTTAAAAACATAGGTTTTTCTGTCACTTGTAATGAAATTATTATAAAACAGAGGTTTTCGCTCACTTGTAAGAAATTATTATATCATAACATTTCATTCATAATGTTGGTTCCAGAATTGGAGATATACATCGGTTGAATGTATTGATTAAATATTGATAAAACAAAGGAAGTTGAGACAAATTGAATGTCAAAAAACATCTGCTGAAAAATAAATCTTGTACTTTCATATGTGAAAGATATTGCTGAAAAGTATATATCCATTTTCCCTTACTATTATTAAATAAACTTTTAAACCAATTAAAATTCAGTGTGTTAAACTGGGATACAAAATGTAGCAGTTTCATACCACCATTAGGTATGCTCTTATACATAAATACAGCTTTTACTTTTGGTGTGCATACCATGGCTCCACATAAAGTTTCCAATGCAAGTTTGTATTTCCTTAATTACGGTTTCTTCAGTATGGATGAGCCAGCACAAAAAAGTAGCTTTTAGATTGCCAGTGACATCAATACTATGTTTCATGCAATTAACAATAAGTTTCTGGTCCTCCATACTTTTAAGACTTCTTTAAATGAAATAAGTTTAGGATCAAAATTGAGCTTAATCATGTGTTTTTCTTCGTCATGAAAGTTTATGCCTAATACAGTGAAATGATTTTTGCATCAAAGAACAGGTAAATCACCATCTGGAGAAAATTAACTTGCCCTTATAAATTATATATCTTGCAGTAATTTTGTCTTTGTTACACTTGAAACCAAAGAAAATTACAACATTTTGAAGAACACTGAGCAGCTGATTCTGTGCCTGATAGGAAAAATGTAGTGTCATCCACCAGCTGAGATATTTATGCCGTCCTTCTAATGGAGGAGGGGCATATAGAAATTGCTTTTTCCATGCATACGTGCATTTGCATTTCGTGTCTGTGCTAAAATTCGCTTGTCCTTTAACTTAGATTAACAAAACTTGACACACAGATGCATCTACACATAAGGGTGTGTCATGTACCAATAGTAGGACATCAGGTTAAGTATCTGGGTCACAGTGACATATTCTTAGAAAATTGTGTCAAGTAAGAGTCACAAAACAGTGACATATCCTTGTAAAATTATGTCACTAGGTCAATTATCTGGGTCATAGGGACATGTTCTTGTAAAATTGTGTCCGCGTTATTATTCCTTTACTATTCAACTGATTTTTATAAAACTTCACACAAATGCACATATCTTGAGGTAAAGGCCTGTCATGAAACAAAAGTAGGTCACTAGGTCAAGTATCTGGGTCTCTGCTATTTGTGTCTGAGCTATTATTCCTTTACTGTTTAACTTAGTTTCATAAAACTTGACACACACATACAGGTGTCTTGACCTAAAGGTGTGTGTCATGAAACAAAATAGGTCACAAGGTCAAGTGTCTGGGTCACGGTGGTACATTTATTTTTTGTTCGGAACGAGTGGGACTCGAACCTGCAATCTTTGGCACCAGTAAAACTACATTACACTTCATGCCCGAGCTGTAATTCTGTTTTGCGTTGACTTAGAATCATGAAACTTTACACACCTGTGTATCTGGACATGAGTGTGTCATGCATAAAAGTAGGTCACTAGGTGAAGTATCTGGGTCATGGTGATAGCCTATTTTTATTGACTACAGTCATTCCAGAATGAGACCTGTGATCAGCAAGGTTATATATGAGGCAAGAGGAGCATGGTTCCAGCAATTGCCTTTTAATTTTATTTCTTCTTCTCCTAGAGTGATCCCTTTAACTCAACATCATCAATCACTCTTATATGTTCACTGACAAATCTAATGTTACCTAGGTGCTTGGTCACCGTGTATTAACTTAGGTAAGAAACTCAACTTTTTCTTGCTATAGATTTGGACAAAGGTTAATAGTCAGTGTTTAAGAGGGAGACAGGCTACCGGTTTGTCAGCAAAGTGGGTTGTTTATCCTTTTTAGGGATTTCAGATTTGATACCTCTGCATTGGTCAATAGAAAGCTTACCTGTATTGAAAGCATAATTTTGTGCATCAACTACCAACTCTTTGATATCTGTCCAGAGAAATCGATAAAATTCTGGAGGTAGACCATCAGCAGTTGGGCTCTTTCCATTTTTCATGGAGTCTAAAGCTTTACACTTCATTTTTGTTAACATACCCTCACATCTTAATTTTTCTTCTTCATCTAATTTTGGTATATCTTGTTGAAAAAATGGACAGTTTTCTAAATCTGAAGTGTTTATATTATTACTGGAGTGTTGTTTTGCATGGAAGGATTTCCCCCTCATTTAAATTTGTTTTGGCTCTGTTATTTCTTTGTTACTTGCAGCCTGGAGTTTTGTGATATGTTTAGTCTTGTAATTCCTTTTTCCAGGCCATGAAAATATCTTGGCTTATGCACTGTATCTCGGCAATAGTAGTCCTTGGCCTATGGTTATTGTTAGAAATTATACCTGTTGGGTTTATTGTAGTGTTGTTAATTTTGACCTTCAGTGACATTGAAAGGTCAAACATATTGGTTATATCTTTGTAATGGTGGATCCTGTCACTTTCCATCTGAAAAATAATGATTACAGTGATTGAGTGAATACCTTGATACATGTATTGCAAACAGTGATGATAGTCTTATAAAAAAATTGATCATATTATTTCCAAGGTCACAGGACCACTTCAGCTTCAGCAGGGAGGTGGATTGATATATGTACATCCCTGATAAGATTTAAGAAATGCTTATCCAGTTGACAGGAGACAACAACCGCAATCATTTTTGATCAAGCAATTCTAAAAATATCGTGAAGGACAAAGGCAGAGGTTGGTGTTTTGTCATGCATGTATGTAACCATTGTGGATGGCTGCAAGATCACATAATCTCCACCAGGAGATTTTGCAAGATGAAAGGACAAGTTTTTTTTTGGGGGGGGGGGGGGACTTGCTAAGGACAAAAAATCCATTGAACATAGGCCTACAAAATGTTCACCTTATTGAGTTGGATCAAAAGTAGTGTTATGTTTTTAGTATCTTAAAGCTGTGCAAATTTAAAGAAAACATATTCAGTAATTTCCAGTTGTGGAGGTACGGCAGTAGGATGACACTTTCAAAACTGAAATGCTGTAATTTGAGGTAACGTTGCGGGATGCTTCATGTATGTGTGTCCAAATTCTGGCATTTTTCTTTTCTGGTTTAATTTTTTATTGGCACACTCCTTTGCTTGGAAGTTCTGAGGTGGGTCATGGTAAGAAAATTAGATGTCATGATGCATTCTTCTTTCACAAGATGTAAAGTGAAGTTAGGCAGTGTGTGGTTGGGTACACAAGGAACAGAACATTCCACTTTTTTAAAATTACATTGCATTTTTACCATATGAATGGATATACAACAATAATATGATGATTTACGAAATGTGTCTACCTTGTTTTTTTATCTTCAAGATATAAATAACACCAGATGCAGTTGGAAACAAAGAATAATTTTCCCTTTAACTGAAAGACATATAAAATAAACCTATCAGTTTAAAAAATGTTGTCACTGAATAACATGTACATGACTAATATGAACAATTATAATGATAAGTTTACATATTATATCTGGACTTTCCTTATGTGAAGCATATACATGTACTTTACTTTAATTCATTCCATACCAGTCCTTGATTTTTCGGTACATTTACCTAGATTTAAGATGACAATTGCATATTTAAATTCTTCATGAAAAGAGCTTTCGTTTAAGTACCAACATGCCTATAGTCTTAAGTTAGTGGTTCTGGCACTGCCTGGCAAGTCATGCTGCAGCTGCCACAAGGCAGCTGCAGCATGAATTGCCAGGGAGTGCCAAAACCACTGATCAAGGCCTGTGACCATAGTATGGAATGAGTTAATAAATGTTTGGAAACTGTTAATATATTTTATGCAGTTTTTCATCAAGATTATCAGTTTATTGATGTGTGGTATGACTTATTTCTACATGAGTGCAGAATCGTGCTGTTGAAATGTTGCAAGTGTTATAGGTGTTAAAGGTAGTGATTGGGATTGAGCGGCACTCATCAGTTCAGCCAGCTATGTTTTTCTCTCTCTTTTTTTATTTGATTAAATTTTCCCTTTTTAGGATTCATGTTTGGTGGCAAGAAAGGTATAGTGCTAAACTTTTGGAAAATGGAAAAAAGTCATTTTGTGTCGGCGCATGATGTTGCCATTATAGCTCAATCTCCTCCACAACCTCAACCTGTTACCTGCAACTTAAACAATTAACATGCAATTTTGGTTGGTTTGCTGCCTTGCATTACACTTTCAGGTGCTTTATGGGTGTTGTGAATATTGCCACTGTAAAGTCAAGTGAACTAGATCGAAGTTTTGTTAGACACACTCATGGTCCATTTTCAGTCCTGCTACAATATTATTCAAAAGTGAAAATAAGTAAAGTAAAATAAAAAAAATTAAGGTAAAGATAAATTAAAGTAAGTAAGTAAGTAAGTAAGTGTGTTCCTTATTACCAAGTATTAACCAGGAACTTAGTGTTATAAAATCACCATTGTATGAAGAAGTAATGCAAGTGGACTGGTACTCTGTTGCAAGTCTGATAATTATATAATGTGTCTTTAACAGGTCGACAAAGAGGAGCTAGAGGATGCCCGATGGTTCAGCAGGCAAGACCTGGTGCTGATGCTGACAGGACAACACAAGGACAGATTGTTTTGCCCTCCAGGCTGGGCAATAGCTCACCAGCTTATCAGAGCTTGGATCAATATGTCTGCCAACCTCTGATAAAGACTCTTACTGGATAATCAAATCTACACGTACAAGCAAAGTTTTGATTGCAATATGGACCTTTCAAAATCCAGCTGCCAATTCTGACCACCAGGATTTGCAAAACAATATACTTCATGGCACTTTGGAAGAGGTTGGACGGCAAGCAAGTGGATGATAATGCAAGCCTAGATAGTGAATGAGAACATGACACTATGAGGAAGTATGTTCAAAAGTATTGTATTTTAACAGCACCCAGTGGTCAACATGATTGTGTAGAATAGCTTTGGTCCAAATTAGCTAGTACTGTGCGCTACCGCTGCAATGCAGCTATCACACCCCCCACTTTCTACTTGGCAACTGGCCTTTCTCCATTGCTGGGTAGGTCACTCGATCATCAGCCATCTCACATGGTTCTGCCATCGGTATGTTGTGCTTTGTTTTTCTGCAATCATCCAGTTGTTATACGGAAATTACATGGGCACTGGGTGTTCTGGTGTCGGACCTTTACCCCCAACAAAATGTCTTGAACAAATACTGGCGTTCTGAGTTAGGGATTTTTTTTAACACCAGGCTTCGCATGGTAGATTTTTGCCCTCTGCGCATGCCCGACATGCACTAGTAAATTGTTTCGGCGTTAGTGGGTGCGTTTCAGCGTTTCAGGGCGGTTCCCGGCGTTACACAGCGTTTGCCAGCATTAGACGGCGTTTGCCGGCAAACGCCAACTAACGCTGGCAAACGCCGAAATCCAATTAAGCCTGTTGGGGCTCGGCGTTTGCCGACGTTAGTCGCGTTTGCCAGCGTTTGACACCCTTTCAACGCTGGCAAACGCTGTGAAACGCCGACTAATGCCTGCTACCGCTGGCAAACGCTCTGTAGTCCTCTCAACTAGCAAACTCAATGAGATACACGTAAAATTTGAGATCAGTTGAACTGGGATTAGAAGGATCCATGGAAATTTGTGTCTTGTACTTGTACTAATCATTAATATACTTTTATTTTTTATACTCATTCAACAATCATACAATCGACGTGCAACAGTGATGGTTCAGTTTCAGTGAACATGGCGGGAAATACGGACGGCGGAGGAGCGGCGATTAACGTGATTGAACAGACGGGAAATGAACTATACGACAAATTTTCAAAGATGAAAGTGGTTGACCTTAAGAAGTTTCTAAAGATTCGCGGAGTGCAGGGGTACAAATATGTGAAGCAAGACCTAGTTGAGGAGAAAGATGATACCATGGACGTGCGGAGAGCTCGATTGGAGTTTCCCGATGGGAAGAAGAAGGTGGCTTTGCCATACATATCTTCGATAACCTCCTGGACAGAAGACCTGAAAGCAATGCCAGTGCTTAAGATACCCCATGTCATCGCCTACCTAATAAGCAAATGTGACTGGACACCCAACAACGTTCAAAAGTGCCGCGAATCCAGGGGCTACCAACTTGCGGAACAGGGGCACATCCATGGGGTTAAGTTACACGTGCTGTCGAACTTTGTTTCATGCAAACTTTTGTATGTAAAGGCACTTTGTACAAGACAAACCTCGCAAGGCGAGGCACCGCACCAGGTCTGGGGAATAGTCACGGAAGAAGGGGTCATCCATACCGGATGGTGCCATTGTACAGCGTAAGAGGGCTTTCATATTAATTATTGGATATTTATTTATTGTTTAATGTCGCCAATCTTAAACAAATAATAATAGCTGATCTGAAAATGCTTGAAAGCCTACGGTGTGCCAGTGATCAGGTAACAAAGTTTGCAGACAGTGTATTGCGAATTTAGGTCAGGTGCTTTACTCTTAATTTCTGATTGCACCCGTCAAGCGCTAATCTGGTTAGTGGTCAGCCAAGCGCGAGGATCTTCAAAGCACTGGCAGAAGTGCGCCCCAGGCTAATCCCTCAGAACTCACCGAGTCAATCAAGGGTGACTTAATGCATGGTTAGTTGTGCCACAATGCAGGCCTCGATTTGTATAGGTTTTGTCTCAGGTTTTGTGGCAGTATTTTTCAAGGTGACAGTGTTTTCTGCTATCAAAGGTACATCCTGGTATCTTACAGTTGTACACTGGCATGCTTTCTTGGAGTTACACTTGTAGGTTATTAAAATAACCGGCGTTAAAAAAATGACACCAACTTTCTGTGTTAACACAATGGGGCAAAATGGCGAGACTTGAAAGTGTCCCCCGAAACGTCCGTGACATCGAAGGAACATAGTAGTCAGCGCCACAGGTGGCACAAATTGTCCCTATCTCGGAACTAAGCTATTCTGTCAAATTTTGCCTGGTGGTTCATAATCTTCTGGTCTTTTCACCATATTCAACCACTCCCGTTGTTTCTATGTTTCTTTGGAGGAAAACTATGGAAAGTTACCCCTTGCATCCAGGGGTATTTAACCAATTTACCCAGTTTTCTTGTGTCTGGCTCACAGTTAGGAACTTTGCAATTGTAGACTGTCATTGTAGCAGGAAATACTTCTGTAGTAGGTTGGAAAATTACAATCAACTTTGTGATGACATTTTCATGTACTTTAACTATGGCGCAATATGGCTGCTATATTGAAACGACCTAACCTGCCGCAAGGTGCACCAGGAAATGATCCTGGCACTTTAGCGGCTACCGACGGTACTTGGACCTTAGATATTGTAAGGTGCCAGGCTGCTGTCTCAATACACAGAAATTCGTGTACTTGGAGAAATATCCATACATCTCGGGGGTTACTTTCCGTAGCTTTCCATTCATGTTGAACCATGCAATGCAGGTCAAGGTATTGTGACCTCACTTGGCAACAAAGGTACACCACAACCATCAAATTGGTCATGTGTGTTCATCACACAAAGGTGGCCAGAGTTGGTAACTGGATTTCAAAAAGCCTGGATTTATATGATGATTATTATGACTCAAAAATGATGTGTAGATTAAGATTGGATACATGAAAGGAATCAGCGAGTGTCACCTTGATGTTCCCATGGTATTCATTGTCAAATAGGTTTTTTGTTTGTTTGTTTGGTTTTTGTGAACAAAGTATATTACAAATTTGTTGGTATATGAATTGTACATCTGTTTATACATGTGTATCCAATTGTATATAAAGCACTTCAGAAATTCATGACAAGGTGGGCAAACTGTATATACACTCTATGGTCAATTCGTCATGAGTTGTGTTTATGGTCTGAATGGAATAATTCTTGTTGGTTGGGGGACACAAGTTGCATGGAGTGAGTGCCTTCTGTTAACAAGATAATCATTGAGTTCAGGTTATAAATGCATAGATGTGATTGTTTATATGCCTTAAAGATACATGATTTTACAGCAAAAGAACAAAAAAAATTTAATACAGTGGTCCCTGTCTTGAGAGGCCACTCCAATGAGGTTACCTGGCTTGAAAGACCCCTTTTGGCAGGTCCCTGCTGCTATCTTTTCCATGTTTTTGTACCTGTAATGAGAGGCCACCTGTCTTGAGAAGCCACTTTTGAGTCTGCCCTTGAGGTGGTCTCTCAAGACAGGGACCATTGTACTGAACAGTGCAGCTTTACCACAACTGCAAGCTGGCATTCAACATGAGTATGTGTGAATATATAATGTCATAAAAATGCAATTTTCCAACAACAAATTTATTCACTTGCATTCCCAAGACCACCAGGAAAACCAGGCATGTACATGTAGATGAACTTGGGCATTGCCAGTAAAATTAGACCTTCATCAGACAAATTTGATGGGGTTGATCTGTTCTGGGTCTAGGATAATGTGGCAAAATTACCCCTACTTGACACAGGCAGCCCAGAAGGTGGATCTGAACTTGGTGGTGGTACGAACATGGCAGCCAGTCAGAGATGGGGTGGTCTTATGGGTAATGACAAAAGTTGGAATACATTACTACATGTGCGTGCAATTACACATGGCTGCAATTTGTCCTTTTATATACTTCATAGACACCATTACGCAAGGGGAGGCATTGTGTGAACCACGGATAAGGTTACAGACTACAGTTGTGATTGGCTGGTTGCGCATCCCAACGGAGATAGTCCGTAATTGTGAAAATACTCTGTTTTCAGCATGCTGTAGCTTCTGTTTAAATAAAGTTAGCTAAGTCAGGTTTGCTGCATCGCAGAGTTGCTTCATTGCTGGTCATATAGGTGCACTGTCTTCCAGGCCAGGTGGGAACTTTATGGTGGGGAAGGACAATGATGTGACCCTGGCAAGAGCACAGTTCATACACCTGTATAAAGCTGACATCCAGGTGTTGTTTTGTATTTCAATTATCACAAATTAACGAGCTGGGAATTGTATGACAAAAATCCGTCCATATTTTTCTGACATTTTTATCTGTTAAATGCCGTTCACGGAATTTCAAAATACCAAAATGCTGATTTTTTAGACTGAAAAATGCTAATATGAAAAATAGAAGGATTTATAACTGTGGTCTGTGGCCATAACTGTATATAACTATGCCTCAGTGGTCAAAACACACACACTGACTTGTCTCATGTTTTTTTCCTGTGTAAAGTTTATGGTGTCTGTAAAAGGCTGATTCACAGTGGAAGTTTTCTGAGCTTAAGATTGGTTGCAAGGAATTATAGAAGGTGTATTGTGTAATCAAATTAAGGATGTCCAGCTATTTGATTGGTTAAAATTTCCATGAGCTTTGTTGTGAATTTGGGCCTCTGAGCATGTAGAAAGCAATAGAATAGAATGTATGTTGGTATATAATAATTTGCCACATATTTACACTGACATTGTCATATATGAAGATGGACGATAAGTAAGTAAGTAAAAACTTTATTTTTCAAAAAAGGAGGGCGGGCCTTACAACACGAAGTTGATTTTCAAAGGGCCCTCCATGTAAAAAAGGTACAAATAAATAGTGGAATGATATACTTAAAAACATCATACAGATTCACACCTGTAACTTATCATAAAATATAAATTATACAGAAAATTATATAGAAAACTCAATGGCACACATCCATCATGGTTCACATTTTAGTAGATAATCATATTACGTATCCAACCAAAAATGGGGGTTCTGATTAATGTGACTTGATATATTTTTAATATGGCACCTTTGAAAGAACCAGCTGAGAGGGAATTTCTAATATGGGGGTCGAGTGCATTCCACAGTTCTGCCCCTTGAAGTTTAAAAGCTCTGGCTGCCTGTCCAGTTTTTGGTATGATTTGTTGCAGGCCCGCGGAAGCACTCAGACTAATATGATATTGATGGGTTGATGTCAGAGACTGAAAGTGTGAGCTCAGGTTGCCAGGGACCAAACCATTGATGCATTTAAAAACCAAAAGACATTGCGTGTACTTGATCCGCTTGTTAACAGGCAGCCAGCTCAACTGATGGAGAAGATCAACAGTAGATGTATCCCTGGGGTGTTTGACATTAGCATAGAACATCCAAAAAGCTTCATGATACGATGTATGCGTTTGAGATTCTGTTAAGAGCAATTGTCCCAAACAGTACAGCAGTAGTCGATGCTGGGTTGAATTAAACCAATGAAAAACCAAACCTTGGCATCCCAGGAAAGCAGATACTTAATTTTGTTGAAGAGAAAAAGTCTGGAGTGCAACTTCTGACAGAAGTTATTAATATGTATATCCCATGTCATATGGGCATCAAGATGCAACCCAAGTAGTTTGTGGCTCTGTACTACATTGATTGGTTGGCCACTCAATTCTATACTAAAATCATTGACAGATTCTGTGAGTGACCTATACTTTTGTTTTGAGCAGAGAAGCATGCTGTCTGTTTTTTCAACATTGAGAATCATTCGGTTCTCTCAGATACACCTAGTCAATAGTAGTGTGCTTAAAGTCAGTCTACATTTGAATTCCTTTACCGTGTTTGCTGCAGTGAAGTGGGTTGGGTCATCTGCATACATTTCAAATTCGGTATCTGAAATTTCTAAAACAATGTCATTCATGTAAATAATAAAAAACAAAGGTCCCAAAATAGACCCTTTGGGGACTCCAATAGTAAGCAATCGTCAGTCTGAGAAGTGACCACCATAACCAACAAGTTGTTGTCTATCTTTCAAATAGGATGCGAACCAATTGTTTGAGGATAATGCAACGTCATATAGCTCCAGTTTCTTTAGTAGTAAGGTGTGGTCAACAAGATCAAATGCTTTCCTCAGGTCTATCATAAGTGAACCAGACACATTGCCTTGATCAATATTTGACAAAAAGTAGTCAGTTATTTTGACTAGAAGTGTTTCGCATGAATAATGTTGCCTGAACCCTGACTGTTGTTCAAGCAGGAGACCATAGTCTGTCAGGTACTTGTAAAAACTGTTGTATACATGGCGCTTCAGGATTTTAGAAAGTATAGGCAAGATGGATATCGGCCTATAGTTTCCAAGATCGCTAGTATCTCTGCCTTTATGCAAGGGAAGTACACGTGCACGTTTCCATACATCAGGAAAAGTTAATGAAAGAATACTACATTGACATATATCATACATGTAGGCGGCAATAACTGGAGAAGAAATCTTGAGCAACTTCCTACTAAAACAATCTACCCCTGTCGCTTTATGGAGCGGTAATTTTTGGAGGTATCTTAGCAGAAAACTGTACTCTATTTCAGGAATTTCATATTTCATTCCTTTTGATTTCTTTAATGTTATGGATGTTTGTAACTTCGTGAACTCATTTATATTGTTTGTAGAGGAATTCATATTCAAGTATTTCTGGGGTAAGTCACAAAAGTGGTCATTGAATTTATATGCAAATTCAATACCACTTAACTGGCCATTGTCTTTTTTTTTATGTAATTTGGGACCCACAGAGGAAGAGTCTGAGAATGTAGACTTCATATGTGACCATATTGCTTTAGATACATGTATTCAAACTTTGGGTTTCTTTTTTTTGGTGTGTTTTTTTACTTTAATTGTGACAAATTTCTACATGTATATTGTTGCTCGCTAATATAGATACCTTCACTTAGCTTGTTAAAAATAGAGGGTTTCATCCCTTTTCTAAATTTCACAGCTGTGGTCAGTGAAAGTACATGTACTCGGGTTCCATTGTCTAAGGTACATGTATCTACTGCAACATGAGGTCTTCAAATAGGCTAATCTAATTTTGACCTTATCACTGTCAGGAAAATGCAATGCCAATATTTCAACATGCAAATAGTTTCACTGTAACATATTCACTTTAATGCAAAATTTGATTCCAAAAAGTAACTGTCTATCAGTACTAATTTCAGGGAGTCAATCTGTTTAGTGGTGGCTAGATGTGGCCATTCATGGAGATGTTTAGATACACATTTGTAATCAAAGCGTCATCAGATGATTTCTTTTTCATGGAGCAGATCATGTACGGGTTTATTTATGACATGAATGTAATGTTGGATTTATGCACAAGTGAGTGAAGATGACCTGGGGGAATGCGATATTACCACACACAATCATCTGAATAACCCACATATGTAGTCCATGTTTGCAACTAGTTTTTTTGTTTTGCGCATTCTACTCTGCACAGTTGTGTGATTTATTTCACTGCTTCTGTGAATAGATAAGTGAATTGTCTATGGTCAAACAAGAGCTAAAGCACTACATTGTTGAGCAAAAAAATGTCAGTAAGCGGATGAAAGTTACGGCTAAGTTCAAGGGATCAACAGGTATTACACCTGTTTAGAGATGAGAGAATGTGAAGTGAGATTCAAGATTCAAAAGATTCAAAACAGTTTATTAGACATATGGTTTCAGTTTGTACGTTATTATTGACAAAACATAAAATTACAGTTCAACAGTAAGTACATGACAGGTAGTGATAAAATTATATGTCAGGATGACTCCAATTAAGGATTTATGCAATCCGCTATCATTGGGGCCACCTGATATAATTCAAACTGAAAGTACACCACATCTAATAATGTCAAGATTCCAAGTAAAAATTAATGAGTAATACCTTTTGTAGATTAAACATGGTCAAAAATCCAACTAATCAGTTGTTGCATACGTAACAATTTCGAATGACACAGATTTCAGAGTACTGATTACAGAAGTACGAATTTATGTATTTAGAGAAACCATCATATGAGTGCGTGTGAATTTTATGAGAGCTCATAGTGTAAGCAAATTGGATTGGCTGTCTTTGATTATGAATATATTAGGACCAAATTTTACCAGACATGTCAATATTGAGAAACTCCAGCTGAAAATTGGACAGATAGAGCTTTGTAAAATGAATGGTAACATTAAAGTTTATTTTTTATTTTATTTTTTTTGGTGAAATTTCAATTTTAAATGTCACTTTTGAGCTTCAACCCTAAAAAAGATATCAAATGTGAAAGCAGACACTTACAATGTACTTTCAATAAATTTTGGAAAGCAGTTAACATGTAATTTTGTATTGTAAACACATTTATATCCAAAAGCTGGATTACCCAGTAGCCAGTGGGTGGCTAATCTCCGGGATCTCCAGACATGAGCAAATGCACAAAATTATGTAAAATACACGCTCGACAGGAGGCTAAACTATGTTTGTAAGCAGAGTACAAAAAACAGTCGGTCTGTGTGGGCACGTATTAATAAACCAAAAAACATAATGTATCAATTGACAAAGCGTTTTTTTTTGTTTTTTTTTTAAATATATATTTTCCAAGAAAGGCTACATACAGATATCAATGAATAATTTCAAAACAAAACAAAGACATTCTTGTTCAGATTAAATGCAGGAAGCTATTAAAATAGATGATACAGTAGCATCTAATTTCATCAAGTGTACAATAGTATTTCAGGTTTTATTTGTACATAAACTAACAAATAGGCTAAACTAATTTCCAATACTGTATCAGGCCATTTTTGGGCATGTTTAGAAACATTAGATCTTTTATTTGCAATACGGTAACTTTTTGACCAGGGTAACAAACTCATTAAAATCATGTATTATTTTTCTGTATTTACATGCACTTATGAATTTTATCCAAGGATAAAAATTAAATTGTAAATTGGTCTTAACTTTGTGTCCCCTAGAAGCACTTGCTGAACTGTGAATTCAGAAATACTAACATCATTTATTGTGAAACCTACAAAAAGTTGTCTCCAAAATTGAGTGATATGATCACAATCCCAAAACAGATGTCTAGTACTCTCTATGTAATTTTCACAGAAAGAGCATAAATTTGATTCTGTAATTTTCCAGCTACATGCATATAATTTTCCATTTCTGTCAATAATTCGGTGGAGAAATCTGAATTGGAAACTTTGATTTTCAGGGGATTCTGTTGCCAGATAAATAGTTTTAAATAAAGAATGCCACTCTACATCTTGAATTTCACACCTCAGCACAATATTCAACTTTCTCATTAGTGGTAGCTGGCTTTCCACTGCAGTTTGTAAAAGACTAGGGTACACAAAATGCGGCACATTGCCAATTTCTGAAATTTTGTCCACATTTTTCGATAGCATATATTCATTTACCAATACATGCATGGGATTTATCAAAATTCCTTTCCACCTTTGTGGAATAGCGGAGATAAGACTGCTATACATATAAAAAAAATCAGCTGACAGTTGAATTTTTGTGTGAAAAACTTGTAAAGGACAAAATATTCCATCTCCGGCTTAAATATCAGAAATGTATTTAACTCCCTTGTCATACCATTTTCGATAAAAGACCGTTACACCTCCTATTGTAATTAATGAATTAAACCATAGTGCTTCATTTACAATTTCAGTTTTGTTTACTGGCTCTTTAAAATTGTATTCGCTCCAACTTTCAATCACTGCCAAGCAAAATTTTCTCTTTACTTTACGAAGTATTCTTTGTAAATCAGTTTTATAAAAATTACATGCCCAAATATATTTATCTGTACATGGTACTGGCATTATATAAGATGCTTCCATGATGCATTAGGATAATAATGAATCCTTTCAATCCATGAACTTTTCATGGCACTAAACTAGGATGAAATGTGTGTAAATCCCGGACCACCTTTATCTGTAGATGCAGTTAAATACTTTCTCTTAATTTTGTCTGGTTTACTATCCCATAGATATATGAAAACAAGAACCTGGGTTTTCTTCATTATACACTCATAAGGTTTTGGAATAATTGATACTAAAAATAACAGTTGGGATAAAGCTAAAGATTTTATAATAAAAGTTTTACCAAAGGGAAATAATTTCTTTTTACCTCACTTGTTAAATATTTGTTCAGTCTTCATTATTTTGGGAAGTAGTTCAACTTTTCCAAGTTACCTCGAAGGGGCATTATATGTACTCCCAGGAGAGTAACAGGTTCATTTGTCCAATGCAAATGTAAGTTTTCAGCTATGTTAACATCTGATTGTTTTATTGCTCCGATACGCAACACTGCAGTCTTTTGTAGATTAACTTTCAAGCCAGATTTTTTCTTAATTGATCTTTTATATGAAATATTTTCCTCAAACTGGCCTCATTGGCTGACAGGATAAAAGAATTATCATGCACATATTGAGATATACTATATACCATCAATAGTAATTCCACTAATATTTACGTCATTTCTGACAGCAATTATCAAAATTTCAATACAAGGAATGAAGAGGTAAGGTCAGAGGGGACATCTTTGATGGACGTCTCTTGACAAACTAAATGCTTCTTAGGTCCCACTGTTGTTTATCATGTAAGACTTTAATCCATTGTTGCATTGCTGAACCAAAATTGAAATATTCTAATGTCTTTTAAAAAAGGGACCCAACTCTAAATAATCAAAAGCTTTTTCAAAATCAACTGAAATCAATAATACTGGTAAGTCATTTTCATCCACAAAGTCAACAGGTTTCTAATTTTATTTATATTTTCCTCAGTATACCTATTTACTACGAAACCAGTCTGATCATTGTGAATAATTTTGGAAATAACCCTTTTCAAAGGGAAAGCTACATAATTTGCAGCTATGGCAGAATCATGAGTTAAAAGGGAGATGGATCTCCAGTTTTTGAGATATAAAATATATTTTTTTCTTTATAGCTAAAAGAGTAATGCTTCAATGTCTTTGTGTAACAGATAATGGTCCCTTACTATATGCAGCATTTAACACATTTATCAGGTAATTTTTACATTTATCTAAAAAAACTTTATAAAACTCTACTGGATAACCATCTAAACCTGGTGACTTGTTATTAGGCGAATTTTTCAAAATATTAAAAAATTTCAGTTTCCTTAAGTTCTCCTTCACATGCTGGCATATCTGTCTCTGAAGGTTTTGACACATCTGCATTGTTTAAAGCCTCAATATCTGACATATTTTAATCATCATTTTTATCATTAGAGGTATACAAATTCTTACAGAACTGTCTTTCTTCCTGTAATATTTGTTAGTTACAGAATTGTTTGTGATGTATGCCCACCATAGATCATTGGTGAACCATGTGTGCACTTGCAATTTCGGGCAGTGTGACATCGGATGAGAAGCCCTGGTCAGCTGATTAGTTGGACTCTATGATCTTATGCATGGCTATTTGTTACATAATATTACATCTCGACCACCATTTGTCCAGACCTCTGTGTCTGGGCTCAGTGCCCATGAAATCAAGTTGAATTCACTCACTTGATTCCTAAAAACCTGACGGCCCTGTGGCGCCATCTCTCAGTTCCTGTGGATTTGGTGGTGACTCCCCATGTGTATGCTTCCTGTATCATCTTTCGTCTTTTTGGCCACATCGCTGGCTTGCCTTTTTGAGTTGAAACTCTGTGAAGTTTTGTTCACACACTGCTATAGTGCTTTACACATGCCCTAATCTGCAAAAAATCTTTTCTCAGTGGTCTGGGAATCTGTGGAGACCTAGAAAGCTGATTTCGGTGTTCGGATACCACTGAAATAGTTAGGAATAAAGCTGGTAGATTGGCATGAAGCCTACATTTTCAAGATGGCATCTTGGCACACAGATAGCAGAGGGAGGGAAAGCAATGCACATCAAGCTATTGCCTCCTTTTGGAGTCAGGCTATGGGTGTTGATCCAGTGACCACTCTGCCTACATCCTTGTCTTGTTGGATTGTGGGCTGAAATTGGATTCACAGAACCACTACATGGTGACTTGGGAAGACCATCCACATTGCCATGGTTGTCACCTGCAGTTGGGTCAAGTTTGTTGTCCTGAGCCAATGTGCAAATACTGTCAAGATTGATAAGAGGATAAATGGCTGCTCTTTGAGCATGTGTGGAGAAAGTCTGATCATGCAAGGCGTAGGCTGCAGGTCATAGCTGCCAAATACCAGGCTGATATGACTAACTTTTTTGAGTCCTCACCAATGATTCCCCATGAGAAAAAAACGTAGACTTACTTCAGTTCGTGTGCAGTCTCATGTGGCTGATGGGAAAGAGTGTAAACTTACTTTGGTTCATCCGCAGTCCCATGTGATGGATGTCTCAATGCATGAAACCCCACAGGAGAGTTAAAGGCAGAGACGTCGAAGTCAAAAGTCAGGAAGCAAGAGATCACCTCATGAGGATCAAGAGCAACCATATTTACCACTTCTGCACTTTCTAGGGAAACTAGGAAGCCATAGACGGAGAGGAATTACTGTCCAGGTGCAATATTGATGGCCAGTGAAATGATTCCAATACACACCCCAGTAGTGCAAATCAACATTGGTAGATTAACCACCTTGGCTATAGTTGATTCAGGGGCAGACATTTCTACTATGTCAAAATGGTTCTTCTAGACAGTGCCTTAATCAGGTTCAATTACATTACACTGTCGCAGAATAACAAACCTCACTGATGTTAGCGGAGACCATTTATTATCACTTGAGCTGCCAAAATTGATTTTGAAATTGACAGAATTAAAAGTTGCCAGAACATTAGAAATTGTGTCTGGAATTTGAAAAGACATACTTCTAGGCATGATTTTCTGTCAAAAGTCCAGGATACACTAAACTACAAAAGTTGTACCCTGTATATTGACGATGATGTTATTCTGTTAAAGAGAAAATCAGATCTCAATTGACCATGCTTCTTAGTCGAGACAGATCACAAAATGTTCAATAGCAACCCATACTGAAAACCTTGTAGATACATCCCTAATTGGTTTACTAGATGGTGGTACTTATTGTGTGTCCTACATGACAAGGTGCCAGCCTTTTCAGAGTATTTGGGGATAATGGTTCCTGAGTTCCTAATGCAGTAGTTAGGGAACATAAACTGAATTTAAAAGTTGTAAGTGCTGGTGAAGACTCAATTAACTTTCCAAGCAAGGGTGTATTTGCTTTGGCGGACAAAATTGAAGTACATGAACTTTGAACTGTTGACTTACCTATTGACCCAGTGGTTGATTAAGCCACTAAAATGAACCTGTCAAGACTAGGTGTAATTTGGACTACTTTCCCCAATATCAAAAGGAAGCCTTAAAAAAGGTTATAGATAAATACAACTTTGTGGCAGATTTGTATTTAACCTGGCTTGAATTTAAGTATATGGATAAATTGATGAAAAAGGACTTTCAAATGGCCACAAAATTATCATACAACGCAAGATATATTGATGACATTGCTTGTTTAAATGAACAAAATTTCAGTGAAATTGCTAAAGAAATTTACCCAAAAGATATCCCTTTGGAGGGTAACAATTCAGATGGTTTCAGAGATGTGTTTTTGGACTTGGACATTCAGGTCACTAATGACAGGTTTTGTATTAAAGTCTATCAAAAAATAGATGAGTTTAACTTTGAAGTAGTTAATTATCCTTTCCCGGACAGTAATATTTTGGATACTATTGGATATCATACATTTTTGTCACAGATTTTGAGATTTGGTCGTATCTGTTCTAAATTTCAGGATTTTGCATCTAGAACCAAATTTATCTATAATAAACTTGAGTCAAGAGGATTCAAAAGTGTACTTTTGATCAAATATTTCTACAAATTTTGCTGTCAATATCCCGAGATGGTTAGAAAGTTTGGCTTCAATAATTTTAGAGATTTTGAACTTGCCTGTTTTGCTACTTAATTTTATCTTTTGACACCATTATGTTTAAATGTTCACCTTTCAGACATTTTAGGCTATCTTGTTTTCTGTTAGGTAAACCCCCAGGGGCTACAGGTAGCAAGAAGTGGCCTACGACAGTAACAAGCTTGCCTAATTTTACTTGATATCTGGTTAATATTTTCATTGCATTCTCTTGACATAAATACAAAAGACTTTCATGCTTTTCTGATTTGCCCTGTAATTCTACTGTCAATATCCAAAGATTATTAGAAAGTTTGGCCACAATAATTTACAGTTTTTAGACTTGTCTGTTTTGGCATCTTTCTGTTTTAATATTCACTATCAGACATTTTAGGCTTACATGTTTTCTGTTAGGTAAACCCCCAGGGGTACAGGTAGCAAGAAGCGGCCTACGATAGATACATGTTTGCCTAATTGTACTTAAAATCCTGTTAAGAAAAATTGTTTTGATAGCATGTTTTTGGCATAAATGCTAATGACTTTCATTCTTTTCTGATATGCCTAAATGCACATTCACTCAATATTAAAAAAATTACTCAAAATTGACAGTATTTTCTCAAAGGTCACAAACCTGACACATTAAGTTGACACATTGACTCGGGGTTGGCAGTTTAATAGAGCTTAATTATTTGAGGAGTAGGTGTACATTGTTGCAGTCCTTGTTAGGATTTCGCTTGGTTTATACATGTGGTCTAGCTGCAACTGTTTATTTTACAATCACTGGGACTGAATATAATGCCCCAGCTTGTTTCCACTTCAGTTAAACTTTGGCGGATTGTTTAACTAGGACAAGTTGACGCTGACGCTGTCCATATCTCCCGCCCACATAATTTTAAAACAAAGATAACTGTATATTTGGCAGGTACATACTGGCATGTTTCTGATATTGTGCTTAAATGGGGACGATACGTTAACTGTACCTCTACCCTGGGTGTCATGGTAAACATATACTCAAGTAAACAACAAATTCAAAGAAAATTGAATTGCCGCTGGTGACCTTGGATTTAGGTCAAGGTCACACACCTTCGAACTGGATGTAGACCCTAACAAGAGTGATCAACTGTGAAAATTTCATCATCCTATCATATCCGGATCTTAAGATATCGCGCGCAAGAAGTTTAGAGATAAATGACCCTGGTGACCTTGAAATGGGGTCAAGGTCACTCTCCTTCGAACTCGACGTGAACACTTATAAGGGTGACCAACTGTAAAAAAATTCATGATCCTAGCTTAATCTGTTCTTGAGATATCGCGCGCAAGAAATGTGGGACGGACGGACAGACGGTCGTCATTACTATATCTCCCCCCCCACTTCGTGGGCAGGAGATAATAAGCTGTCCAGATGGAAAGGGTACATATTGGTTCAGGGGTAAGTCAAATTGTTCTTATCTGAACCTGTACTGTGCAAATTTGGAAATTATGGTTTGTTTGACAGGTATTCTTCTTTGATATGAAGCTCTGCATTTATGAGCAAAACTTCACGTATTTAGCTAATTCATTAATTGCCACGTTCACATTTATTCATTATTATGTGGGTAGTCTTTGCTGAATATTTAGCTTAGGCAAAGAGCCGCTACTCAGAGAGACATGTACGGGTAAAAGGCTCCGAAACATGTTGAGTAGTTACCCGCTGAAGACCCTTTAATTTATTTTGGCTAATACAGCCTATGTCAAAATTTTACAGGGGAACGTGTGCAATATGGACAATAGTACTTCTATGTATATAAGTTAGACAGGGACAGGTTAGCTTATGGAGAGTAAAGAGTTCGGACTGCGGAATAGGGTAATGACTGCTAGGAAGTGGTTTTGGACAAAAAGACACAAATACAAAACTAAATGTTTGCCACATAGGAGACCTACACTGACCGTACAAACATAACAACTGTTAAAAATAGACACAGAAGAAAACACCCTTGTTAAACTGAGACCCCAGAGGACACCCTTGAATCAACTGCCCCAATTAGAAAGACAACCAGATGCACGAATAAAGGCCGACATTATTAGACCTATAGTAGTGCCTATGCTATAAGACTAATACGTGTTCTTAAAAAGGGTGATTCTTTAGGATAAGTTATAGAGTATAGAAAACTTAATAAAACAATGGTCAAAAACTCCTACCCTTTGCCTAACAAAGAGGATATAATTCTATTCAAAACAAGATATGAAAAATGGCTCTCTCCAGCTGCCTTTAGCAGAAGGGGACAAACATAACACGGCATTTATCGCACATTGTGGTCTATTTCAGTACTGGTCCTGTCCTACGGGTTTTAACTACAGCGCCCTCTAACTTTCAAGCTACAATGGACAAAGTACTTAAAGGGAAAAAAGGCTGCTGCTGTTATGTATTTTTAGCGATAATGTAATCATATAGTCAAAGAATTTTACAGATCATATGAAACACAGCGAGCAAGCATTTGAGTGGTTGCACCGGGCCAACATGAAAGTAAAACTGGCAAAGTGTGAGTTCTTGCAATCATGATTGCTGTATTTGGGACATGTAATTTTCCTAATGTTACATTCGTTGACCCAGACTGAATGAAGGTCATAAAAGGAATGATTGCACCTGCAGCAGTTAGAGGTGTTCATACCTTTCTTAGACATGACTGGTTTCTACTGCAAATATATTGACCACTATGGTGAAATAACATGACCACTAACTCAATTTACAAGGAAAAATGCTCACTTCACTTGGGGTGAAACAAAGCAAAATGCATTTGAGCACCTTTGCACAAAACAAACAGAGGCACCCATACTTGCCTATGCTGAACCAAATTTGCCACAGCATCTATTTTGTGACTCAAGCAATTACACCATTGGAGCATGTCTTACACAGACTGACAGTGCTTTCCAGAAGGTGAATACAGAATTTACTATGTGCCTCACCAATTAAATCAAGGACAACAAAAATGGCCCATCATTGAAAAGGAGGCATATACCATAGTTTATGCGATAGGAAAATCACATAATTACCTGTATGGTGCTAAATTCATAGTGTGGACTGACCATAAACTACTTCAGTGTCTCTTCACTGCTGAAATGAAGAATGTGTGTGTACAAGGTTGGGCCATTCTTCTGTCACAATATGGCTGTGAAATTAAATTTTAAAAAGGAGTCCACAATATAAAAGCTGACATGACTTTACAAAAGCTGATAAGAACAAAACTGAGCCGGAAATTGATGTAGTTGACTCAGATGATTCAATACTGAGGTCAATTTAAATATAATTGATTCAGACAAGCCTTAAATGGGTGAAACACCTCTTGACGAAGAGAAAGGTAAGGAAACTAAGTCTTCCAAATTGCTTCATCAGTTGTTCGAATTATCACCTGAAATTGACATTGGAGACTTGCTAAGAAAAGACAAAAACATTTCTCTAATTATTGAAGCCCTTGACGCAAATAGCTGAATGCTTAGTACTGTAAAGAATATGGGTTGGATAATCCATCATTATATCACATAGCTGACCCAGTCGGGCTTGACCCAGAGCTTCTACTTCAAGTAGTTTTACCATCTATTCTAACACCAATAGTCTCACAAACATGTCAAGATAAAGTAGGACAGTATGGTAAAGACAAAACTTTCCCATAGATTAAGTATTTTTGGCCATCTATGTTTAGAGATGAAGTCAAACATGCAAGTTTAGGTGTAAAATGCAACTCAAGAAATTTGAGGAAAAGAAAAGTGGAGATACAGAATATGCCAATTCCTAAATATCCTTTGCAGATGATTGGAATAGATACATGTGGTGCATACCCAGAGGGCTTCAATGAAAATCATTACATGATTATCATTGTTGGCTAGTTTCTTCATGGCGAGAATATTAATGTTATTCCACAAAAGATCACTCAGCCAAGACAGTGGGTTAAGTAATTTAGAAATTATCCTGTTATGGAGTAATGCACACTATGACTTGCGACTATGGTACAAAATACTTGAATGAAGTAGTTGACATGTTGTCAGCTGAACTAAACATTCTTGGAAAAATTACAGATGTATTTCATTGAGCACCAAATGCTAAGTGTGAGAGGAGTCATAAAACAATTAATGACATAATCTCTAAAGCTTTAGACAACCAAGATCAGCGGTAGTGGGAAAAAATGTATTAGCACCACTTTTAGCATACAGAGTCTCATTCTCTGACAGTGACAAAATGATCTAGGGTTGTGATCCACTTCTTCGCATAGACACTCTTTTGAGTGCTAAATTGTGTTAAATTGGTGATGAATATATATCCACAATGCTAAATAGATTGCATAAGGCTTGTGTCATGGTTAAAGAGAATATGCATGAATCTAGGCCAAAAAACCACAAAGACTTTCCAATAAAAGGGCAGAAAAATGTGATTACGAAGTAGGTGACTCTGTGTACAATTTGGATAAAACCATACCATACTACAGAATCATTGAGAAAATTAACTCCAGTGTCATTCAAATTAAGACTCTAGCCAAGTGGAAAAACTAAAAAAAGTACATGCAGAACACCTCAGAGCTGCTAATTTTAATGCAGCTTGGGATAAACTTAGTCCAGAATAAAGGGCAATTGGTAAAAAATATAGGCCCATACCGTAAGAGTAAACTAGGACTCAGCTGCTTAGGCAAAATAGGCTAGATATGCCACAAGCATTAAATGATGTCCCAAGACCCACAAACATTAGAAGACTGGTACATCAAGAACAGCAAGATCCACTCTCAGGTGGTGCTGGTTCTTGACCAAAGCCAGCACATCCTTTTAAATTAAGACCAAGGCCACCTGTACCTCAAAAACTGGTCACAGGCAAGTGCTCAGTTAACCTAGACCCACCAGAAGCCACAGAACCAAAATGTATCAAATGGTTTGCTACTGTACCTATAAAGATAGGCCCAATTTTTAAAAATAAAACGATGCACCAAGGGATTATATTCAGGCAAGGTATTTGATTCAGTATGGGGCCAACTGACCAATTTTAACCTCAGCTGACTAGATATAGGGTTGCCAGATATAGGGGAAACATATGGAAATGTAATATTGACGTTAAGGATTGTCACATAGTATTTGATAAAATGCATACCTTATTCTGGAAATAAATAGTAACTATATGGCGTAAAGTCAATTTTGTCGAGCCAGAAAACAAGTCTGACATAAAAAAACAGTATTTATGGTACAACTCATTTATTAAAATTCAAGGAAAATCTGTGTTTTACGAGCAATGGTGTGAAAATGGGATTGGAATTATTTCAGATATATTGAATAAAGATAGAATTTTTTTTGAATTACAATAAATTTTGTGAAAAATTTCCAAATGTTAAATCAAATTTTCCGAAATATCACAGTTTATTTCATGCCATACGAAAAGAATGGAAAACAAAGCTTGTGAATGGAACCAGAATTAATCACAATATAAGCAAAAATTATTTGATAGAAAAAATGCATTGCATAGGAAAAGTGTCTAAATTTATTTATCAGCTGTTAATAGAAACCAATGTTAAAGGCCAAAGTAATGTGAAAAGTAAATGGATGGAGGAGCTTAATGTTAAAATTGATGATGAGTACTGGAGTAAGTGCTTTTGTCAAATCTATCAATGTACAATATCTTAAGATTGAGGATTTTCCAGTATAATTTTTACGTAGGATAATATTTACCAATTACAGATTGCACAAAATGAAAATAGCAGAAAGTCCGATATGTCCTTTTTTTTTACGAAGTAAATGAAACATTAGTTCATTTTTTCTGCCTAACATAACCCAGCATTTTTCGATAGAAGTATTTAACTGGTTGGAAAATATTTTACAAATATCTATCACCTTTTCAAAATGTGATATCTTACTGAGAGTGAATCATAAGCATAATGTAATATGGTCATTAATTTTTGTTGTAGGAAAAAAATATTGATTCAAATGTAAAATTAACAATAGTAGACCTTCTATTGAAAGTTTTAAAGGTGTGTTAAAGGACTTGGAAACAATAGAATATAACTTGGCAATTAAAAATAATAAAATCAATAGTCATACACGTAAATGGAGAAAAATCAAATTTTAGTTCTACTGGTTTACAAAAAGGTTATTTGATGAGTAATAACGATAAATTGTTGACATGAATATTGTTATATATTGTTGAATATGTACCTCTGTTGTAAATAAAAAAATCTTTAAAAAATTATGTTTTCAAATCTGGTAGAAAGTCTTAACCATGGAACCCCTGCTTATTTTTGCACAACTCCCCGCTAAATTAAATTATTTGTTCCACACTGTGTATTCTTCTCTTCGTCAAACACAGCGGGACATTCAAACATTGCAAACTTCTATTTGTGATGTTAATGAATTTAAATTGCCTGTAACCCTTGTCACCCCTGTTAAATTGCAAGATATGTTTACTCCTTCCAGCTGGTTTACCTTTCTGACTGACCCATTGAAAATATTCAGTGGTACTATAGACACTTGCGCACCGTGCTTATTGCTGACAGGAAAGTTTTTCATAAAGTTACTGTAATTCCCATGTCTAGACACCATGCACTCTTTACCCTCTATGAAGCACTGCCATTGCCTATACCACATACAAAGCTAAATTTAATGGCTCAATATGAACTTGAAGGCACACATTTGGCAGTCCCTCAGCTGATTTTTTTATCGCTCAGTAGCATAGAACTTTCAAAATGCACTCTGGCAGACATGTATTATACCTTTCCTCAACCGCTCTTAAATATGACTCGCAGCCCTACATGCAATTTCGCCTTGTTCTCCAAAGACCAATTCGCTATCGGTCTTAATTTTACCAAACGGCAGATGGCTCATTGTCTCTGGATCTAAATTTACTCTCCATAAAAACTGTCTTACTAACGCTGGTGATTGCCCACACCCACACAAAATCATTCAACCTGTTCAAATAATTACACTGAAATCTGCATGTCTTGGTATTTCTCGTCATTTTAAACTATTACCATATTTGAAATGCCGATCCACATCCTCAGCCCATTCAACCTGTCTTTTCCCATGTTGATGAAGTTTACTTCTTTATTTTCTAAAATTTGGAAATTTTCCAGCGTGTCTGTAGAAAAATTGAGTTCTAAAGTTGACGTGACCTCCTTCTTTCTGGAGCAGGTTAATCTCTTATCCGTAGCCAAATTGCAGCGAGTTGTAGACCAGGCATAAATTACAAGCGCCGTATTCTTTTGATCTGAATACTAATCCCGTTTGCCAGATCAAGGAGGGTAGAATTTGTGTCATCTCAGTGGACACTTTCATGTCTTTGTTTTCTTGTAACCAGCGAGAAGAAGCTTGTTCTTTATTGCCAATACTGAGACAGTATAGTCTTGGTCCACAGGTACATGTTTATGTAGATTCTGGACAGCTTCTGTTGAAATGTGTTTTGGTAATAAAGGAAGAAAGACAGTTTTGTATTGCATGTTTACACATCCCCTTGAATTATAATATGTATGCACTGTACATATATATGTGCATGTATGAATAATTTACATATTATACATGCACACATACTCACCCATACTGCCCAGAAGGGCTGACCCTCTGAGGAGTGGCCACTTTTCTCTGGTCCCACAGGTGACTTTTGGTTGGTCCCAAGGGTGATCCCTTTAGAGAGGTTTCTTTCTCTCTTTCTTTCATTCTTTCTCTCTCTGTCTTTCCTTATTTCTTTCTTTTCCTCCTTCCTTTCTTCTTCACACCCAAGCTGGTCTAGAAATTTTCTCAAGCACTATTTTTCCGAAAACCACCAAACTTGCTATGGTGACTGACCTAACAAGTGAAATTGTGCATCTCATTTGGAATAGTCATGATGTTTAAAATTATGCAAATTTAGGGGCAATTAAAATTTTAAAAGCTCCATATCTTACAAAATATTGCAGATACTCAAAATTTCAATGTGCATATATGGGTTTGTGACACTTGCCAATATAATGGACAATATAAGTTAAGAAGAATTTCAAATTATGCTAATAAGGGACTTTGAAAAGTTTCAAAATTGAATATCTCCAAAACTATTATACATAGACATGCCATTTCAACTTCAATTCAATCCAATGAACCATGAACCATGAACCAAAATTGTAGGATTTTAATTTATGCAAATTAGGTAAACATGCAAAATGTAAATCTTGAAGAACTTCAAAACTAATATAGATACAGGTGCCATTCCTACTTCAATTTATGGGTTTGTGGCAAAGCCCCATCCAATGAACCCAAAACCAAAGTTGAATTTATGCAAATTAGGCAAATACACAAAATTTAAATGTTCAATAGCTTCAAAACTATTATAGATACTAGCTTCATTCAAACTTCATTTTATAAGTTTGTAACATGGTCACATCCATTGAACCAAGAACCAATTAAAAGTTATAGCATTTTACTTTATAAAAATTAGTCTAATATACGAAATTTAGATTATGTTGAACAATGGCAATAGTGTATCATTTCAAACTGGACTCCTTTTGAAGGCACCCAGACAGATTTGCTGTGCAGCAATTCTTCTTTTCTAGTTTTCTTTTTGCTGCCATTGCCTACCAAAGGTATTTAAACGAGTGGATTCTATGTTCAATCATGTTTAGAATGATGTAAGCAGCACAAGTGGGTAGCAGCGGCGAAATTGAGTATTTTGGGTAAAAAATCTTAAAATTTTGTTACGTTCACGAGCGGTCACCCATCGGACATGCACACGAGATAGCGGGAGAACTGTCAACAAATTTTACATCGATAATTTTAGATCTCGCTCACTAAACGAGACTCGCAGAGCCGACCGGGAGGGGAACAGTGTCTAACTTATCACAAGTGCATCTGGCTGTGCCCAGGTAACAAATTAAACTGACGTCAAGGGGGGTAATGTGTAAAAGGGGAAGAACTTCCATTTTAAAGGGGCAAAGCTTGTTAGCAGCTGACAACTAAACCCCAGTCTGTGTCAGGCTGCTACCAGTTAAATTCTTATCAGGCATGTGGTTTACTCACAGTGGGGTTCATAAACAGAGGGAGACCTGCTCTGGCCACTGACTCATATGTGCTTGACCATGAATTTACAGTGTGTATACTATATGTGTTTTATCTGATCATTATAATACAATATAACCATGTATTGTCTTTTTATAAAATAATGTGTCAGTATTTTCCAAAAAAAAATGTCTGCATGTCCAGTCATCATGGAATGCCAGGTACACCAGCCGGAGCTTCTACCCCAAGCCCCACCGGATGCATCCATTTACCATAAAAAATGGAACACGTGTGGTTATGTTAGTTTATGTCCTTTTGGGATGATGGCTGATGAAACAGCCCAACAGGTTCAAATATTGGCAGTTACAAGAATTTTCAATCCTATATATTTCAAGAAATTTGTACTATTTTTCCTTGAGCGTTTACAAATGCATACTGTATTGCTTTAGACACAAGTTCATCACAAAATAAATAAATAAATAAATAAATAAAAAAAAATGGACATTCATGTCTAACAACTCCCAATATTTCAAATATTAGCTCAAAATTGATCAGAGCTCTGAAGTGTTGCAGTGTTAGGACCATATGGAAACCATGCTGTTCCATCAGCCTTTTATACCCTCCCTGTCCCTTTAAACATGTTTCAACAAATGTCCAAGTTACTTGAGGGCTAACAAAAGTATAGTTGTGGTTCCAGTAGCACAACCGGCCCTATTGATAAGGCCCGATCCTCAATAAAGTTTAATAACAATTGATCGACCCTGGCTGAAAGATGTTATCGAGAAAGTGGCCATTGTTTGCATTTATTTTGCAGTAAAGTCACAGCATTTTATTTCAACTTGTCTGGAGGGTACACTTGGGCCATTTACATTTACATTTTGTTTGGATATCAAAGTGTATTGCACCCACAGCATATATCATACCATAATTGATGCTCTGAAATATTTGCTAAATATATACTTTTGGTTTCATATGTCATAAATCCCCCAAGATCGGCCCAATACTATCCTCATTTACGAACCATTGTGTGCGAAATCCACAATTTTCAAATGTCAGCCTTGTCCGTGTTAGTCTCGATTGGATATTTTAAAGAGGTATTATCCAAAATGTATGTGTGATTAGTGTTAACAGAAGTTTAATATGTCGAATGAATGTAATGTAAAATATATAATGGGACTTTTCCAGTGTGAACATTAGCACAAATGTAAATACAATACCTTGACGTTAGCAGTTGTTGGCGGCGGTGGGCCACAGAATAGGAATATTGTAGCAGTCGCCCCTGGGGTATGGATTAAGTGGCAGAGCTGGGCACAGCAGCCAAGAGCCCCAACTGAGTCAAAGTTGGAGCTTAGAGGAGAAGGTTGCCCTAATAGTGGATACGGGTCCGAAAGTAGCGGCGGGTTTTCACGTAATTGGTAATTAGTGTAAGCAATTTACCGAGTGATCATTTGAGCAGGCGGGCAACCATATAGCATAAAGACGGAGTAGTTCGCTCTTAGTCCGGAGTAGTTCCCTTTTAGTTAATAGCGCTCTAACACGTCCCTGGATGGATAACCTATCTAGCCATGGATGTACCAAATTCCATCAACTGTATCCATGTGTGCCTTCCTTTGGTCCTTATGAACACTCAACACTCAACCAAATCATGCATTCCAGTGGCTTATGATTGATGATTCTGTGCTCATTTGTTCTATAACCATGGACACTCATCTTTGCTAATTTAAGTATCTTTTACCCTGTAATTTTCTTGATTGTGCAACATCAGCGGATAAGATGGCAAAAATTGGACACAATTTATGCAAATTTTAAAAAGTTATATGTCGTCAATACACGAGCACAAGATAATTTTTGATGTACGGACATTTAATAACGGCCCATTACTGATCCTAATGTGCCTTTCTGGGCGATGGGCATATGTAATCTACCAAATGATTTACCTTTTGTAAGTTCTAATCTGAATTTTTTGTTTTAATAAGAATTACCTGACGAGATCGCTAAAGTTATGTTAAAAAAATTGTTGTAAATTGTTCACCCGAAAAAAATACCCTCACAAACTTCTCCTCTGTAATTGTGGAACATAACCAGATGTACGCAACCAAATTATTCTTAATATGTTTCTTCCTTGTTCAGTAATCTTCTCTACCCTCCGAAACCTTCATGAAAAACATTCCAACTTCAATTGCACCCCACTTTAAACGTTCCTATCTACGTCAACTCCATCTTTTGGTTTTTATTTTGGCCCATAGTTTGATCTCTTTAGAGTGGGTCAACCTGTCTTTAATGCTAATTTATGCTAATTAGGGGCACTTGAAAAGTTTAGATATCAAATATCTTCAAAACTATTACAGGTATTCATGTCATTCCAACTTCAATTTATAGGTTTGTGCTGTAGGTACATGCAACGAACCACAAACGCAAGTTGCAGCATTTAAATTTGTGAGCCCATTATGTTCATTATGAAAAGGTCAAACAGAGTGGTTCAACAGGTGGCACTGCTGTGGAACTCTTATTTTTAAAGATTTTTCAATTTGTCAGCAAATGATTGGATTATTTTTGGATTTTTTTTATGAATTTTTTGTTTATTTTTTGGGACAAATCTTAAAAAAATCTTCCTCCCTAAAACCGCTGACCCAATTGCTTTGATATCATACCTGTTCTCGGGAATGCTTCTAGGGATTCCTAGTTCTGAATTTATTCACCAGGTGGCGCTACAATTAAAAAAATTGTGATTTTTATGTGTTTTCGCAATTTTTGGCTTTTTTTCCAGAACCGTAACTCAGATAAAGCTGAAACTTAGTGGATATGTTCTTTGTGGAAGGGTCAAACAAACTTGTTCACTAGGTGTCTGTGTTGTGGATTCCTGATTTTTAATGATTTTTTCAATTTGGGTTGTGGTCGGTAAATGCACCTTTCCTATTGATTACTATGTAAGTCAATGTGCATTCTAGTGCTAATTCACATTTTTGACTAAATTAGTAAATTTTAACTTTGCAGTCTCACAATTTTATAAGTGATGCAGGTAAGAACAATTTTAGGGGCACTGTTGAAGTTCATATATTTTAAAGACATGGGCCTTGTTTTCCGTTTTTCTATAGGGTGCTGTTCTGAAATACAGATAAAAAAAGAGAGCCACTTCAAAGCACTTCCGTATGTTTCACTACATTTAGCAATTAGCACAATAATTCTTTGACGTGTGCCCCAATTGATAGATTAAGACTAAGCAATTTCAAACTTTGTACTTACATAAACTAAAAAGAAAAGATGAAGCGGCAGACAGCTCTGAAGTTGTACCAAACGAACCTACAGGGATAAGTGTCAGGGTACGTTAAGAAGCAAATTGACTGGCCTCCTGAATTTTAAGTATGCGTGACTGAATTAGCGATCTGACAAATCTATCGCCGATTTCAAAATGAAATGGACAAAATTTTAGCCGTAATGGCAACATCAGTAGCATGAGTTACAATACTGCTGAGACTAAGTCTTTCTTGTAATATATAGCATTTTGATACCAAAAAGGACACAGAATGTGCATGTATTTTGAAACTTAACGATTATGTATGAAAGTATGAACAATTTAAAGATCATACATGTTTACACATACCTCTAGACAGTAAATTTAATTTGAAAGCGGCGGTAATAGGCCAAGCTTTGTGATTTATCTTCCAATGTTTTATTTTAGTTTAAATTTGGCGAGGTAGGCTGTATCATCAATTTAATGGGCAATATATGTCTTTATTCTTTACCATGGTAACGAAATTTACTTTTGGAGTAATCAAGGGAAAAACCCAATTTAACCATTACTTTATTAACAAACAAGTTATCACTCCATAACTTAACACCAACATACCTTCTATAGAGGCACTTCATACAAAACCAATTTGATGAAACAGATGTTAATAATTGGTTGCCATGACAACAGAAAGTTTATTACAGAACCTGAATTTGCAATGAGACACTGGAAACCTGTTTCTTGCTTTACATATATTATGCGCAATTTTCATCACACATCATGTTAAAATGTAAAGAAAGTCTTTCAAAATTAAGATTGAGGTCAATTGAGTCAAATAACATTGTTGATAGTTGCCTAGAAATGCTGTCTTTAATGTTAAGATCACACAAAATTTGCACATTTTGGTTGATACTGGTGATTCATTATGCTCAGTGCTGTGCATGGGGGGGGGGATAATACATGTGGTAATACTAGCAAAAGATTTTTACACATACTTTTTAACCTCCAGCTCAAGTTGGTATCAATCAAAAGATAAGTACCTGAAGTTTGGGGTTAGGTAGAGTGTACTATCTATTTTATGGGCAATACGTTTTTATTGGTAACCATGGTAACGCAAATTCAGTTTTGGAGGAATCACTCGGAAAAAACGCATTGAACCATAACCATGATAACTTTCTGTACATACAAGCTGGCACTCTAAATCAACATATCTACTGAAATGGGCCTTCGTAATAATGCGATTTGTTGTGGTCAGTGTTAATAATTGGTTGCCATGGTTACATAATTTTTAATAAATAACTTAAATTTGCCATTTGACATTAGACACTTGACTGTATCTTTAATTTATTCGACACATTTTATCGAATGTCATATTGGAAAGTTTAAAAAGTATTGCCTCCCTAGCTAGCATTGTGGTCAATTTAGTGTAAAAAAAAAAAAAAAAAAGTTTTATGCTTACCTGACAACATTTCTATCGGAATCTCGTTGATAGTCTGTCATTATGCTCAGTGCCACTAATATTGAATACATATAGTCAAAATTGTTTAATGTTAATTTACCCTAAAAGAGTTTCATTCCTGCAACAAATCTTAGATAGAACACAAGTTCTAGGCAGAGATGAGCACGTTTCAATGTCAAAAATTGTTTTTCTTTTGTTGTCATGGCAACCAACGAAATTACAGGTAAAATTTAAGAACAAAAATTACAATTGCATTACAATTCCCATTTACCTGATATATCAACTTCGTCCCTTTCCACAAATGAAGTATAATGGAAATACATCTTTATAAACATTTGACACACATATTGAACCAACGCTTTTCGAGGGCAATTTGAGTGACATTACCAAAATGTCATATTTTGCAATTGCACAAGAAGAACGGTCATTGTGACTGTATCACAAGTATTTGATTTTTTTAATATGGGGGTTACTATAGCAAATAACTATAATACTTTTATAGTTGAATTCCAAGATACCATACAGTTCCTACCAGAGTTCAATATTATTGAATATTTCCATTTTAGATATCAACTTCATTCCTTTCAATAAATGTACTATAATGGAAATGTACTTTTAAAAATATTTTGATACACATATGGTACCAACAAGTTTCTGCAGCAGCTCGAATGACATTACCAAAATGTCACATTTTGCAATTATACAAGAACAGCAGAAGATTGTCACTGTATCACAAGTTATTAAAATTTTTTTATATTCGGGTTACCATAGCAAATAACGCTGCCATGGGAACCCATATAAACACATTTTGGCATTAACATTGATGGTACACTCTACTTCACTTCAAAAGTCAAGTCATTATGTTTTGATTCATGCCAAATTTAGCGAGGTACATGTATTTCTAAGTTTTAAAAAAGATCTACAGTAAGTATTATCATGTATCATTTCTCAGCCGTGTGCAACACATTGACAATGCATGACCAATATAAACAAAAATCTGCTCATTCTGAGTAATCTTGACATTTAAAAGAACGTTGCTAGGTGACCATAAAACACCCCTACTTGAATCATTTTACCTCTAATTTAGTGGAGAAAGAGTCTCTTTACATTGTAACGCCACATTTGATGAAATGTATTCCTAATATTTGAAGCTGGAAGCAAGTTTTAAAAATGTTTGATTACAATTTTAGGTGATTTTTGTGCACATTCCGTTGCCATAAGAACCAAAATCGAAAATTCGAGTTTATTTTTTCTTCTTTTTTTCCTTTTTTTTGTGTGGTCCTTATAGGCTTCCGTACATAACTGCCAGTAGCTAATTGCTCGAGTTATTCCTGGCCTGATCAGAAAGTTGCCACGAAAACATTCAAGCATGTAGTCACTAGTGAACCTGGTGCCCAGGATTCAAGATGCCTTGGGACTTGGGAACCATCTTACAGCTCTCAGTTTGGCCTGCATATCTCTGTGCCACCTGAGAAGTATATATGGGTACACTGGTTTTTTTCTGTTTACACGGTGAAGACATAACAGTAATTTTGATAACCCATTTTGTTCCAGCTCACTACAGGGTGTGAAGTACTGTGTAGATGTAGCATGTATTTTGAACTTCCATTGTTGTCAAAATGTGAAAATAAAATTTGGCTGTTTCAATGTTCAGGAGTAAGATGCCAATTTATGCCCTGTGGACATTCCTAAGTGAATTTTCATCCACACAGCATGACACACTAAAGCCTACATTTGTGACTGGCCCTTCTCTGTTACCAGTCACCATGCATGCAGTAGGTACATAGAGAATAACATATATTTGCTCCTTTAGCTGCATGTTTTGTTTTTCATACATGCAATGTTTCATGCTCAAGTCAATATCTCAAGGAGAAGTTTTGACTATTCCATGTTTTAGTTTGCTCTCCAGTAACAGAGAACTTGTTTCCTTGTGGCCCTCCCATCCCTGGACTGCACTTTTCAGCCATCAGATGTCACTAGCTACCACACCAGACCATGCAGTGTGTTGCCTGGCAGGTATCCACACCCGGAACTGAACTTTGTTGCCACCAGGTAACCGCAGCTGCAAGACCCATTTTTTGTAGACTGTGGAGATTCAAATGTCCCTAATATGCATAATTTTCAAAATGTCTAATCTTCTTTGTAAAAAGGCTCGACTTCATGTATGGATCTAGGCCTATAATTGTGCCAAGTTTGGAGTTTCGAAGTGTAATAATTTCTGAGAAAATATATTGACGGACAAAGAAACAGACAGGGAGTGAGTGTGTTGGCACACAGATATAATGAGACCAGCACATGTAGTATACATATGTGGATATATGGGCACGGGGTGCAACCGCATATACAATACATGCACACCCGTCATAAAGGCGAGAAATTCTGTTATGGGTACGAGTTGGATGGGGACGAGATGGATGGGGACGAGATGGTCAGGGACGACTGGTTAAAATGGAGGGCCATGCAAATTCCAATCATCCATGCGTTTAGAGCATGTACCTGAGCAAAATTTGCATTTGTATGCGAATGTCTATTCGTGTCACCAAGCCGACAACAATACTAGAGAACACAAATAAAGTCCATGAAGATAATTTCAAAATATCTCGTGGTATTTTGCTATCAGCATTTGTGTTGCGTGAGCGTGATCTACACACGGAATAGAGCCATTGGGGTATCCACAGGACAACACAAGTTGATGATGATGTGCCATGGTAGGCTTATATGAGATAATGTCGATGAAATGAAAGAACCCCGGCCCCAGCATGTCTCCAGAAACAACTGTGTCCAAAATCAAGAACTCCGTGGAGAAACCAAATTCAGGTAAGCCAGCTGCAGGTTTAACATATCGATCGCAAGATTGACCCACACACTTTGTGGAGACCATTGTGCTTGAGCCGTGGCCAAAATGAATTCGGGTTTACGGTTGGCACTACCATGGACATTATGTACAGCGTTACGATTGCTGCATGTATGACGCATTAGTCAGTTATAACTACTGTCCCCAATAATTTTTACAACGCACGCATTAAACAGCAGACTCAGACTCAGAACCAGAATCTTTTTATTTGACATAAGTGTATAATTATATTTAATTAGTAGCTGTGATATATGTTGAAAGAAAACGTTTGGCACAGTTCCATATTAGTATATGATACATAAATCTCAATGATATCACTAAATCAAATGAGAAGTCAGGATAATCTCTACGAAGGACTTTTATGGTGGTTATCCTGACTTCTGTGATGAAACCTTTGTCCAGAATTTCGTGTGACGAAACCAACCTCCCAGCACAAATTACAATTGTACACTTACTAACATGAAGGACTCAGTGAAAATAGTGTCAGTCTTTTCAATGGTTAAACCAACATAAAGCAGTGCAAAGGCATTCAGAACATAGTGATGCCGGCAACACCTGTATTTGGGTGTTCGTTCATATTGAGCCATGGGATGAATTGTGAACAGTAAGGTTGAACCACATGGCCTCCGGTCATTCACACCAACTCCACCTTTTTATGTCAATGCCATGCCACTGTATAATATTAATAATTTTGAATAACATGCCGTAACGCATGAGGAAGTTGGCGTGCGTAGATCTACCTAGGATGGTGGTTCTTTGTAATGAAAAATTTTATGAGTTGGTGGCACCTGCACTTCATATCCATCATTCCATCATTTGTAAATTTATGACAAAACGACTTCATTCGTGTCAAGAGTGTAGCATAGTCATATATATATATACATACATACATACATATATATATATATATATATATATATATATATATATATATATATATATATATATATATATATATATATATATATATATATATATATATAAAATATATATATGACCATGCTACACTCTTGACACGAATGAAGTTTCCTCGGCGAAGAAACGACCAACCAGAGTCATCAAGAGGATCGAAGCTTTATACTGTACAAGTGCCTCCGGCTGTGCCCAGGTAACAAGTTAAACTGACGCAACAAATGTCCAAGTTACCCGAGGCCTAACAAAAATAAATGTGTGGTTCCGGTAGCCTGACAGACCTTACTAAAAAGGACCAACCCTAGAATTAATGAAACAAAAAAAAAGTACCTTTAAGCCGCCCTTCCCTAATAAATACTGTTCGACCCAGGCCAGTGCTACAAACTCAGTCAGAGACCCAAGTGGCCAAAATATGTCCGTAATTTTTTTCAGTGGCCCAAATGTGACCTAAACGGCCCAAGGGCCGAAGGCAAATTCATTTGGGGGGGGGGGGGGCGGTAATGCCCCCAGAACCCCCTCCCTCCAAATATTAATTTGAGCATGCAAAATGGTTTATCTGAGAAGTTTCGAGTATCTTGCCTTCACATGGTTGACGAAATCACAACATTTTAGTCATTATTGTACTGATTTGGCTTTTTTCCCACAGATTGTACAAAAATCTGATGAAAATTAGCAAAAATTAGTAAAAATGAATTAAAAAAAATATCGCGATGTTATCTACTTCCCAGGGTGGCCCACAACATGAAAATAGCAGAAATGCAAGTACGAAATCGGGAAAAATATTAAGTTCTTTTGCACAGGTTTGTGGCTGAAATGCTTTAATTATTTGTGAATTAAGATTGATCTAAATTTTCAATAAATTAATATGTAAATAAATAGGAGCACCAAAGACGTAATTTTTAGAACTCCTGGGACCTGCTATATATCATTTGCAGGTTCCTCATAACACTAAGATACTTAAACTATTATATATAAAGCGTTCCCTCTCCAGTACTCCCATCTCATGCATCAAGAATGATTTCGTCTTATTTTTGAAAATGTTCTTACATTTATTTGATATACCCTGGCATGTTCTGCATGGGAGTAGGTATAATCATGGTACAGTAGTTCCTGCAATTGCCGACCTGGCCAAAATCTGTGGCATGTTTAAAGAATTGTGATGCAAAATTTTGCTACAATGCTCCAGTTGGACAAGCTTGGACCAGCTGCAACACGCGACCGACCAGCAAAATTACCCCCACAAACAACCACCCGTAACCAAAAAAAAAAAAAAAAAACAGAAAAACAAAAAACAAAAAAAACAAAAAAAAACCAAAAACAAAAAAAACAAAAAAGGTCGTTCAAATCAACCGTAACCAAGTTGTAAGACAAAGTTAACATAAAAGCTGGCCAACGTGTGCCGTTATTTTGCAGTAAAGTTAACTCAAACACAGCAATTTATTTCAACTTGTCTGGACGGTCAACTTGGGCCGAGAAAAAAGCATAGCGCCAGGATGGGTGCGGTATCGGTATCTAGTATCGCTAGGCTTCGGGTGTCCGTTCTCCGAGCTACCAGAGCAAACAGTCGTCAACGTATTTTTAAAAGATGACTTACAATCTAAACTTTAATCTGCCCACTCGGTTGTGTTTGAAGCAGTTATCATGGTTCGTTACAAATCCAAATGCAACACGAAGGCATATACATAAAATACGCACATTTAGCGCCCATTTAAACATGGTGCAATGCATTGTGGGAAAGGAAATCACAGCGAATCGTGGCCACGTGTTTTCAGCACGGTTCCAGGTGTCCGTTCTTCGAGTTACCAGGGCAAGCGGTCGTTAAAGTACTTTTAAAACATGACTTATTATCTTAACTTTAATCTGCCCGCTCGTTTGTGTCTAAAGCAGTTATCATCGTTAGTTACAAATCCAAATACGACACGGCACGCTCGAGCGCCATTTTGGACATTGTGCAATATTATAATTGCATTGATTGCGGGACAGTGTCACAAAAGTACACGTGATTTGGATACCAAAGCTAATCGCGGCCACAGCATATATCTCATTATTTATGCTCTGAAATAATTGCAAAATATATATTTTTGGTTTCATATATTTTAACTCTCTTCCCACCCCCACTCGGCAAGATCGCCCCAATGCTAGGTCACAAACCATTGGCATTGGGTGCGGAACTCACTATTTTCACAATGGCAGCCATGTCGATTGGATATTTTGAAGAGGTAGCGTCCAGAATATATGTGTGATTAGTGTTAAGGGGAAGGTTAATTTGTCGAATGAATGTAATGTACAATATATAGTGGGGCTTTTCTAGCGTGAGCATTACCTGAAAATGTAAATACAACGACAAACAGTGACTGTGCTGTACACCCCAGAAATAGTATCTTGTATCAGACGTGGAAGTCGCCCTGAGGCAATAAAATAAGGGTCAGCAATTGGCTGAGTGCCAGGCGCCCCACTGTGTCAAAGACAAAGCTCAATGGAGAAGGTTGCCCCGATAGTGGATACAAGTCCAAAAGTACCGGCGAATTTTTGTATAAGTGGTAGTAAACCGAATTTTAGACCAAGGGAGCGCCTTGGCATGAGAAGTGGGCTCAACACATGTATACCAGGCGCGAGCTTTCAATATACTGTGCACTAACACAATGTACCAGTCACTTAGTGGGACAGGGTAATGCGTCACCTGTACTCCGTACTGAGCCAATCATCATCATCATCATCATCATCATCATCATCATCATCATCATCATCATCATCATCATCATCATCATCATCATCATCATCATCATCATCATCATCATCATCATCATCATCTGCTGGAAGGGGTTTCGGATTTTTGAAGACATAAACATTGCGATGGAGCGCAAGCCAACGAGCAGGGGTTGGGGTGGGGTGCTTGCCTCCCTCCCACGGTAGGAACTTTTGGAAAAATAGGAACCAAAATAGTGTGTTCTGGCGAGTGTTTGGGTCAACTTTATGACCATAAAGCAACACCATACCCAACTCAAATTAGACAGTTGCTAGATGAATGTACCATTCATTTCAAGATATTCATGCAATAGACACGTGCTTCAGGTGGCTGGTGGAAAGTTCAGTCACCAAATAGGTCCTTGGTTTTGATGGTTCACAAAATATTTGCCATTCGGAAAAGCTTATGAAAGTACGTATTTTTAGAATTGTCTGGATCTGCAGATGACTACATATAGCAGGGAGTATATTTCTTGTTAAGTATGGTCGATTTTGATGAAAAATGGAATTTCATCTTGTCGTGTTTATAAATGTACCTTTCTTTTAGCCAGAAAGTTTTATTTTTAGTCCAATCCGTTTCAAACTTCTAAAATCATAAGTTAAATCTGTCTATCACGGTCCTATCGTTCAAATTTCGATTTTGTGATTTGTTATATTAAAATTAAACATCTGTTATCAAAAGGCCATCACCAAAGTTTGCAAGTCTAAATTTTATCAATACCTCATTGCAGGATGAAACTGCCAACCTAGGTAAAACACCAGTCTATGCCTAACGTATTAACCTTGGTATTTCATAATGCTGAGACAGGGCAAAATAATATTTTTAAGGTTAAATGAGAAGTACATTTCAGTGGATCAAACAGGAAAAGTTACCATTTCTCAGAGGGGTTCAAGTTGACAAATGTACTTTCTTTTAATGCATCTAGGATTATTAGACCAAAAAATTATAAACATAAATACTTTCATATGGATATTTTGACAAGTCAAAAATTTTGGCACCACCAAATTTGAAACTGAGATGAACTGGTTTCCCTCGTTTAGTAGAAGGGCCTCCCCCCTCCCCCAGATTCGTGCCACGACAACAGTGTTTCAGTAAATAGTGCAATTTGAAAAACCAACACCCGTGGCATACTTTTAAATACACGTAAAACTTATACAGCTGGGCTTGACTTTTGCCAATTTTAAGAAATCAGTTATCGGCATATTGATTGCTGTAAACGCACGCTGATTAGACTCTCACAAGTTGCGAAATCAGAAATGGTGGTTTTTAATGATGATTATGGTAGCTAATGGGCTTCTGACTTATTATATGTTTACGTGTACCCAATGAACATGCACATTTAAAGCTTAGAAATGTTGAGATGCAGTTCAAATGATGAATTTGTCAATGACGCACATGTAAGGTCATAAAATTGTACTTGGAAAGTGTTCTACGCAATTAAAACAAAATTTACACAAACCGCCCTGACTGATCTGCAATGCCGTTATTATTATTATTATTATTATTATTATTATTATTATTATTATTATTATTATTATTATTATTATTATTATTATTATTATTATTATTATTATTATTATTATTATTATTATTATTATTATTATTATTGTTTTTTTTTAATTTTGAGAGAGATGGTGCTTGTCCAATCACAAGGACTTCTGACCAACAGTGAAATAGTTTTATGCAGAAAAAACATTAACCACACAACGTTTCACATTGCAGCAGAAATGAACGGATTCGTTGAAAACAAAAGTGAATTAAGTAGTCTTTGGCTTTTAGTGTGGGAGCATATATCATGATTTTAAGTCCCGTGGGATTTTGATGAAGATTTTATGCCACCTATTCAGAAATTTTATTTATAGCCTAAAGAACCTGAATATTATTAGACACCAAAATTTAAAATATCTGAAAAATTTTATCTATATTTTCCATGTTTCTTATAAATGTTTTGCGTTAAAATAGTTGATTTAAATTTGGCCTTTATTTTGGTTGTTACTGACATCAAAGAGATTATGTATAGCACTGTAGTTATCACAATTCAAGATAGCAACAAATTCCTCAAAATGGCTGCCCCACCGCCACTCCCCACCCCACCCCCCACAAGCCGCTATGTCATTTTACATGAAGAACCAATATTCTCCAACCAACATTATCCAAGAGTTTTATATTATACTCCAACCATGTAACAACATTGTGTCATGATTTTCAATCTTGAAACTTAACATCAGTTGTTACCAACCAAATTTCAAGATGGCTGATACGCTAAAAAATGCATGCATATAATCTATGCATCAAAACTTGTTGATATTTAACTATATATCTCTCATTACCCTTTTAGTCTAGATCAATACTTTTTCCTCATCTGATCCAAGATCATCATTTCAAATCATTGTTCCCTATTATGACTTACCCGTTGTTTGAATGTATTTTGCATGTCTGTATGGTAGTATTGGTGTGCTGACAGAATGATTCCCTGGATAGTAGCTAAAGTGGTGGACTAATGCATGGTGCTGGCATGCTGATGGGTGGATCTGCATGAGCTACCTGCTTGGAGAAATAGTGTCCCAAGTGCTTTTAGATTACTTGCTGAGTCTTCATTTATATTGAAAGACTGTACACATTCTTGCCATAATCCAAGCACATTTATTTGCAAAGACTTTTTGCACAATGACTGTAGCAAGACCTCTAGATATTCTTGATTAACCCCATTAATTCTGGGGTTTAGTCCTCAAATTGCCCTAAAAGTGGCCAACTTTATAGAAAGTCATCTTCTTTCATGGCTTCATTTAACTTTTGTCCACAGAAAACATTTTGAATAACAGTTGTAGATGAGAGCTTAACAGAGATAATAACCCCCCCCCCCCATGAATTTACAGCTTTTCAAAGCATGGAATAGGTGTTTAGTGCCCACCTCATAATAAGAAAATAGCGTTCAGATAATGATTACCCTCGGCGCCCACAACGTTTTTTCCCCAATTCTGCCTTTTTACAAATTTTTTTTTGAGACCATGCAGGTGTCATAATACGGTGTAACTGCACCAAAAATTTGACGAAGTAGTGATGAATCCTTCTTGAGATATTATGGTAACATTGTCCACTTGTGTGCCACTCATGCTCTCTCTCTCTCTCTCTCTCTCTCTCTCTCTCTCTCTCTCTCTCTCTCTCTCTCTCTATCTCTCTCTCTCTCTCTCAATCTCTCTCTCTCTCTCTCTCAATCTCTCTCTCTCTCTCTCTCTCAATATGTTAAAAGACTCTACATAGTCCAATACTCTGACACCTGTACTATTCCAAATTGCTTTGTTTGTAATGAGGATTCATAAAGTATATTTGTATGTAATTATGTTATCTTTGTCTCAGTCAGTTCAACTGTCCTAACACACATTTGGTGCTTTGTCCTGAAGCAACGTGTTAACTTACCTAGTAAATTTATTTAGGTGGCCCATGCGAGAGCGGATGTTTTCATCCTTAGCTGGGTCATCCTGACTATCTGTTCTCTGTGGTAATAATGTACCATTTCTCCTATTTTTGGTTTTGCATTTGTTTTTATATATTTCTGTTATTATTACCTAACAATTGAAATGTATTGAATTTATTGTCGAATAAAAGAATCTGAATCTGAATCATGATCAGAGAGCGTCAGTAAATACTTGAAAAAGTTTTATAACAAGTTTCAAAATAATGAGAGGAAGCTGGTTTTCAGTAGGAACATAGTCCTTTACAATGTGCATCTCTAATGAAATTTGCTTCTTTTTTTTAATAATTTTTTTATTGACAACATTAAATTATAATGTTCATAAATACACTGGTTTTGTACATTATCGGAATCTACCTTGATTCATTTCACGCTCTCGGTCAATGATTGAAAATTCAACCATAGAACTAAACATACATTAATATTCTTCTCTCCCCAAACCTATCACCATCATTTTTTTCTGTGAATATTCAATTTATCATTATTTTAGCAATCTCTGATGAAATTTGATGAAGCTGCGATAGATCCTTGTTGAGATATTATGGTAACATTGTCTCCTTGTGTGCCACTCAGACGGCCTTGAAATAAATATTTTAAAGTTTCATACAACGTATATAAATACCAAGAGGATGCTAGTTTATAGGAACCTGGTCCATCAAAAGATGCATCTCTGACAAAAATTTGGTAAATGTGCGATCAAAATTGTTTGAGATACCGCGGTAGCATCGTCAGGGGTGACGCCATTCAGACGGCCTTCAGATAAATACTTTAAAAGTTTCAAAAGTTAAGAAATAATCAGAGGAAGCCGGTTTTTGATACCAAATTGGTCAATCATAAGGTTCTTCTGTGACAAATGTTTAGTAAAGCTATGGTGAATATTTTTTGAGATAATGTGGTAACATCTTCCCCTTGTGTGCCACTCAGACGGCCTTGAAATAAATTCTTAAAAAGTTTGATTAAAAGTTTAAAATAATAAGTGGATGCCAGTTTTCAATAGCAAACTGGTCCATTACAGGTTGCATCTCCGATAAAAATTTGGTACAACTGTGGTGAATATTTTTTTAAATATCAAGGTAACATTGACAAGACGGATGAACAGATGGACTGACGATGTAGGGAATGACATTTCCCTCCAGCACTTTATGTGCCGAATGTAAAAACATACCAACTCTATTAGCCTATTCTCAGCCAGAGTGGGTTAAACACCCAGGTAACCACTAGAAAGATATCAAATCTGGGCAGTATCTAACAGAATGGAAACTTTTTAGTCAGAATTTATGTGTTTAGAAAATAAAATTTACTAAATTTGGTAGTAAGGTTTCCCTCCACCCTCAACCCAGTACATTAATCACACCTTATAATAATGCAAGGTGCATCTCAGCTTATCCTACTAGCTGGCCATTGCCATGTACCGCACATGTAGAACAGTTCACACATCACTTGTGTACAGTTTGATCTTGGTGAACTTCTTGCCTGTGGCTCAACTGGCATAAATGATAGATTTTGGATGAAGTACCAAAAGTAAATCCAACATATTGATGACTCTGGAATTATGATGAACTGCTTTCATCTTCATCGTCAGACTGAACAAGCCAACTGCTATGGCAGACTGCCACTGTATCTGGCAATCACCAGATACAGCCAGCTTCCACTGTGTAAGACAGTTACCAGCTGGACACCATAACTCACAATAAGAGAGTGACAATGATGAAGATGAGAACGATGATAGTTAAAATAGCTATCTTAATCACACAAGTATGAACTTGGTAATGGAGATGACGATGTCATTTAATGTAGCAATACACTTTAATGTGTCATAATGTTGTTTCAATGTTCACTCACAATATGAGTGTGGCAATGATAAAGATGAGAACGATGATAGTTATAATAGTTATCCTAATGATACAAATATAAACTGGGTAATGGAGGTGATTATGTCATTTATTGTAGCAATACACTTTAATGTGTCATACATAATATTGTTTGAATGTTAACTCACAATATGAGAGTGACAATGATGAAGATGAGAATGATGATAGTTAAAATAATTATCCTAATCATACAAATATGAATTATATAATGGAGGTGATGATGCCATTTATTGTAGCAATACACTTGTTTCATAATACTGTTCCAATGTAAACTCTCAATATGAGAGTGACAATCACGAAGGTGAGAATGATAATAATTTAAAATAGGTCCCCCAATCACACAGGTATGAACTTTGTAAGGGAGGTGATGATGCCCTTTATTGTAGTAATATACTGGTATCATAATATTGTTTCAAAATAAAGTCATTTATCTCTGTTCGGTTTAAATTCTTTTGATCCAATGATTTGATACTTTTAAGACAAATATGAGCCTAAATTGACTAAGATTCAATTTGAAGATACAAATCCAACTTTATAGCCGAGAGTTATGAAAATAAATACCCAAATAAGGTGCTTTATACTCCAAGGACCTTGAAGGGCCCTGTAATTGAACAAAAATTGGAAATTTGGCAGCCATTTTGAAAAATGGCGGCCATTTTGAATCTAACAGGTTGGCAAAGTGCCAACATGTTTTTTTCTGTTATTTCAGATGTATTTAACATTTCTGAGTAGGTTTTATAAAATCTTCATCAAAAGCCCACGGGACTCCATATGCCCCCACACTATTGATCTAGTAGCATGTGACGCTTATCTGCGTCTCATAAACAATGTCTCCACATTGCCAAACATAATTTGAACCATTTTGCATGGAAAGCTGCTGGAAATTGAAATAAAATCAAGGAGTAGCATTTTATGCATGTATCTAGGATATATTTTGCCCCCGATGAAAATCACAAATCAAAAATAATTATGGTCAGTGGATTAGGCCTTAAGTGAGGACTGAGTGCGTAATGTGTTTTTTATTTTTTAGAAAATAACATTTTTCATTTCAAGTTTACGTGGGTGAATGTTGGCAAATTGGTCCACTGCAAAGGTCAAAATCAATGGGCTTATCATTGTGGACATGCATAAGTGCCAAGTTTTTCAGTCGTTCTTCTCCCGTTGTACACCTGTGATTGTGGAGCCTCCTAAGAACCCATGCATTCCGCTCGCACTCGCAAGAAGTGACTGGTATGGTGCACACAATTTTCAAAAGGGTGTGAACATTTGTCTCGCTGCATTCTTTGATGGCTACACACATAGACCTATACAAACAAACAAACAAACACACACACACACACATACATACATAGATACATACATACATACATACATACATACATACATACATACATACATACATACATACATACATACATACATACATACATACATACAAACATACATACATACATACATACCAGGCCTATGTTAATGAAATAAAGTTGAAGACAGATCACAAATGATCCCATTTCTCGTGGCATGTGTGGATGCCCAAGTTTTCATGATTAAATTTAAAAACGGGATGGCGACATGCAGCAAAATCCCAACTTGTTAACTCCTTCAGTGCCAAGTTTTGGACTAAGTCAACAGCTTTCCTCGGCGCGCTTCAGGCGCAATCAAGCGCCCGGAGCGCGGCGAGGAAAGCTGTTGACCTGGGCCATGCGATTCTCTGGAACTATAGGCAGGGTGATATTGGAATGAAATGTCCTACAAAAATTAATCCGACATGACATTAATTATCTAATTTGTCCGTGATAAATTTCTTCATTACTGTATGGTGGCACAAAAGTGCCAACTAAAATATTTTTCTCTCTCCATAAAAATGCGAAGGCGAAAACAAGAAAATAAGAAAACAGAAGAGCGAAAACAAGAAAACACGAAGGCGAAAACACTAAAATATAAAACACGAAGGCGAAAATGCGAAAACACAACCGCGAAAACACAACAGAAATATGTCGTGTTTTCGCACTCGCATTTTCGTGTTTTCGTGTTCGCGTTTTCTCGTTTTACTGTTTTCGTTTCTTGATCGAAAACGTCACAACTTGATAAAGGAAGTAATTTGGGATTTTCAGAATTTCACGAGCAAGTTTTTTCAAGATGAGGTTTATATTATTATATTATGCATGTACATAAATCATTTATGTTAGCTAACGAAAATAATCTACTGAACACTTTAACTTTTATAGTTTGTAATTGTATTTTACAAATGGATTCAAAGGAAATGTATGGGCGCACCAAATAACCCCGTTTGATTGGTGCCCCTGTTGTAACGAGGTTGTTGTCATCAATAGTGTTAGTGTGGAAAAATAATCTTTCGTTGGAAAAAAATTGGGTCCTGAATAGAGTGTTTTGACATAAAAGTCATATTTGACAGTCATATGAATAAAATAGAATTCATTTATCATTTGTTGCTGGAACAATGCGCGCATGATGCACCGAAACGTGTCCGTGAATTTCACTGGCATAAGTCCCAGAACTTCGGTTCGGTGGTTGATCACTAAAAAAGATTGTTATTTAATAGTTTTCATAGTAATACATAATTGAGCTCTTGTGCCGTTTTCCGTATCGACACGATTAAGTCCAGCAGGCATGTTTCAAGCTACATTTCTGCATAAGCTACATTTCTACATGTGATTAAAGTGCATGCCCTGATGTGTAGTTCAGTAGTTCTAAATCATTGCATATATGAGCGTCCTTATTTCATTTAAAGCACATATCATATTCAACAAACTTGAATTTTGAAGCAAACATGTGGGCTCTATTAGCCTCTGTGTAGAAATTGGGTCATTAGCGGGGAACCAGCACAAGACTCGTTTCAGTGCCATTTATCCCAAAATATTACATTTATGTAATGTTCGTTAGCTTTGTGTTTTACATATTACATACACTTAAATGTGATATGAGATAATAACAAAATGATGGATAACTACTGATAAGAGATTTTGTGTATCATATACACAAGGATGTGATATGGTGATAATGTGATGTAGAACTTAGGTCTATATGTTTCCTTGTACACGTTTTGCAATTTGCTTATGTTTGGCATACACAAGGATGTGATGTGAGATAGTAATAATATGATGGATAATTTAGGTCTTTATGGTTCCTTGTACACATTTTGCAATTTCCGTGTATATATTTATTTAAATTCCTTGAATAAATTCTGTTGTCAGCTGTTGAATTTGTGTACAATATACGATCCATTTTCGTGGGTAGAGTCTGAGCTTTGGTAAGAGGTGCATTTGAGCATTTCACACAATCCCGGGACAGGAAAATTGTCAGACGGTATCTGAAGACCATGACAAAACACATCTATAAATCTGGCATATCACTTTTTATGTAATTTTTCCTTTCATGTAATAATGGAAAAGGAATTCAGAAATGAAAACAAATTTTTTCGCCTTCTAAGGATCAATTTGCTTTGCAAAGTTATGGCGAATAATCTTCCGTACACTGTCCTGGTGTACAATTAAATATCTAGGAAAATGCACGAGTCTTATATTTCTTTATAAAAACACGAATCACATGAGCTGAAAGTCTATTTCACATTTTGCCTGTGTCTATATATATAATATATATATATATATATATATATGTCTATATAATATATATATATTTATATATATATGTGTGTGTCTGTATGTGTGTCTGTGTGTGTGAGTGTGCATCCTAACGAAATCGATATTTCTGTATGAACATTCATATGTGATCAGATATCTTGTTGCATACTGAAAACTCCACCCTGTAAAACATGTTATCAAACTTTATATCATAGCTACACATCAGAAGGATGTTAATATTCTTGTCATCATAATATGTACATGACAAATATATTTTTGTGTTTAATTTTTAGATGTGATGACACTTGGCTACACAAACTTCCCCATTGGAGTTGATTGAGATTGTCGTATAAAAACATGATTATTATTTTGTCACTTTCACCTTCCCAGACCTAGTTGACACTTTTATCTTCCTTGCGTGGTAATACTATTAGAGTCCATAAAGTCACAATGTTTCAGAGTAAAAAAATCACCAAAATTCACGAAAAGCAAATTTAACTGTGAAATTTTCTTCAATGCACTGAGCATTGTTTGCCGCACCACACTATGTACCGTTTTTATTTTTTAAACATGTAATTACCATTTTGTAGTAGAAAAGCTTTTTGCATGGGGAGTCAGCTATTGAAAAAGTTAATAGAAACTACGCATGTGTGTGTTCTATTGATGGAACAGTCACAACAGAAGCACATGTATACAAAAGGTATTATTGGGGGAGAAGAATTTGATTCCAATGTAGGGGTACGGCAGGGGAGCCCATCTAGCTGTTCCCTGTTCACATTTTACATAAACAAAACTATCAGGGATGTAAATCAGTATGGTATGGACGGTTTCTTGGAAAATCCTGCTGTACTTTTGTTGATGGATGACACTGTAGTGATTGCTACCACAAGGGCTGCAATGATTGAAAAACTGAGACTGATTATAAGCTCTGCACGAGACATTGATCAAGAGGTGCATCCTATAAAATCAGAGTACTTGGGTGTCAATACAGAAGATGATGAACCTTTCATTATTGACAATATTGTAATAAAAAGGGTAACGTCCCATATACATCTTGGAACACCTATATCAAATTCTCCCATTCAACACCAAGTGGAAGCTCATATTCACGGAAAAGAAAAACATATCCAAAAATTTGTTTCCTTTTGCTACAAAAATGAAGATGCTCCTTATCAAGTGAAACGCCTTGTGTGGAATAGTGCTCTCACAAGCACTATATTATATGGATGCGAGTCATGGCTAACAGAAAAACTACAATGTGCAGGAAGACCCTATTTGTCAACACTGAAGACTCTAGCTGGCGTTAGGCCCCAGACATGCATTGATATTATTTATGTTGAAACAGGAGAACCCAGTTTGAAATCCCTTGTTAAATCACGACAAACTGATTTTCTTAAAAAAGTAAGATCGCTTGATAACTTCGAGAACAGTGCAATAGCTAAACCTATAAGACTTGCTAAACAATGTAAAAGCCCGATGGGACTCTACTTGTCAAGGTTAGAAGCGGCTGGGGAGCACCCCGTTGAATCAGAAAAGGTCGCCAGAGAGCTATCAATCCAAAATTCTACTTCCTCCCGAAGACAAATGTATGTCACACTTAACCCGGACTTGTTAGTACACAAAATCTACAAACAAAATGCGATTCCAGAATACAAGCAGAAAGCCTTTACGAGGCTAAGAGTGGGTTCATATAGACTAAAAATCGAAACAGGGAGGTGGTCTAGAATCCCACAGGAAGAGAGACTCTGTCCATGTGGTGAAATTCAGAACGAGAAGCATATTGTTCTTTATTGCCCTCTATTATCTACCATCAGAGAACGATACACTGATCTCTCTTTTACCTCTGTACAAAATTTGAATGATTCTGAAAATGCTGTGACATTATGTTCTTACTTCTATGAGGTATTGTTGAGAGCTGAATGTCTCAGTGCTAATTAATTCAAATTCAGACTTGAGCAGATATGAAATAGAGGACATAAAACCACAAGACCCGAACATTTTAATTTCTATATGAGCGTATTAATGTCATAAGTTTTGTTATTTTTTAAGCAGCATAAATTGCTCTATTATATGCTTGAGAAAGTATCAGTTGCCAAGTAGATTAGTTGAAAAAAGATTGCATGTGTCCTAAGTAAAATTGCTATATTATCTGAATTATAATGGACACGTTGGCTTTCCCCATGTTTATTACAACCAATGTCAATTATATTGTATTGTGTCAATAGAAAACTACTACTACTATACGAGGACTCCATTGATATGCTTATTGGTGGTTTGAAGTAATCTGTGATTGAGGTGTGGCTGTTCTACGTGAAAATTTCTGCAAAACTGAAACCACAAACACAATTACAAACAGGTTTTATTGTAAACTCTCATTCATAGTATGAATGAGTAACCTAAGTATTGAGTAGATTATGTCATCCACTAAGGCCCACAGAAGCATGTTTTTGTCATTGGTTCATTATTGTCACAATGGCAAGTCGGCGTGGTATGGCAGCAAGGGTGAAGTATCATTTTAATGAAACCAAGAGACAAGATATAATACTAGTATACAAGTATTTTCAAAGAGAAAATCAAAAGCAGCGTGTGGGAAGGCGCCTTACTGAAGGAAATCTTTTTGAGAAAACAGCCCAGGCACTTAAGGTTTCACGAACAGCTGTAAAAAGGATTGTTGTAAACTCAACAGTTGAAAACACAGGAACCGTTTCAAGAACCAGAAAGAAAAGAATAGGTAGTTTTGATAAAGAAGTAACCAGACAAAATGTTTTTAAGTTTTACAAAGAGAGAGACTTACCAACGCTTACAAAATTAAAAAAAGCTTTGGAACCGGATATTTGTATTTCAACTGTGCATCTGCGGTTTGTCTTGAAAGAACTTGGGTTTTGCTGGCGCAAAACAACCGACAACAGACAAATAGTTACAGAAAGGGCAGATGTCACTGCTGCACGCGCAAGCTTTTTAAGAGACATTAGAAAATACAGGGATAAAGGTTTCTCAGTGTACACAGATGAAACCTGGGTAAATCAAAATCATTGTCGGGGTTACACATGGCTGCCAGTTCTTCATAAGTGTGGTATGTTTTCTAACAAAGAAGATGGTGTTCTCAATGATGTCACAAAATTACCAAATATACCTTCTGGTCAAGGACAGCGACTGATAATGCTGCATGCAGGAAATAAGGATGAAGGTTTCCTTCCTAATTGTGACCTTGTATTTGTGGGGAAACATGATGCTGCAGATTACTACAGTGAAATGAATACCAAAACTTCTATGGAATGGTTTGAAAGTAAACTTATTCCTGCTTTGAAAGTACCCAGTGTTATCGTGCTAGACAATGCAGTCTACCATAATAAGAGAACAGAGGACAGTATATCTCCCAATGTGAGCCATAGGAAGGCTGTCATGCAAGAGTGGCTTCAGTCAAGGAGTATTGCATACGAGCCTAAATTTACAAAACAAGAACTATATCAATTAATAAAAAGAAACAAACCTACTCCTGTATATGTCACAGATGTTCTTGCCAAGCAGCATGGACATGTTGTATTCCGTACCCCTGTGCGTCAGTGTGAATTTAATGCCATTGAACTCATATGGGCCAAGGTGAAGCATTTTATTGCTGATAGAAATACCACTTTTAAAATCAAAGACGTTAAAGAGCTTGTACCACTTGTCTTTTCAAATGTATCTTCAGGCGATTGGGCAAAAGGTGTTGAGCATACAGAAAAAATAGAAAATTACTACTGGAAATAAAGGATTGAGAGAAGAAATTGATCAAGTCATAATACACCTAGATAGCGACACTTACAGTTGCAGTGATTTCAGTTCAAGTGGAGAAAATAGTGATAGCAGCAGTGAAGATTCAAGCGCATAGTGAAACATTTTCAATTAGTAAGTTTAGAGAGGTTTCCTTGTTAGAATAACAGGTTACTGCATTCTAAGGTCATGGCCTGGGTAATAGAACTGCTCCATTCATTGCTGCTACCCTGCTGCACACACACATGAATTTCTTCTAATATCACTCAATTTAAATGATAACAGGATGAAAACCTGTGGTTCTGACATATTATTACCTATCATCTGTAGGTGTGGCATTTACATATACACTACAAAATGTATTTTCCATCCACATATTTCATCCATGTGATTTTTAATGATTTTTTTACTCCGAAACATTGTGACTTTATGGACTTTAGCTATTAGGATAGTTCCACAGCGCCTGATACAAGTCTACTGCAATAGACCAGTTGATAGGACTCCGGTTTATGCAGTTCACTTCGGGAAGCGCCCCCTGCTTTGTTATGTCTGGTTGCCAACCCAGACATTTTTCTCCAAGAATTCTTTCTTTCTGTCTTTCTCTCTCTCTCTCTCTCTCTCTCTCTCTCTCTCTCTCTCTCTCTCTCTCTCTCTCTCTCTCTCTCTCTCTCTCTCTCTCCTTCCTTCACGCCCAAATTTGTCCGCAGTTTTTCTCGGCCGCTTTTTTTCCGAAAACCACCAAACCTGCCATGGTGACTGACCTACCAATGAAATTGTGAACCTGGTTTGGAATAGGCGTGCATCCAATGAATCATGAACCAAAGTTGCAGGATTTTGATTTATACGAATAATGCTAATACACAAATTCTAAATATTCAATGACTTAACAACTATTATACAAAAAGGCACCACTGCAACTTCAATTTGTAGGTTTGGGACAAAAGGTGCATTCTATGAACCATGAACCAAAGTTAAAATCTTGAATAGCTTCATAACTGCTGTAGATAGTGGTGTCATTCAAATTTCAGTTTATAAGTTTGTGACATAGATCAAATATACCTGGAACCAAAGTTGTAGCATTTCAATTTATACAAATTAAGCCAATACACAAAATTTAGATTATGTTGAAAAATGGCAAAGTGTATCTTTTCAAACTGTTCTCATTTTGAAGGCACCAAGACAAATTTGCTGTGAAGCAAATCTTCTTTTTTAGTTTACATTTTGTGTTCGACCACGCTGGCCGGATTACACGTGGGAAGATCTGAAAGTAAAGCACAGAAAGTGCTTGGGTTTCATGAAAAACTAAACCGTCAGCAAAATAAAAATGCACGTTCACCACTGATGTGACATTTTAGGTAAAATATTTGCACTGTTCAGCTCAATACATGCTGTAATCACTAGCGTTAGGCGCGGCATCCGTTATGAACATACGAAGGCGTGAGCCCCACTCGGCCACTTGCTGATTTAATAATCAGGTCGACAATGGAATGCCTAATTAATTAGGGTCCAGATAATTTCGGTACAAGTTGGTATGAACAGGTCTATTATGAGTACAATAAAATCTCTTAAAGTACTGATATAATAGTCTTCAATATTAGAGAAATTTGTAGAGCACCAATATAAAACTAGAAAAGAAGAATTGCTTCACAGCAAATCTGTCTGGGTGCCTTCAAAATCAGACCAGTTTGAAATGCTCCACTTTGACTTTGTTCAACATAATCTAAATTTTGTGTATTAGCCTAATTTTTATAAAGTAAAATGCTACAACTTTGGTTCTTGATCCATTGGTTGTGGGCATGTCACAAACTTAGAAAATGAAGTTTGAATGACACTACTACTATGTATACTAGTTTTGAAGCTATACACAATTTTAATTTTGCGTATCTGCCTAATTTGCCTAAATTGAAAGGCTGCAACTTTGGTTTATGGTTCATTGGATGGGGCTTTGCCACAAACCCATAAATTGAAGTAGGAATGGCACCTCTTTTTATACTAGTTTTGAAGCTATTCAAGACTTACATTTTGCATGTTTACCTAACTTGCATCAATTGAAAGCCTACAACTTTGGTTCATGGTTAATTGGATGCAGCTTTGCCACAAACCTATACATTGAAGGTGAAATGACATGTCTATGTATAATAGTTTTGGAGATGTTCAACTTTCAAACTTTTCAAAGCCCCTTATTATCATAATTTGAAATTCTACTTAACTTGTGCTGTCGATTATATCGGCAGGTGTCACTTGGAGTATCTGCAATATTTTGGAAGATATGGAGCTTTTGAAATTTTAATTGCCCGCATATTTGCATACTTTTAAACATCATGACTATTCCAAATGAGATTCACAAGTTCACTAGTTAGGTTAGTCACCATAGCAAGTTTGTTGGTTTTCGGAAAAATAGTGCTTGAGAAAATCTCCACACCTAATTTGGTTGTAAAGAAAGAGAGAAAGAAAGAAAGAAAGAAAAAGAGAAAGAAAGAAAGAAAGAAAGAAAGGAAGGAAGGAGAGAGAGAGAGGCAGAAAGAAAAAAATTCCAGTGCTTACTAATACAGTGAAACCCGTCTAAAGTGGTTACCCATTGGACCAGAGAAAAGTGTCCACTCTGGAGAGGGTCAGCCTTCTGGGAAGTATGGATGAGTATGTGAGCATGTATATGTACATTATTCATACATGCACATATATATGTACAGTGTATACATACTATAATTCAAGGGGATGTGTATACATGCAAAGCAAAACTGTCTTTCTTACTTTATTACATAAACAAATGTTAACAGAAGCTGTCAAGAAACAACATAAACATGTACCTGTGAACCAAGACAAAAACTATACTGTCGCAGTATTGGCTATGAAGAACAGGCTTCATCTAACTGGTTACAAGAAAACAAAGACATGAAAGTGCCCACTGAGATGACACAAATTCTACCCTCCTTGGTCTGGCCGACTCAGCTCTGTATTTAGTCTATTTATAACAGAGGGTACACTCAGGCTAGTTCTGCCTAGAAGTCTGGAGCCTGTGTTCCCTTGGGACTGGTAAGCTCAGCAGACTGACATTGCCTCAGGCAAAAATAGGCCAGCTAGGACACCAGTTTTAGTCATGGTGCATTGACAGGTCTGGTCTGCACTAGTGGAAACTATAGCCTGCCTGGTATTTATGACAGCATGGAGTCAATCTGTTCCTGCATGAACAGAAAGAGATTCTCTGTATTTTATTGAGAGCCTCATTACACAGTTGTTGGGAGTCTCCCCACATTTTTGTTTTCTTTTTTAGCTGCAAGATCCAAACCTTCCAACCATACACCTAGCATGCATGGATAGACAGCTGCCTGTGAGACAGGTTCAAGCTAATTAATTATGAATGCAAAATGGTTGCCTGGCACCATAGAGGTCAAACAACAGGTCATACAGCAGGCACTTGAAGGCCTGCATGTGGATTGGGGAGAATTTGGAGAATTTAGCATGCATTAAAATTCCCCAAGATTTGTTTGTATGCTATTGGATTTCCCAGTTTTCTCTAACCTATATGTGTAAGTTAGAACAATGTGTCTATCTCCAATAATTTGGAAGCTTTGGCACTTTTAAAATTTTAATTGCCCCTCATTTGCATAATTTTAATCATCGTGACTATTCCAAATCAGGTTATAATTTCACTGGTAGATTAATTACCATGTCAAGTTTGGTGGTTTTCGCAATTGTAGGGTCCGAGAAAAACTCCAGATAAATCTGGTCGAAAAGAAGCAAGAAAGAAAGAAAAAAAGAAAGAAAGAATTCTTAGAAAAACAAAATGTCTGGGTTGGCACCCAGACATAATGACTAGAGGAAGCTAATGCATCCTATGTTACCCAAGGCTAATGCATTCTGCTGATAAAATGTATAAAATGACTATGGGAAACTAGAGTACCCTATGGTACCCATGACTAATGCTTTCTACATATAAAATGTACATGTTTTTAATCTTTGCTTTGTACCCTTATGTCACAGTAATAGTGATATCTCAGGGTAGTTTCATGCAAGCACATCTGAAGATGGTCATACAAATAATATCTTGAGTGTTTTATTTAGATTGTGAATAAGCATAATAGTTGCAAGCTTGCAACACATCCTAACAACCTTCAATAAAGAGAGATGTATTTTTATCTAGACGGACGTATAATACTGAGTTACACTGTGTTGACCATTTTGCTTCTACTTACATATTTCTAATTCAGATCTCCTTTGGAAGACACCCGTGTAAAAACTTGCTCAAGGTAAACTGGATATTAGTATCTGTACATGACATAATTGCAACAAATTTCTCTCTTACATCCTTTTCCATGAAATTTGGCAAGAGAACAATTCACTGCGTTCATCCACGAAAACTAGGCGTTGTATAAAAAAGTGAGGCCTGTCGTCCACAACTCCGAGATAACACCGTACAAAGAAGCAGCAATACGAAGTTTAGGTTTGAGGTCTTGGCACGGCGTCCAACTTCTATTTTGTAAGTTGTGGGAGCTCAATCTAAGTCTGGCAATGCACTGAATGTACGTAACGCTAGGTACACTTTGTATACGTGATTCTAAGCGGAATTCCTTTCGAAAACTTTATATAATTGCAGCTTTTTGTCATCTTCTAGGGAGTGAAGCATAGGTTCACACTTTTGGATATAATCCCTATACAATTATTCTTTTAATGTTTTTATGAAGATAAAATCGTCTTTCACTAGTTGAGAATACCAGAAAGAAATGAGCTTGGCTGAAGACAGAATCTTCACTACCGTTTTACACAAATTTGTTTGTCCTCCATAATACGTCTCGAGTAGCATATTGTATGCTGATTTGAATACATGTTCAGATGGCAGTGTTAAGATATACTACCAATATTTAATTAATCTGACCTGTTGTCTGATGAATAAAGAATCTATCTGCACCATGTAAACACCTAGTGTTGGTATTTACTGTCTTGCACCCAACATTCTTTTCAGAAAACTTTATGGTATACTTTCAATCACATCACACAGTCTCATAAAGGTCCACACTTCACAACCATATTTCAGAAGAGGAATACATTTGGGCATCAAATAATTTAAACATACATGATGGTTTAGGCTTGCCCATTGATCCATAATACATTTTTAGGCTTCAGAATATTGCTCGATTTGCCTGCTCAGCAAGATATGGATGTGTTGACTGTAAGACCTGTGTTTTGTTTGAATCAAAGATAATGCCCAAGTTTTTATATTGTGAGACAGTTTTCAATGACTGATCATTGAAGTAAATACACGGGGTATGTTTACGTTTATTAAACACCATAATTCTTGTTTTGGGCAACCTAACTATAAAATGTCATTTTGGGCAGTAGTTCTTCAATAGGTTTACCTGGTATTGAAGGCCAGCATCCGTGTCAGAGAAAAGCACCAAATCATCAGACTATGATAATCAAGACAGCAATTCATCTAAAAATATACCTACTTCGTCTGTTATGTGGTCTCTAAGATCAGAAAGGCACTCATTAAACAGTTTTGGGGAGATAATTCCACTTTGGAGTACCCCATGTGAGCAATTCATACTTTCGCTTAGAAAGCCCTGCCATTTTACCTTGTTCTTAGATTTACCAAACATATTCCTCAAGACATTTAAATAATTTCCAGATATATCTCTTTGTCGGAGCTTATAAAAAAGAGCACCGCAGTCAACATAATCGAACGCTTTGGTAAAAATCTTCAAAGCATACATACAAAAGTTTCACAAGAAATTTTTGCGTTTCAATGAGGCGTACCGGAATAAAAGCATCATTTGTTCTTTTGTTCTGACACAAACCACCTTGGAATATATTATCATCTTCAAACATTTTATTCTTCGATATCAGTCGACCATTAAGTATAGATTCAAAAAGTTTTCCCAATGTGACGAGCACAGTAATTTTCCTGTAATTAGCAGGGTCTGCCTTGTAACCAGATTTGTGAAGCGGATTAATTATGCCTTCTGACCACTGAACAGGGAAATTACCACATTTAAGATTGAAATTGTAAAGACACAAGTGGGCAAGTCAGGAGAGACTGCATATTTTAGAAATTCGGCACCTATTCCATCTATGTGTGGTGCTTTATGGGTTTTAAGATTTCTTAGATGTGTTTTTAATTCACTTTCAGTTATAAACGAATTAAGAACCTCTCGTATTATTAAGATTTTTGGAAGATCCGATTCGTCATGTATCTCATCCAAATTAGCATTTCTCATATCCACCACGAATTGTAAATCAAAGCACTATGTAGCAAGTAGACTCTGAAAAAAAATGATAAAATTTTTGTAAATCTATTTCATTGCTAGCCTTCTTATTTTATAAACCTTTCAGAAAACGCCAATAGTCGCTAGGTTTGTTGGAACGCTAGGTTTCGAGCTTAAGCCTTACCTTATAACCATATTGCCTACGTTTCCTCTGCACCACTTGTTTATATTCTTTTTGTAACTGGTTAAATTTCGAGTGGTTATTTTTGTCAGATAAGTCATTACATTTTACAAAATTATGTGCTTGAGCTTTTAAAGCCTTACATTCACTGTCAAACCAGCGATTTGACGTTAAGTTTGTTTTGGATTGCAAATTGCATTGCTGGAAAGCCTTTTTAATAACATTGCCCAGAAATCTATAAAATCCAGCACAGACATCTTCCACTGTATTTTCAGGGAAAGCATACTTAGGAAATCCGCCAGTTTTTTTTTTGTTTTGTTTTTTTTAAAGCGAAATTGGTAGTCAGTTCTTCGGAGTACTTAAAAATACATGTAGAATCCCATTTATAATCAGAGAACCTACAATGTGTGACCTTCAATCTCAGATTTCTGTACTTAAGGCCTACATTTAGGTCCACATTTCAAATTGAAAACAACGGGACTGTGATCAGATTCTACTCTAAGCGGGTCGATCTCAAAGTAAGATAAATAGTTAAGACATGAACGACTAGATATGAGGTAGTCAACAACACTTCGTCCACGAGGGGTAAAACGAGTGAACTTCCATATACCTTTATCTGGGCCAAACCGACCATTACATATAATCAAGTTTGCAGATTTACATAAATTTGACAATTCTTTTCCATATTTGTTCATCTTCGCGCTTTCTTGGGATATTCTTGGAGGAATATCCTTGTCACATGGACTAGAAGTGTAAGTGACAGGACAAGAATGACAAAGGATTAAAATAGATTTTAAATGTCTACTGTCGCTCTCACATTTTGTCAAAAACATCTTAAACATAATCAGTTATGATGACAATACCCTTTTGCATATATTTCATTCATGTAATAAGCTGCAAATATTTATATAACTCTACTAAACTCAGCATGTATTCAAATTAGAAAATATGTTGCTATTCATTCAGTGAATGATTGTGGTTTGAACAACTCAATCAATCCCTATTCTATATATATATATATATATATATATATATATATGTGCGTGTGTGTGCAGTCCGTGCACCGAGGGGCACAAGGGGTAAATCGTTGCACTTGATCACTTCAGTAGATAGATATGGCTTAACCATTTTTTACTGTCAGTGTGTACATTGTAATGCAAGAAATGACTAAACCGAATAAATAAATACTGTCCACAAGTGAAGGTGTACATTGTTAACATTAAACATACAAATTGATGGTATTGGAAGTGCTTACAGATATTTTCATTCAAAGACAGCCTAAGCTTAAGCTGGGCTATGGAATGTCTGCATATAATTTCAAACCGTCCAGTATATCATGATACAACCACACACTGATAAAAAGGCCAGATTTTGTTTTGATTGATTTTGTGTTACCACGATTATTGCAGTGCGTGGGTCCGCCATTCTTCCAGAAGCGGAAACTTCAACAGTTAACTCATGCAACCACATGTTACTAAGAAAGAAAGATTTTATTATGAAGAAATGGTCAATACTGACCTATTGAGGAGCCTAACAAATCTAATAAATATTGTGAAAAAAGTAGAACTTAAAAATCGTCTAATCTTGACATTATAGGTCAAGGTCGCTTAGCATGTATCATATGCGTAACTCCAATACAGAAGTTTGTTCGTACTGAAATAACAACCAACAGACCTAAGCCAAATCGTAAATTTCGCACGTGTAAACTTTTATGAGGTTAAAAATGCATCTTTTTCAAACAACCATATGACTTCGATCTTTAAACTTTACGAAAACGGTGCACGTATGGCAAATGGGTGGCTAGAGTTCAGCTTTGCACCAAACACATTTCAAATCGATTGATTATTTTTCCAAATATTAATAAACAACTTTTTTTTAAGATGACATCCTAATACGGAAGAAAAAGATCAAGGTCACTAATCATACATCAAGTTCAAAACTTCAGTGATACTACCTTTTAGTGGTGCCAGGATGTCTTGGAGAGCATTGTGATTTCTGAAATTCTGCTCTAACGACCACCATCACTTTCCAAATCTTAATAAAATACAAATGATTGTACTCTCCTTACTAAATTTTCAAACATAACAAAAATGGCCATTCAGACTAAATTGCTACCATTTTTGAACATATCTGTACTTTCGTTCTGGCGACGAAGTCGGAAAAAACCAAAACGCAAAAGAAATCTTTAAAAAATTAGAATAAAATCCCACAGCCACCTTACAAACAACAGGAATATCTAGCGATACTGCAAAACGCCCCTTAGCAGTTTTGAAGCAATTACCTGTATGCTTTCAGAGAAAAATATATTTCTTTAAAATCCGAAAACCAGCATAAAATATGTACTAATCAATAAAATGTCATCACTTAACCGGAAGTTGTGATGACACAGATAACTTATGTCTGCCTAAAGTTTCAGAAGATCTGGAAAATGGTTTTTGAATAAGAGACACCGGTGCCTCATCCTAGACAAAAGAACACATATATTACGACAGGTGACGTTACGAAGTGAAGTTAATAAGCAAGCAATAAGTCAGCTGTCTTTGTGTGTGTACACACACACACATATACACACACACACATGCACACACACATACACACACATATATATGTATGTATGTATATATGTATGTATATATATGTATGTATATATATGTATATATATTTATACATATATAAAATAGGGGTCGAGTTGAGTTGTTCAAGCCAAAATTATTATTGAATACAAAATTGAATTCAAAACTATTCTGTATGAAGATATCAATGTTTTATAATTTGGATACATGCTGAGTTTAGCAGAGTTATATATATATTTGCAACTTATAACATGAATAAAAAGAATGAAAAAGTATAATTTATTGCCATCATAACCCAAAATGTTTCAGATGTTTTTGACAAAATTTGAGAGCGACGATAGACATTCAAAATATTTAAATCCATTGCTTTTTCTATCCTATCAGTAATACTTCTGGCCTATCTGTACCCTTCTGTAGGTTTTTCCTCTGTTCCTTTTCAATTACATATCATGAAAGTTGGCTTGTATTTTTGCACATTACCTGAGCAAAAGTAACAGGCTGAACATTTACAAAAAGGAAAGCAACTTTCTGGATAATTCTTTGATATTTGATGCAGAATTTTTTCCATTTCGAACACTTTTTCGACCAATTTTATGGCATCTAATGCATTCAACTGAGGGTATTTAATACTATTCACTTTTCGTGGTAGTTACCACGGATGCTCTGAAAGCCTCAATACAGCAACATTGCTATTGGCTGGATTGTTTTGTCATTGTTGCATCTTATGGATGACATTTTGTTTATTGAATATAGATATATTTTAAGTTTTCCCTGGCAATTAATAGTTATTAGTGTGTAATTATTCAGCTGAAAGTCCAACCGAATATACAAAATTATTGCAGACTATATATGGGTTTTTGACACTGGATTGTATATTAAATTAACCTCAAAGTATGAAGCATGTCTTGCTCATCTAGCTAGGCATGCAGAATGCTAGGGTAGGGTGCGGTGTGCCATGCTCACCTAGTTGGACTTTAGGCATGCTACACACTATATAAAACACAGTTTAAACTATGGGGGTATCTTTCTGGGGAGCTTTCAGTGTGTTTAGAAACCGGCTATCTGTCTTGTCGTGTGTGGGACTGACAGACACACACAATGTGAAACAGAGAAAAACACTACCCACTTGAAAGGACTCTAAATATTTTCACCACATTGACTTCTCAACTTTCAATGATATCCAGTAGTTCTCACACGGCCTGCAGCTGATGGCATTTTTACATGACTCATGTGGAGCAGGTGAACCGGAATTACTTATTGCAAGGACAAATGAAATGAACAAAGTGCTGCTTCAAAATACATGTTACCTGATGATGGTGGATATTATAGAAAAAGTGCTCCAAGAAGCTTCATATACTGAAGTTTAACAAGAAGCTTTGGTGTGGCTAGCAAGGCAACTACCCACCATACTGCGTTTTGGTGTAAGTCTGTTGCTTCCATTTCAATTACTGACGTTTGAATACCATTATGGGTCCAAGGAAAGACAAAGATAGCCAAGCTGTAGAGAGACAGTCTTTGGCAGCCAGTGCAGATAATGGGGTTAATCCAGAAATGGACGCAGAAGATGAAATTACACAATTGAGGCAATAGTAGCAGCTTGCAATATGCATCTATCGCCGTTGCCATCTGTGAAAGGCCAATCCCTGTGGGTTGGACTGCTTGGGTGGGCGGGCCTTAGTCGGGTTGTTGCCCTCGCCTTCAGTCGCCTCCGATGGCATGTTCATTTTGGTTATAGAATATTGTCAACACACACATATACAAAGTTATCTCTTGTGTTCATACTAGTACATAGCCTATTTTGTGTAAGTGCATAGTTTTCAACCTTATAATGTCTCGTCCTGTGTGTCTTGTACATTTATCCTATGTATGTTTAGTCCAGAGTAGCTGTGGACGTGGCGATCTACACCGTGTAGTATTTTTTACCGTTCCACACTCTCGAGGCCGTTCCACACGCTACTGCCACGCCCCCCCCCATTGCGCGCGCACATAGGATGTTGATTTCTGTCGTCTGCTATGAAAAGTACCGAGCGGCAATTCTATGATACAAAAGATTAGATGGATGAGTGGATGAATGATAATACACATGGGATAAAAATAAAACCATTCTCGTGTTGAATACCATGGCCAACCGTTCTACATGGCACTCGCGTAGCGGCGGACAGCCAGAATACACTCGGTGGTCCGCCTGCGGCGGACTTCACCTCGTGTATCCTGGCTGTCCGCCGCTACGCTCGTGCCATGTAGAACGGTCGGCCAGGCATTCACACTCGCATAGTTTTATTATTTTATCCCATGTATGTGTAGTCCAGAGTAGCTGTGGACGAGGCGATCTACACCGTGTAGTATTTTTTACCGTTCCACACGCTACTGCCACGCCCCCCTATGCGCGCGCACATAGGATGTTGATTTCTGTCGTCTGCTATGAAAAGTACCGAGCAGCAATTACAAAGTTGAGTTTTGGAAATGATACAAAAGATTAGATGGATGAGTGGATGAATGATAATATACATGGGATAAAAATAAAACCATTCTCGTGTTGAGTACCATGGCCGACCGTTCTACATGGCACTCGCGTAGCGGCGGACAGCCAGGATACACTCGGTGGTCCGCCTGCGGCGGACTTCACCTCGTGTATCCTGGCTGTCCGCCGCTACGCTCGTGCCATGTAGAACGGTCGGCCAGGCATTCACACTCGCATAGTTTTATTATTATATATATTGTGCGTCTCCGTGTATGGAGAACCCCTCGATTAGTAACACTCTTTGTACTATTGGGCAATCCAGTTTGAAATTAATATGTTTAAACTAAACTAAACTTATTTTTAAAATCCTCTTTTTATCTCCCGCCCCCTATAGAGAAGTAAACCATATCAAAAACAGACGGAGAGAAAGAGAGATGTCGTTTTGTATGCACGTTCCATGCTGCATACACTTTGCCAGATGGGTGGTCTTCATAGATCATGATCATGACGAGGTGACAACTCAGAAAAGAGTCCTGTTAATGATAAACAAACATCAATCCCAGCATATCCTAGCATTTTAAAAGGTGAAAAGAAAACAAAATTAAAAACAAAAAACAACAACACAAAAAACAAAAAAATAACACACACACACACACACACACACACACACACACACACACACACACACACACAAAACAAAAACAAAAACAAAAACAAAAAAACCCAGAACACTTTATATGTGTTGAGAATCCATTAGTTTCAAAATTGCATCGTTGCTAATATTGTGCATTGTCACATATGAATAACCAACTCTATTCGTTTCCTAGATCAGACACAGAGGCTAGTAGTACACCATGACCGAGGTTGTGATGTTACAGTTTGGACGCATGGGTAATTGTTTCTTGTCAGCCAAGACAAACTGCAGGGCTCGAATTTAGCGGGTGTCCGACGTCCCGAGACACCCTGAGATTGTGCCGGGCATGTTGAGATAAAGACCAAGATTCCCGACCGGGCATGTTAAAAATACATGGGCATGAGATTAGCTTGCTTATCTTTAGGACTTTTCAAAGGCCGGTGTGGTACACGCTAGTGTTACTCCAGCTACCGGACTTTCCTTTACACACACGTGCGTGGAAATAAATATATTTTTGCCGCATTATTCTTATTTATGTTCAACAACTTTATTAAAAGGAAACTTCATACCAATCATGGTCGGTGTTTAATCAGTAAAGGTTCAACGACAAGCCTGTCCAGTTTCACCCCGGGAGTTTCACAAGTCTGCTGGGTATGTTAAATCTGCTCAGAATCGTCACATGAGAGGCAAAAAGATCTCGCTCTTACTATTAAAGTTGAGCAGTTCCGTCACTTATCCTTACCATGCTAGTCCATAGATCAGAAGCGCCCGAGTCGATAATAATGGAAATTTGCGTAGGCGGTTGGCAAAACAAAATGCATGCGGTAAAATTAAAGGCTAGGTCCTGGAATAAATAAATGTGTGATATGGTTCCTTTTTTTTTACTGTACAAGTATATGTAACATACTTGCTTTTCCTCAGTTTATCGACAAAAAATTCCTTATCAAATTTTTGAAGCTGTTGTACTGAGCGGGTATCGTCACATCCCATCCAACTTGGCGATGCGTCGGGACGATGCGACCGCTTAAATGTTTGGGCGCAGACGAATTCTTTCTTCTGGTCTCGGTTCAATTTAATCATAGCATGATGGCTGTAATGCTGAAAAACCTGTAATAATTCTAATTAATCAAATATATAAAATAAACGGCAAACAAAACACCACGTGTATACTTGTATATCCGCCAGTGGTTGACTTGGCTCAAGTCAACTTGATCAACAAATCTCAGAGCATGTGCGTGTCCGGAGTTCACCGAAGTTAAGCGAAAGTATTACTCTTTGGTTCAAGAATTTAAACGTAGTATGAAGGAAGTAATGCTGGATTTAAGACCTTTAACAATTTCAATGTAATCGAATATAAAATAAACGGCAACACAGCACCACTTGTATGTCTGTGTTTTGCTACTCGACAAATGTGAGACCACAGATCACTCCGGAGTTTACCGAAGTTCCGCTGAGTAATTTGTACCCGAATGCAAATTAAAAATGGGGGATTCAAGTGTGCCCTTGCAAGCGGGCTTTCGAGATACCAGGGGCGTATTTTAATTGATTTTTTACGACATTCTAACTATGAACCTGACATAACTGAGCATGCAGATTAAGGTCAAGATAGTAAGTAATGTATTTAGAATATTTTTGCGACCGTTGAGTTGTTTTTGTGCAAAACAAAGGCTCGGTAGTAGACGGCACCGCATGCACAAGGTGCCGGCCAGTTAAACTTTAAAAACGCCAAAATAGAGAACCTGGCATGTTCCAAGTTGCGATGCACTTCAAATCAATCCCGATTATTTGAAACAAAGTTTGAAACACAGGGGAATTACGATACTTGAATGAATGACAGCTACATTTTCGTCGTATATGACGGCAAAACATCAGGGTTTGTTACTGTTTGACACTTTGGAGTCTCCTCAAAAAGCGGTAGTTTGCGGTGTGTTTTGCCAAATTTTCCCGGTCGGTGGTCGCTCACGACAGTACATTTAACATTAGAAAAACTTCCGTAATTATACATGTAATAAAGAATGTAACATTCAAAATATGTGTTTGTCTCATTCAAGGGGTAATACATGACGAAGAAAGTGCGGGAGTTGAAAAAAGACACACTTCAGTTGAACCTGGACATGTAAATTGGACATATTGTGCATAAGTTCAGTTCATCCCCGACATGCCCGGTGGGCATGTTGGTAAAAAAGTTAAATTCTAGCTCTGAACTGTGTTTGCTTGCATAATTGATCTGACAGTGCAACACGCACTTCAACCGCCATTTAACAATAACGCAAAGTAAGTCTGTTTCGGAGGCAAAAAAAAAAAAAAAAAATCCAAATCCCTCAAAACGGAATTGGAAAAGGGATGGGGCAATTAGGGCCGCGTTCAGTCTCCCTGGCTTTGGCTTGGGTGCGGGTATGTAAGGTTGTCATGAGTGTTAATATTATGCCAAGCCTATTTCACTGGTTCTCTGCAAATTTTGGCGTTTCTCCTGGTAAAGGGGATCATACACACTGTCATGCTTTTCCCCGGTTTTGCCATTCATATAATTTTATTCTTTGGAGATATGTAACCAGTATTGCTTTACAAGTAAAGATCTGCAATACACTGATCGCGACACAAAACCGAAACTTTGTGACTGGGGTGCAGCGGCAACGCGACAGATCGCTCACACACACATGACCGATCGACCAAACAAAAAGCAGGGTCTAACACTGCACCCACTCAGTTGGTTTATTACAGTTTGTTGCGTTCACATTTAAATCTATATAGTGTAAGTGTACATTTTTGCGAACTTGTTTCTTGAACTTGAGATGACAGTGGATACAAATATCATATATAAGACTGAAAAAAAGTTTATTGTATCCGTATGATTCCTTGTACTGCCTCTAGCATTAAATTATGTATTGAAAGCCAAACCACACAGAGCTGATAGAACCAAACCAGAAAGGAACTACAAAGATCTAATAATTTTACTAATACTGTAAATACTGCCAGTTAGACTTCTGAAAGTCAAAATTCGAGTTCCTTAGGAACTTAAAGTATCGAGACACAAATGTGTAGGCTTAGGCCTACATCTACGTTTTTTACGTATATTTTGAAGACATCGACTTTGTTTTCCCTGTTTTTTTTTTCATGGAGTGCTATCCTTTTTACACAAAATAAAAAAGAAAGCCACTTCAAAGCATTTCCCTATGTTTCACTAAATTAAAAAATTAGCACAAAAGTTCTTTGACGTGTGCCCCAAATGACAGATTAAGACTACACAATTCCAAAAATTATACTTTCATAAACTGAAAAGAAAAAAGATGAAGAGAAAGACAGCTCTGAAGTTGTACCAAACGGAAACTACGCGGATACGTTTCGAAATACGTTAAGAGGCGAAATGGCTGGCCTCCTGTTTTATAATTATGCTTGACTGAATTAGCGATCTGACAAATATGTCACTGCTTTCAAAATAAAATGGACATAAATCATAACCATAATGGCAACATCAGTAGCATGCACAGGCGCTCGTAACGTTCAGTCAGTCGAGCATTCTTGCAAATATACGCGCGGGGGTGGGGGTGGGGGGGGGGAGAGCAGGAGGAGGAAGGAGGAGGCTGGCAGAGAGGGTGAACCTGGAACATCTGTACGTGCAATAGCCCACATAGGGCCTTATCTGCAATAAAATATTATGTTTTCATCTGTGCAGTCAATCATTCGTGCTAAAAAGAATGGGGAGGGTGGGCCTCAAGGCACTGCGTCGTGAGACGGAGCTCCCAGGCTACAGAGCAAGGTTGGAAACGAAGCTCAAATCTGGACGACCGTCCCGCTTCACGTTTGACATGTTTCTCCGTTTCTGTACGCACCAACAAGCTGCAACTCACCATTTTAGTCCAAAACTATATCTTACAGGTGTATCACACAGATAATCCAGTAAAATCCCCATGTATCCATAGCATCACGCCTATTATTGTCGCAAATGTCAAAAAAAATCCATTTCGGGCAAAAAATCCGACATTCCAGCGCCAATTTCAAACGGGTTACACATCCTGAATCAAGTTCGTTGCGTGGCATTAGCTGTATGATAACTGTTCTCAATTGTCAATCAAACCTATATTCTTTATCGCATGTATGTGTAGGCCTACTCCAGAGTAACCACGGACGGGCCGTTGTGCAACGTGTAGAATTTATTGCCGATCCACACGCCCGTGCAGAACGGTCGCGTGCATGCCCTACTTTTGCGCTGACCACTTTTTCATGCGTGCGCACCTAGGATGTTGATTTATCGTCTGCTGCGGTACTCGTCATTGATCGCTGTTTCAATACAACACTCACTTTTTTAAATGTGAAATGGCAGAGAATACTCTGGACTACACATATGTGGGATAAAAATAAAACAACACTCTTGCAATTGCCTTGCCGTAAATTCTAGTAGTACATGGCACGAGCGTACCCGTGATGCGGAAGGATACACTCGATGGCCCGCCTGCGGCGGGCTGCATCTCGTGTATCCTTCCGCTCCAGGGGTACGCTCGTGCCGTCCAGAATTTACGGCCAGGCACTCACAGTCGTTTAGTTATTTTGATCCACTCGCGTTTTTGTCCATTGTCTATTTCCACAAATCGTGAAACCTGACTAAACTTGATTCCGCAAGTGCTTCTCGAACCCGTCCAGGTTTTTTCGTTTGCCACCATACTTTTGACCCGACACGGACAGGCAGCCCAGCTGCTCTCTGATTGGCTGAAAGTCTGTGTAGCCAATCAGACGGCAGCTGGGCTGGCAGTCTGTGTCCGGTCAAAAGTATGGCCGCAAGAGAGCTTTGATGAGTAGGAGAAGCACTGGCGGAATCAAGTTTGGTCACTTTGTACAATTTGTGGAAATGACACAGTATAAAAACGCCAGTGGATCACAGAATATGGTCTGATTGACAATTGAGAACAGTTGTCATATGCTTAATGCCATGGGACGAACTTGATTTTGTATGGGTTACCGGTGCCCGTTTGAATTTCCATTCAAACTGGAATGTCGGATTTTTTGCCCGAAATGGATTATGTGGGAAATTCGCGACAATTATAGGCGTGTTGCCATGGATATAGGCCTATGTGGGTTTCAATGGATCATCAGTGTGATATACCCGTAAAATATAGTTTTGGAATAAATTGGTGAGGTGCAGCTTGTTGGTATGTACAGAAACGGAGAAATCATGTCAAACGTGAAGCGGGATGGTGTTCCAGATGTGAGCTTCGTTTCAAACCTTTCTCTGTAGGAGCTCTGTCTGACGACGTAGTGCCTTTAGGCCCACCATCTCCCATCCTATTAATACAAATGATTGACTGCACAGATGAATACATAATACTTTATTGCAGGTAAGGCCCTATGTGGGCCATTGGACGTACAGATGTTCCAGGTTCACCCTCTCTGCCAACTCCCGCTCCTCACCACCCCCACCCCCACCCCACCCCCCGCCCGCGTATATTTCCACGAATGGCCGACTGACAGAACGTTACGCCTGTGGTAGCATGAGTTACAAAATTGAGTAGACCGAGCTTTTGATGCAATATATAGCATTTTAATTCTAAAATGCACACAGAATGAATATTGAAAGGTAACAATTATATGACAGTTTAATAGTTTAGGAAAACATGACCCATATTCATAAATTTCAAACCAAACAATGACAGCAAAGAGATTCCAGAGTTACCAAAGCATCAACATTCATGTTCTAATATCAATGTGAAGAAACAAATTTTACTCCTGACTTGAGTCAGGCAGTCACCCATAAAAGGCAACTGGTGGTTTTAAACCGGTCCTCTCAACCTTTGAATTATTCTTCATTATGTACAGACTAGAGTGTTTCCGAAATGTAGGGCTAACCACTCAAAACCCACGTTTTGTCACTTCTGCCAAAAATAAAAAGAGACCTGGTAGGCCTATCACTCTTTGGTTCTCCTGATTAGTCAGTTACCTGAGTTTACAGCAAAAGAAGAAAGGAGGCCTATGTCGCTTTTGTGACATTAATGAATCTGGAACATTATAAACAAACTCTACCTCCATTATAACTACGAGTCGGAGAACACTGCCCACAGCACAGCATAGCCAATGGAGTATTTATCAAATAGTTAAGAAAAACATGACCCATATTCATAAATTTCAAACCAAACAATGACAGCAAAGATATTTCAGTCACCCAGAAAAGGCAACTGGTGGTTTTAAACCGGTCCTCTCAACCTTTGAATTATTCTTCATTATGTACAGACTAGAGTGTTTCCGAAATGTAGGGCTAACCACTCAAAACCCACGTTTTGTCACTTCTGCCAAAAATAAAAAGAGACCTGGTAGGCCTATCACTCTTTGGTTCTCCTGATTAGTCAGTTACCTGAGTTTACAGCAAAAGAAGAAAGGAGGCCTATGTCGCTTTTGTGACATTAATGAATCTGGAACATTATAAACAAACTCTACCTCCATTATAACTACGAGTCGGAGAACACTGCCCACAGCACAGCATAGCCAATGGAGTATTTATCAAATAGCTAAGAAAAACATGACCCATATTCATAAATTTCAAACCAAACAATGACAGCAAAGATATTTCAGTCACCCAGAAAAGGCAACTGGTGGTTTTAAACCGGTCCTCTCAACCTTTGAAATATTCTTCATTATGTACAGACTATAGTGTTTCCAAAATGTATAGGGCTAACCACCCAAAACCCAAGTTTTATCATGTGTTATATATAGTGCTCGCTCCGCTCTCTACTACTACTACTTCTACTACTTCTACTACTACTGCTACTACTGCTACTACTACTACTACTACTACTACTACTACTACTACTACTTCTACTACCACAATGAAAATATGCCTAATTGAAAAAAAAAGTTTATTTTAACCCTCAAACGCACCATTTAGGATGTGTAATTTTTGAATTTATCTTTGGCACATGCCTTCCAGTCATATTGGGCCCCTATCGCCCTGAAATCCTAGATAGGCTCCTGAAAGGAGTAGATACCCACACCTAAAAGGTTCAACAGATTATGTAAACTGTTGTTGAAGGTAAGCTTCGTTTTATGTTAGTTTCTGACCTTACAAGGATTTAAAAGCTAGACTATTGGTGAATATATTGCCGAGGTGAAAGTTTAAGTTGTGAGAAAATGACCGGGTCAGGATCTTTTGTGATTGCTGTTATCGTAATTTGGTGACTTTAATTTCTAGCCGTTGGGTAGAATGAGCTATAGAGTACTTGTAACTTATATTGTTGCGGCCTATGGGTTAATTAAAATTCTTTCACCTGGAACAAGATATGACATTGTATAAATTACAACCATCGACTTCTTTTGACCTATGACGGTGGTCTCATGATTCACTCCCTTTCAGCGAATTTGATAAGTATTACAATGGGCAACGATGGGTCAGGCAATGTGATATGTGTATACTATGTTAAGATCGTTGGACGCTGCGCTATGCATATCTCTCACTTTTTGGCTGGCGATTTTTTTTTTCTAACAAAAGTTCCACATTTTCTGAAAGAAAACCGCCCTACTGGCATCAAGTGTCAGGTTTCAAAAATTATTACTATGGAAAACATTTCGCTTTAATTTACATTTTTTTATATAGGCGGCATTAGTTATAAAATTTATGTGGACTGTTTATACGAGCAGAGTCTCAAGTTTCAGGATTAATTATAGGAAAAACATTTGCACAGTGATGTTTTCGAAACAAGCCACCACTTTTATTAAATTTATGTCAACTTTGTGTACAGTTTGACTTTTTTGTACTCATGGCGATCAAGTTTATATAGAGTCCATTTTCCTTCTTTCGTATTTTATGCACTTAAACCCATAATTTTCTCAGGTAGTATGTCCGATATAGGCCCATAACATTGCTTATGTATTAATAAGCTGCCTTTTTCAATATCCTTTGATTGTGCATCCCATCATTGTATTTTATAAATGGTTTCCTGATTGCATGGAAAACAAAATATAATGAAAAATGTAATTGCATTGCATTTGGGCCAAATTGACAGCCTTAGTGCCAATTTATAATGACATTAGACCTACGGTTTTGAGAGTAGTGTTACTATTATCACTTTGACTAAAAAGTGATTACTTTTAGACTACAATTTGACTTAAATGATTAAAATGACAACAGACTGTAATTGTCATTGTGATTGTAAGTAATACCGGAGATTCGCCGAGAAAATGTCAATCTTTCAAGTTGCTTTATCCTACGTCCACAAAATCTATCTATCTATCTATCTATCTATCTATCTATCTATCTATCTATCTATCTATCTATCTATCTATCTGTCTGTCTGTCTGTCTGTCTGTCTGTCTGTCTGTCTGTCTGTCTGTCTGTCTGTCTTTGTACCTATCTATCTTTCACGTTATAATGAAGTATACATGACAAAAATTACATATAAAAGAAAAATAACTCATGCAGTCAGGACGTGAACAAAACTGGTGCTCACGCTAATAGCTTTCAAAATGTCTATTGTACTATGACTTGTCCCCAATAACACTTGTATTTGAAAGGTTTATTAGGCGGAAGAAAAATTACTAGAAGCAGGGCAGCATGGAAGGCTGTGGATTAACTTTTTGAGCATTTTAATGCACAATAGCTTGGAACATCATTTACTCGCGCCTGCGAAGACATTGTCAGGTAGCCTTACTTTAACATCGACAATGCGAAAAAGGGAAGTCAAGGGATGGTTCATCATTATCATTTTTGAATTAGTTCTTAGAGTACTAAAATTCATGACCCCCACCCCCACCCCCAAATTAGTATTTTAAAAATGATGATTTTCCAAAAAAATCATGGCAAAATTGCACAAAAACAGGCAAAAATTTGACCATTATTTTCCATATTCTGTGAAAGTGTACCTACCCATTTAAACCCCTCCTCCCTTGCGTACTGTTATCACTAATTAAAAAATAATGAAAATGTTGAACCATCCCTGAGATTTTAGATACATATATGCATATATATGTGTGTATATATATATATATGTGTATATATATATATATATATATATATATGTATATATATATATATATATATACTAAGTATATTGATATTTCTGTTTGTCAGTGTGTAGACATGACTTTGTACTTCTGCGTTTTTCAATTTTTATGATTCACAAATCAGCAGGGACTCAATTTTGTCAATAAAATTAGTATCTTGCTTAGGACTGGCACAGGTGACTGGGGCAGTCCCAACAACCTATTTCTTTCGAGACCCAAATCCAGATTAGAATCACCAAGTAATGTACATGTAACTTTAGCTGTAAATCAGGAACAGGTTTTATGGCACGTACTGTACAAATCAGTTACAACATAACCTGAAAAGTTACAATGTAAATACAAAGATTTGAGTAGGCCTATTTGTTTATTGTGAGATGTGTATACATGCATATATTTATATCATTGTTATCTTTTGAATAATTAGAGAAACAAAGTTTGTATTATTTTGGTGTAATTGTTGAAACCCGTCTTAAAGGATCACCCACAGAATCCTCAAATGGTGGTCGTTGCTTCCTTTGCAGGTACCAATGACAGAAAATGTAGTCCTACTGCACAGTTTGTGAAAAATGCCATCTTTGAAGACAGCTGGGCTCTTGTAAGGGTGGTCTTTCAAGAGAGGAACCACTGTAATATTATACCATGTCCTCACAATCCGTGACTGGAATGAGAAATTTTGAATCCTTCGTGTGCAGACTGCACAAAACATGGACACATCAGATTGGCGTTGCTGATGAGACATTAACGAAGTTGCTTAATTCCTCTGTTTGCCACTTTTAGTTCCTGCATCAGGCTGTGTAGGAAGATCACCGTGTCATATGATGGTGTAAGCACCTTTGGTTGCATTTTCACCATGTTCAGCAGTCCCCATGTTGTATCTGCCAGGATCAATATTTATTATTGCTATTTGGCTTACTTTTATTTCTGTGGGGCAAACACCCATGATCCTTCAATTGACGTAATGAAGGTCTGGTTTTTGTTTGTTTGTTTGTTTGTTTGTTTTTTTGTTTGTTTGTTTTTGTTTTTTTGTTTTTGTCCCCCCCCCCCCCGCATCCCCATCAAGTATGACTTAACCAATGTGCTTTATCCCGTTGGTTAATACCTCTCAAATTAGTTGCTTCATTACTGAAAGAAATGGTAACTTATATAGTGTGGCCCCCTGTAGATGTCATCATGTTTCCTCAGGCACCTATATATTTATAGATCTTTATACTGAACACAGGACAGGTGTGTGCTAATAGAGAAGAGAAATGTTTTATTGGGGGAGCTTCGCTATTAAAGAGAGCAGGATATGCATTATGCAGAACATGTGGTGCCTAGGGACAATGGACGTTTTAAACCTGTTTTTCTACTGCCCCGTGGCATATTCCAGCAGCTTGTCATTGTCACGAGCCACACGCGTAACTTTTCTTTTAATTTCTAGTGTCGCTGTGTTCACGCCCCCGTAATTACACCCAAGTGCTATATTGGTGGACCAATCAAGCGCATGGTCCACCGGTTCTCGAGCCTCGCGTGGCACCAACTCCGCGGTCGGTGCTGTCGGTGCTCTCTCCCCACTCGCCCCCGGAGATGGTGCTGCCACCAACCAAACGCTTAGTGCTTATCATCATTCTTGGTGCTGCCCCAATCAAGTTGGCCCTCCGAAGACATTCACAGTTGGACACAAAACGGATAGCGGGGCATCATGCTTTGTCAAAACCAGATCATTATTTACATTGATACATATTAATGAAGGGATACGACGAGACAGACGTTCCTGCCGGTGAAAATCTGGTGGCAGGCATAATATAATTTCGTACTGCTGAAAAAAAGTTTAGACATTCTCTGGCAGTGTACAACTAGGCGAACTATAAAGTACAATTTGCAGAGAAAAGGGAGCAAATTTTGAAATAATAGTATGCCACTTAGATCGCAGTATTGTATAGAATTATCGTGAGAAAAGAAATGCCGTGTGTCCTCCTCAATGACACCACATTCACAGCAGGAATTAATTTTAACTCCGATTTTGAAAAGACGAGAGTTCGGCTGACTGCTGCCTACGCGAAGGCGTGCATACAATTTAGAACTGAAGAATATCTATCACCAAAATTATACCATTCTGGGCACGTATTCGGGCGGCGGTAATAATGAAACAGTTTTGATTTGAATATTGGCAAAAAGGTTGAAGTGCGAATATTTAAGGGCAGTTCATCCCAAAGACGTGCTGTAAATAATTGATATATAAATCTGTTAGGGCGCGAAAATGAGGCAAATCAAATTTCTGACGAGAATTATAATTTGGAACTTCTGGGTTGAGAATACTTATAATAGACTGTAAATAATTTGGAAGTATCTTCTTAACTATCTTATATAGTACCATATCCAACTCAAATTAGTCAGTTGCTACATGAATATACCATTTATTTCAAGACATTCATGCAAAAGACACGTGCTTCAGGTGCCTGATGGAAAGCTCTGTCACCAAAAGGGTCTTTGGTTTTGATGGGTTACAAAATATTAACTGTTCAGGAAATCTTATGAAAGTATGTATTTTTAGAATTGTCTGGATCTACAGATGACTACATATAACAGGTAGCATATTTCTTGTTAAGCATGGTCGATTTTGATGAAAAATGGAACTTCATCTTGTCGTGTTCATAAATGTCACTTGATAAAGTGTACTTTTCTTTTAGCAAAAAAGTTTTATTCTTTATCCGATCTGTTTCAAACTTGTAAAGTCACAAGTTTAATATATCTACCATGGTCCTGTCATTCAAATTTCGATTCTGTTATTTGTTATATTGAGATTAAACTTTTGTTATCAAAAGCCCATCACCAAAGTTTACAAGTCTAAATTTTATCTATACCTCATTTCAGGATAAAACTGCCAAACTAGGTAAAACACTAGTCTATCCCAAAAGGTATTAACCTTGGCATTTCATAATGTTGAGATAGGGCAAAATAATAGTTTTGAAGTTAAATGAAAAGTACATTCTGAAGGAAAAAATCCAAACAAGGAAGGTTACCATTTCTGAAGGGGATTCAAGTTGACACATGATATCAAATATGCTCTCTTTTAATGTGTCTAGGATTTTTAGACCAAAAAGTTATTAACATAAATACTTTCACAGGGTTATTTTAAAAAAATAAAACCTTTTTGGCACCACCAATTTTGAAACTGAGATGACGAGGTTTCCCTCGTTTAGGAGAAGGGCCTTCCCCAAGCCACCTTAAAACAGATCCGTGCCTTGACAACAGTGTTTTACTAAAAAACGCACCTTGAAAAAGCCAACACCCATGACATATTTTACACTGCGGGTAAAACTCAAACAATAGTTAGACTAGACTTTTGTCAATTTTAAGAAATCAGTTACCGGCATGATGATTGCTGTAAACGCACGTTGATAAGACTGTTCAGTTCAGCGCAATCAGTAATGGTGATTTTTAATGACGATTATGATCGCTACTGGGTTTCTGACTTTATGTTTACATATACCCTATGAACATGCACATTTAAACCTTAGAAATGATAAGATGTAGTTGATATGATGAATTTGTCAATAACGTACACGTAAGGTCATAAAATTGACAGGGAAAGTGTTCTACGTGGTTAAAAAATCGACTTGCTAATACAAACCACTAGGCTAAGTGCAGTTAATGGACAGGTAGACAGTCGACAGTGTTGTTACAATCAAGGACGATTCACATATACTCGTTTAGAAGTCCAGTAAAATGACAAATATATCTCATTGAGGTTGGATTTATTTGTTTGTTTATTTGTTTTGTGTGTCCCACCCACCCCCCCTTTTTTTTTAGTCCGGGGGTGGGTGGGGTGGGGGTGTCATTCGAACTCCTCCTGGTGACGGGCTTGAACCTTAATGTGTCTGGCAGTTTAACTTTGTACTCCCGTCAAAATGGAAACACACTACCTTGTAGGCTGCCTAAGGCTCGTTAATACAGCCAATTAGGAATCCCCCTGTCCGAAAACCTATCAATCGGCATCCCAACGTTACCCGTATGCTTAGCAAGTGCAATCAGCGCTTTGCTCTTTTGCGTCGATTCAAATATACTGTCCCGCAAAACACTATAACTGTATATATGGCCATGGTGCATGCAATCCTGGAAATATAGAGGCATCCATTTTGACAATTGCACTGTTACCCTTTAATTCTGTCAAACCTATCCAACATGAACTAGCAAAAATGTGTGGGTATACTCTCGGTCATAAACCTGCTTTCTTTTTCTCGGCGAGTTGACCCAACAAAGACTTCGATCGTCGCTGATATATCTGTTTTTTAAGTACAATATTAGACCTACACTTTTAATCGCCTCAGCATATTTGCGAAATCATGGCTGATGATTTTTCATGTACAACTAATTTGATTTAAGAAACTGTCTAAATATCAGAAATTACGATTCAAAACAGAATGATTCGGTGACAATTTTCCTCCCTTCTAACATCAGAATTTGGAAAAAAATTACCTCTTGACATCAGGCAATCAGCTTGTATAGATAAATCAAAATTGACAAATTTTCTACTTATACGTTGATTTTCAGTCCGATAACTTACATCTGTGTCAAACGTTGCGCGGGCCATCATTTAAGAGGTATTAATAAGTATGCACATGATGACTGCACATTTCCCTTTTGTTTCAGGAAGCTATCGCCGGTTCAAAAGAACAGTCGTCTGCATTTGTGGAGTGTTGTTGATGGCAACGGCCATTTCTTACATGTATGTAATGTTTGATGGGAGTTCATTCCATTTCACCATGCGAACTCATGACTACCACAACCCAGCTCACCCCGGGAATCAACTGAGCTGCATGTATGAAATGCTTCATTATATGCAGCCAGACAAGGGAAGTCGAGCATCAATGCTGAGGATAAAAGCATCATGTAATGATGTAAATATCACAGATATCCTGGTTAAGCTACATACTGCACATTCAAAGTTATCATTTTTACGTGTAAATGCTCAATCTCTTAATCAATTACCTGATAATGAAGTCAAAATATCGGGACCTATCAACTGCTGTGGAAGTGAACTACCGACGTGTAAGTTATACCGGGACTTTTCATCCGAGTCCACATCTTTCCGTGATAACTTTAAGTTTATGGAAACTATCACTAAGTGCGGAGGCGTTAAACCTGTGCCCCTTAATCCAAATGTTCAAAACCACACCATGAAAAACATTTCCTTGGACTATGACCAAGGCTACAAAGTACCCAATATTGTTCATTATGTGTGGTTTAGTAAGCATACCTTTACCTATTTAAATTATTTGAGTTTTCTCAGCGTGGAGAAGTTTCTCAAGCCTTGGAGCATATTCATTCATGGTGATACCACACCCAATGGTACATGGTGGGAAAGAACCAAAAAGGACGTAAAAAATATATATTTTGTCAAGAAAAAGCGACGCCCGTCCATCCATGGAAAGAAATTTCACTACATTCAACACAGTGCAGATATTGCGCGTATGGAAATAATGTTAGGTAGGTTTATTTGTACAAAACGGGGAAGTAACCTGTTTAATGCAGTAATTACAGCTGTATTAGCCTCAAAAACAGAAAAGTACAAAGTGGGAGATAACCCTATCCATATCTTCCTAGTAAAAATCGATATTCACCTAGTAAAAATCTATATCCACAGGTAGTAAACGACTGGAACTGGTTCGTACTTTCAATAAAATCGTACGTAACAGTATTATGCAGTGGTAGTTATGAACTGGACATGCTATTGCCATTCGTTATTTTTGCCTTTGATTCATTTGTTATTTACTGGATACAGATATAACTACTGGATAAAAGTTAAACCAGCTTCGTAGCTAATACTGCTGCCAGGAAATGTCCCCTGTTCCTACTCGTCCACTTCGTGGATTCTCAGGATACGGCCGGTCATGTACTCGACATTCTTGGCAGCAGTATTCGCTACTCAGTTAGTTTTACTGTTATCTTATTACCGCCTTTTCCATGTACTTTAGGAGTGGAGTTTGTTTCTTCTCATTGGTATTGGAAGATGAATGTTGATGTTTTGGTAACTCTTAAAGTTGCCTCTTTGGGTGACCGTCTGTACCAGGAGTGAAATTTGTTATTTCACGTAGGTATTGGGAGATGAATGGTGATCTTTTTGGTAACTCTTGAATCTCTTTGCTGTCATTGAACATTGGGTTTGAAAGTTATGAATATGGGTAATGTTTTTTTCTGAATTGTTGATAAGTAGGCCCTACTTCTTTGGATTTGTTGTGCTGTGGACTGTGTTCTCCGACTCCTAGTTATGATGGAAGTAAAGTATGTTCATGGTGTTCCAGATTCATAAATATCAGAAAAATGATGCAGACCCACTTTCTTCTTTTGTTGTAAACTCAGCGGACTGACAAGTCAAGAGAACCAAAAAGTGATAGGCCTACCATGTCTCTTTTTGTCTTTGGCAGAAGTGATAAAATTTGGGTTTTTATTGGTTGGGGCTCCCCCTTTATGTTTTGAAAATACTAAATTCTGCAATTATTGAATATTTCAAAGGTTGACAGGACCGGTTTAAAACCACCACTTGCCTTTTTATGGGTGACTGTCTGTCTCAAGTCAGGAGTGCAATTTGTTTCTTCACATTGGTATTGGAAGATGACTTGATGTTTTGGTAACTTTTGAATCTCTTTGCTGCCATTGTTGGGTTTGAAATTAAGAATATTGGTGATGTTTTTCTGAACTGTTTGCCATATAGACTGGGAGAGGCGGGGCGCGGGGGGGGGGGTCATCTAATTTCGAACGTCGCCCTGCTGAAGCTCCCTTTCAAAATTATGAACAAAACTTCAGTGGTATGCATACATAGGCTACTGATTACACATCATTGCTCATGACAAACTGAAATGTGGACTTTAATAACGTTGATTGGCTAGGAAGCACCCTATGTATGCTTGTCACAACCCTATGTACGAAATAATTATATCCCGTTCGAAATTCGCCCCCCCCCCACACACACACACATCTTACGAAATTCATTCTTACAAAAAAGCTGAGTTAGCGTCGGCTACAAATTTAGTGGCCACTCAAGAATCAGTTTATATGGGCCCGAGAGGCGCAAATGCCTTGTCGCTTGAAAGAATGTAATGCAGCAATTTAGGCCGATAACATGTGCCAAGACATTTGTTGATACGTAAATACTGTAGGCCTGTTGCAATATTTGCAGCTTTGTAATTAATTTTACGATTGGGGGGGGGGGGAGGGGGAGGTGATTGTTACAACTGAATTTTGTCCCCATTTTTGTTGACCACACTGAAATATTGCACACATGCAAATCGGTTTATTTGAAATTTTGGTATGTGTGTAAGACTAGATTAGGGGCTTTCCTAAGCCCTAAAGGCCATCATGTGCAGCATTATTTACTGTATTTAAATACGGTAAATATCGAAACTAATGTTTCCGGAGGAACAGGGTGAACAAAACTTACTTCTCTGTTGGAACTTACAAGTTACGCCACACATACTGTCCCTAACAGTTTTTTTTCAGTCCATGGTCCGCTGAACAGTGTCCATTGTTGAGCCATAGACCTATGTATACATCGTGATAAATATCATTTTGACAGGACGATCAGTGCAGATATATAGTAGGCATAGATAACATTGCAGATCCTCTTTTATATATATATATATATATATATATATATATATATATATATATATATATATATATATATATATATATATATATATATATATATATATATATATATATATATATATATATATATATATATAAGTTATGTTTACAAAATGCTATAAGTGCTTATTTTGGTTGGAATAAAGAGATCATGCCACTTTTGTCTCGTTCAACTCTGATGTTGCGCTACCGTGCAACAAGCAAACTGGTCAAACGTCGTCGTGCCGTTTAAAAATATTAGGCCTACACTGATCAAATAAATTTACGTTTTTACAATCTTCGATGTGATGAGGGATGAAAGATGAAGTTTTCGTTGTATTTTACCGGATAAAATTAAAAACATGGTAAGCATAAGAGTCCCCTCTCTGTCTTCTCTGCTCGTCTACAATATGTGCCTTGAATGAATCTTGCATGGAATGAAAATATTGGACCCATTTTTCTGTTATGGCATGCATCCGTTTGAACATATAGTCGCAATTTTGGAGTTTTTCGCTGAATTTTCTCTTTTTGTTTTCAGATTATGGTGGAATATATCTGGACACAGATGTACTTATCTTAAAATCATTTGATCCACTTCGCAAATACCCCATGACAATGGGACAAGAAACAAGTTACAGCTTAGCAAGTGGAATAATTTTAGCCCAAAGGGGCTACCCTTTCATCCGAATGTGGTATGAGACTTATCACACGTTCTCAACGAGCGAATGGGGCGAGCACTCGGTTAAGATGCCTTTCAAGCTCTCCAAACTCTTCCCACACATGATACACATAGAGAAAGATTCCATGTTCCGGCCAAATTGGGCGGAGGACAGTCTTTTATTCAAGCAACACTATAATTGGAGTAAAAATTATGCACTTCATGTTTGGAAAAGACATGGTTATGTACCAGAGAATCCAGAAAAATCCAAGAAGTATGATTGTACACTTGGAGAAGTTATGAGATACGTGTATTTTGGGCGGAAAGATCTCATAAAAACATGATAACGCAAAAACGGTATTAAGTGTAAGAAGAAAAATCACAGTGGAATATAAGAGAAGTTAAGGTGTTCTTTATGAATTTTCGTATGCAACTGGCCTACATTGTAATATGGTGGTGAAGTGCTGAATATTACGTATGAGACTGGTTACATTCTAATAGGTATTGAGTGGTTTTCATGAATATGACGTATGCAACTGAACCTTTCGTTGAGAATAAATCTTGATTTATTCCATCAATGTGACGCATGTAACATTCCTAAATTTGCCATCCGAACGTTAAACACACGTAAGAGGATGCCTTAGGACCAACTGAAATATTTTCAAAAAATGCAATACAATTGTGTGCATTTTCTTATACCTTTGTAGGCTATTACTAGTTACCCTTCGCTCACATCACCGCGATGGTTCCAATTTGGAATATGCATGCTGCTCGTAATTGCTTATATTTTCACATAATTCAAATAAAGTCGTCAAGTAAAAGGGGTATGGTGAAACGGAATCGGTGCTATCCCCTGCAAGAAATTAAAAACAAATACTGCGTCCTAGTGATCACCACAAGCAGTTCACAAAGTGAAGGCAAATGTGCAGGACTGAGCTAAACTTACGCATTTTGAACATTTTCTCAGAAACATTACTTTTCAGCAGAAATTAACCAAAAGAAGCTAAAAGTAACCAGGTGAAGGACACGGCTACCCACGACAACCAAATTCATGGCCGGATCGTGCACAAGGAGTGATCTGACCATGAATGAGGCTCTTCTGGGAGCAATATCCTCCAGGGTCATTATATTCTTATCCAGTAAAGATAGCTGTGTTCAATAAATAATATAATGATATAAAAGGAAGAAATTTCCGATGATACAGAGCTGCTATTAACACCATTATACAACAGCATATTAATATCACTGAGCACCGTGCGCATAAGGGCAGAAGTTTTGAGCCAATTTAAATAGTCTATATCTGGGTTAGTTCTAAACTCGCCTGAAGGTGGTGCTGCCCATCCTGTTCATGGTTGACCGCCCACATCCTGTGGTCACCTTCCATGATTCTCACTTTTTCTCCATAGATTAACATGGGAATTACCAGAAATAAATTCAACCTCTCTACATGTTGTCAAACAAGCATTAAGCTTTCATTTGATCACACCTGGGTGTATTTGAAAGATAACGATATGTAGCCTACTTCAGGTAGATTAGAAGATGATAAATCCGAAAATCGTCCTTATATGCAAGGTGAAATTTTCAGGTTCACTGTAATGCAATGGGCTTTGCTGACCCAACTGAGCTCAAATGGCATGCCTTGCTAGGTGTCACCAAGGAGGGTAGAGCTCTGCCCTCCTTGGTGTCACAGACATGCACCATGGGAACAAAAGCCTGTGTGTCAAGAAATTAAACCAACCCAGATCACCCCTATTGTCGGTATTTCTCCTCGGGCGTCATGTGATGACTCCCGGAGAGTCTTGTTCACAGAACAACAAAATATTGTCAGTTGATCTTCAATACTAGGTTGGACAGAAAAATAACTGGAAAACAAAGATTTGACAGCAACTGTGCCCGTGTGTTTCAAAAGTTCGCACATTTTAATGGCAATAACGGATATGCTAATATAGCATATAAATTTACTTTGAAATGGAAGCTCTATCTGTAATATATATTCAACATTGAAATCTTGTGTATTGCCTAATTAGCATAACATTGTTAATTGAATGCACACATAGCACAAATATATAAATTGAAGTTGGAATTGCATTCATGGAGTTTTTCATATTTCAACATTTTAGCCGAAATAAGCGTACCCTTTCAGTTTTCAGCCTTTGTTCATCGGATGTGCCTTAAGCACAAACAGTTCAACTCAAATTGGAATGGCATTTCTATCTATAGAGTTCGACTATATTTATCATTATTGAACATTTCAATTTTGATGTTTTGGTAAAATTTGCATATATTAAAATCTGAGTTTTCATTCACTGTTCATTGGATGCGTTTGTTGCACAAACATTTAAAATGAAATTCGAATCTCATCTTTATTAAGGGCATGTAGGCGACCGTTCTACACGAACGTGTGGATCGGCAATAAATTCAACACGGTGCAGAACGGCCCGTCCGTGGTGACTCAGGTCTACATATACATGGGATAAAAGCTGATAGAACACGCATTATCCTTCACCAAATGGCCATGCTGCACACTTGTTGATCCTAACATCAAGTCAGAATTAATGTTCTTGTTTTTGGTTTGCAAAGACACTGTTGAATACATCTATTCTACACATTACCCTGGTGATTTCTACACAAAGTCGCAGTAATGCTTCTCTATTATAGTATATTTATGTTGCCAGATAGATAAATTCGATTCAGTAAGAATGAACAGAGATAACCTAAGTCCGGGAAGAGGTAAAGTTGTGTTGATGGTAAATCTTTGTGCCCCGTGTTCATTTTTTGGGTGGCATGCGATGCTTATGCAAAAAATTCTCAAAGTTAAAGGACCCTCACTACTTCACTTGGTTATATTATGTTCTGAATCTTTACTGGAAATATATGAATTTTTAAGAAACACCACCCGGACCAAAGGTTGGGGGGTGTACTTTTGTTAAGAATGATTGAATAGCTGCCTCGTTGCTGAGCATCCTTTCAGGAACTAATAACCTTATTGTTTTACTGTGCTTTTATCTCTACAAGTACTGTTTTTATATACTTATTATGTACCAACAAGTGTCTGAAATAAAACACAACTGATCTTCTTTGGGCGTGTGCCACTTCTCGGAATGAATATGGTGTGACTCCGACATGACTCCCCAGGAACGGCACAAAACGACGTGGTCAAAGTTCAGCTGTGACGACCCCCCCCCCCCAAAAAAAAATCATAGTAAAAACCATAATGGTAACACAGACCACAGTACACTCCATATATATATATATATATATATATATATATATATATATATATATATATATATATATATATATATATATATATATATATATATATATATATCCTGTCCTTGTGGACACCTGTCTACTGTGGACACCTGCCAATTGTGGCCAGTCCCACAGGTGTCCACAGTAGACAGATTTCACGGGGGTGGGGAGAGAGAGAGAGAGAGAGAGAGAGAGAGAGAGAGAGAGAGAGAGAGAGAGAGAGAGAGAGAGAGAGAGAGAGAGAGAGAGAGAGAGAGAGAGAGAGAGAGAGAGAGAGAGAGAGAGAGAGAGAGAGAGAGAGAGAGAGAGAGAGAGAGAGAGAGGACGCCAGTACACTTTTCATATGCAGAGTATAGGGGGTAGAGAAACTAAAAGAGCAACCAGTAAAGAGTGACTTCAAACACACGGACTATGATCATTTACAATCCCAATGAGAATGTTGTATATATATATATATATATATATATATATATATATATATATATATATATATATATATATATATATATATATATATATATATATATATATATATATATATATATATATATATATATATATATATATATATATATAGACGTACTCGACTACCTTTTAGGATATCCGGTTCCTGAATGCTGGAACCGGATACATGGAAAAAACATTACCCGGGTATCCGACCGGTTCCACGGGTACCCGACAGTGTTCTAGCATTAAGGAAGGTAGGTCATAGGAACTGAAATTAACCTTAAATAGTTAACATTTTGACAAATTAAATTTAACTTAATAATGTATAACGCCTACATATATGCGTTACATTGGGTAAAACGCTCTACAATTGATAACAGCAAAGTACTCTACAATATGTTCAATTTAGTTGTAAAATATATGTACTTGAATTGCGACATAATGCCATTAACTTTAGTGTAAAATGGCCGTAGGCAATTATGGATGTTTGCATCAGCAACTCGTAACCATGTTCGTGTTTAAATATTTGTGACATGCGACCTACTAAATCAGTTCACATTCATCCGCGTTTTTGTGACATTTGTACGTATTAAATGCTGTTCACCAAATTTCTAAACTTTAATTTGCTGATTTTTTAAAAACGAAAATGAAAATGTATATTAAATAGAAGTATTTATAACTGTAGTCTACTACCTACATTGCAGTTGTTTCTGGTGTGCTGTTGTCAGTAAGTTTCTTTCACTGCGTCATGTCCATGTTTAGTTTCAAGATACATTCATTACAATCAGGAAAAAGAAAAGGATCACCCACTAGGGAAAGCAGTAGCGAGTCTGGAGATGTTCAGGAGGCTCTCTCACATTTTGCCATACAAAGATAATCAACCAAAAAACGACATTACAAAGGGGAAAAACATCTCTTCACAAGTAACGAGAACAATTTGACTCGTTCGACTTTGTCAAAAGCCTTTTGTCCTAACTTTAACTGCACGAAGTGCACATCCGTTTTTCTTTTCTGATAATAATTGATACATTCGTAAACTACAAATAAACAATGGGTTGTGGTCTTGGTTTAACATCGAATTGTAAATGAGATGAATCCAAAATGGTATAATTGTTATTCACTATTAACCAATCATAATATATTAGAATCTTCCATTAAGAACCTCCGCAAAGATGTCATTTTTTTTATAAAGACCACCAGTTTTTAGTTTTGTTCTTATTTATCCTTCGCTAATCTTAAAGTAAACAACATTTTTCATGAGAATAAAGATTGGCTGCTTCTGGAAAGGTATTAGAAGGTTAGAGCATAAAAGAGTTAATTTATCACTTAATGCACAAGATGTAACATATCATTATTCATCTATAATGGATTATACACATGAGTTTACTGGAGACCAGAAGCGTATCATTGACTCAAATATACCGAGAAATGACGCAACATTGCGGTGATAGGGGTTCTATAATATAAATGCTGACATGGTTTCTGATTTTATAGGTCAGCTGAGGACCAACTCTTGCAGTGATAAACTTTGTTTCTTTAAGGAGGATTAGGCAATAGCCATTGGCTAGTACAAGGCCCTTTACTCAAGTACACACAATGCCATTAAATACAATAAAATATACAGTAATCCACAATGGAAAAAGAAAAAATAGTGGTAATAAGAATAATAATGAAAATAATTCAAACTAAATTTAAATCAAAAGAAGAACAACTCATCTCCTGGGTGTGACGGTATTACAGCCGAGTACCTTATACATGGAAAATCACATTTGCTATTGGAATGTCATTCTAACCTGTACTCTGCCATTTTCACTTTTAGTACTGTACCCAAGGTTTTCTTGACTGGCATCATAGTTCCTATCCTGAAGAAAAGTACCCTTAACCCTAACGCTGTTGAAGACTATAGACCTATTATGCCGAGCTCTGTTTATGCTAACGAAGTTGAATTATTTATGATCCCTCAGGATTTATGATCCCTCAGGACAATATTAGTGATGTACAACTTGGTTTCCGTAAAGGTAGAAGCGCTTCCTTCGGTTGTGCATTCCTTCATGACGTTATTTCTTACTACAATGATAGGCATTCCCCGGTATATCTATATGTGCGTTAGATGCCCAGAAATGTTTCGATAGTAAAAAGCATGACCGGGTCTTGTATAAACTTACTAGTGTTCTCCCAAAATGTCATTGGCTGCTATTATATAAATGGTATTCTAATTCCCATGCCTTCGTTAGGTGGAACGGTGACGCGAGTCGTCCTTTTCCTGTTAAAGAAGGTATCAGACAGGGTAGCGTTTTATCTCCTTACCTCTTTAATATTTTTATCGATGACATATTACAAGATGTCAGCTCGCAATCCAACGATTTACCTAAAGGCGATAATTCTAATAGCGTTTTAGCCCACACTGATGATGTTACTTTATTCAGCAGTACTCCGTCCGGTCTGCAGAACTGTATTGATATTTGTACTGAGCATTCAAGTTCTGGATGTTTAAGTTTAACCCTCATAAATCTAAATTCATCACTATGGATCCATAACTTTATCGCAATCCTCCTTATATATACTTGGATGGTGAACTTATGTCCATGAGCGACAATGTTAATATCTTAGACGTATATTTTAACAGTTTAAATACATGTATTTTTTTTTTTTAGCTCTTTGTCTATGGTATTTTTTTTGAGAAAAAATAACTCACGGAGGACCTACTGGTGTTGACAGCGTGAAGGATGGCATAGAGATCAACTGGGACCAGTATATGTGAGTAACCAAACCAGATTTGACCACACAGAGACAATCTTTTATCGCTGTATTCAACCAGGGAGGTGGAATTTAGATTCCACCTCCCTGATTCAACAAAGGAATTGAACTTGGCGCCATTTAATCGTTTGGTACCCACTTATCGCCATGGCCCATTTATCGCCATGGCCGAATTGAAGATTAACCCTGTCACTCCTAAATTCATGGATGTGTTCGCTACTCCAGAAGCAGCGGGAATACTTGATAGAATTCGTAGTACACCAAGCAGAATCAAATCAAATATTTTGGCAAAACTAGGGAACTCCAGTAAGAATGGACGTGGTGACAGTTCATCATTAGACCCTCACATTGAACACAAGCCAGCAGAAACACAGCCTCAGTCAAATCTGAGTCCATATGCACTGACTTTCGAACCCATTGACAAGAAAATTTTAGAAATTGTGGAGCCTGTACTGAATGAAATAGCTGACCAGTCTTGGAAAGAAAAAGATCCACCTGAAACCACCTCTCAAGACAGCATAATTAATGAGGAAAATACACCGGTCTCAGAGGGTCAGTCAATACACAACAAAGCTACCGAGGTCGAGGGTCAAATGGTCAATTCAGATAATGCAACAGACACAATAGCCCCTGCTGATTCAATTCACATGACTGACCCAGGTAAAAGAAGCAAGAAGGGCGAAGTGGAACCGCGCAGAAGTCATCGTCTCACAAGTAGGACAAAACAAATTCTGCTACTGCTGTCGTAGACAAAAACGTTGAAATCAAAAACAAGAAGAGCAAAGCTTCCAAAAACAAAAACGAAGAACACGCTTCTGTTAACGTTGCAGGAGATCTATGTAGTGCAAAATGTAAACACAATCGAAAGCAAAATGGTCTTGAGATGATACAGTGTACGATGTGTATGTGCTACTTCCATTATACATGTATACCAGAAAACAAGGATGATGTATACGCTTTATGGTGTTGCAAAGTGTGCAGATCAATGCCAGAAGTAGTGTACAAAATATGTAGAGTGGTAGAAACAATGAGTAAAATTTCCACCAAAATCAATACTGAAGGAAATAGCATGATGGAGATAGCTATAACAGAAATCAAGTGCTTATTTGGTGTTCTTGAGAAGCAACTATTGGACGTTATCAAAGAATACCAGGATGAAAACTCAAACGTAAGAATAGAAAGCACTTCAAAAGAGCTCACCTCAGCACAAAAGGAGCTAGTGGCAGCATAAGAACAAAATAAACAGCTACAAAAAGGGGCAAATCGCCAAAACGAAGAAATTGAGACACTCCGTACCATATTGAGAGCCTCTGAAAGCCCATGTCATGATTTGAGTCAAAAGCTCATACCAAATAGTCAAGAGTGTGTGAGTCCAAATTCTGATGTGCTGGAAAAAAGAGTTGCAGGTTTGACCACAGAACTTGAAAAGCAGAAAACCCATTATGAGATTAGACTGAAAGATCTTCATTCCGAAATCGAGAGAGAAAATGAAACAAGAAAACGAATTCGTGAATCGCTATTTGAGGATTTGAATAAATTGAATGAGAAATCAAAAAGAAAAGATGAGGAAATCCAAGAACTTTATGCAAAGATAGATTGCCTGAGAAAAGAAGTTGACATGTCAAATGCAAGCTCAATGCATGGCAGAAGGAGTGACACCTTGCTGTCAAGTACAGGAAAAAAAGACAGACACCCAGCAAAGTACGGATAGTAGAGCGGGTGCACAGTATATATGGACCAACACAGAGCGCATGCAGACAGTGACTGCTCCACCTCCAGAGAGAAAGAAAGTACTTTTGCTAGGCACCTCGCAATTGAAATATATACAATCAGACAAGCTCATTCAAAACTGTGATGTGACCAAAGCAACTGCATTCACAATTAAGGAGGCAGACACATATGTGTCAAATTGTACACAAAAGTATGACATATCAGTTCTACACTTGACCTCTAATGAAATCAAAGATGATAAAGTGGATCCAACAAATGTGTTGCAGAATATAGAATCTTTGTGTAAAAAGATCCAATCATACGAATTATCAAGGAAGGTGATCGTTTCGACAGCTCTACCCAGACAGTCGGGACCGGGATCTAAGAGGTCAAGCTGTTAATTCCCTGATCCGCCTAAACTTTGACGGAAAAGACGACATAAAGTTTTGTGACAATTACTAGATAGATAGATAAGTTTTATTTTACATGTGTTTTAAAAACATACAACATTAGCCAATGGCTAGTATCACCGATAAGGGAGGTAGTACATCGAGATGAAATGGGGGCATATACATATAGAAACAGGAGGTAAAAAGATAAAATTTTATAGAGCATGATAAATGCTAATGATGACTAGAACATATTAAAAGAAGGACTAAAAAAAGGTCCATGTTACTAAAAAAAATTCATGTTCAAGCTTCATATTTTGTCCCATGTTTTTAGAAACATTTTATAACCAGAGAAATCAAGGTTTTTAGCATAATCAGGTACTTTGTTCCATAAGGCTGCTCCTCCCTTAGAAAAAGATTGAAGACTGTACTTTACAGTACGACTATGTAGTTGGCAGAGTTTGTTGTAATTTTTAAGGTTATAAGGAATATCTCTTGGTAAGAACAAGTTTTTTATATAAGGAGGAGAAATATTATTTACCGCCTTATAAGTTTCAAGAAGAAGAGTTTGAGTCCTTGCAAGTTCCAAGGTAGGCAAGCGTGCCTTATGTAATAACTCTGGGTATGTCCGGTTAAAGTCCTGGTATACAAATTTTAAGGCCCTGTATTGTATTCTTTCTAATTTCTTGGTATTTGTTTTACCACAATAATGCCAAGCTAAAGAACAATAGTTAAAATTTGAGGAATTAAATGATTTGAAAATGGCCATTCTCAAAGAAAAGTCTAAGCTCTTGGCCAGTCTCTGAAGAACGTTTATTTGAGCTGAGGTTTTTCGACAAACCTCACGAATTTGATTATCAAAATTTAAATTATTATCCAAAAGAACGCCTAAGACTTTTACAGAGTCACTCGCAGTAATTTCAGTGTCCTCAAGAACCACCTTGTCTTCTCCCCTGGCTCTATGTGGTTGAATGAAAATTGCCTGGAATTTACTTGGATTAGCCTCCATTTTATTGTCAGCAAACCACTTGGTAGCCCTTGAGGACTCATACTGAAGAAGATGCAACATATCCTCTTTGGAAGAAGCACAAGCAGACAAAGTATTATCATCTGCATAGTTAAAATGTTTAGTACCCGTTATCACATAGTAGAGGTCATTGATGAAAATATTGAACAGCACCGGTCCAATTATAGACCCTTGTGGCACTCATTTAGAAAGGAGGAGCCAGTCACTGACAACGCCATTGATTTTAACACGTTGTTGTCGTTGATTGAAATAGGACCAAATAAAAGCACATGATTTTTGTGATGCTACATATTTGTGCAACTTGGCAACAATAAGCTCATGTGGTAAGCAATCAAACACTTTACTTAGGTCCATTAGCACTGCTCCAATGTATTCACTTTTTTCTAAGGCTTTTTTTCTAGTGCTCAGTAAGATGCAGAAGTACATACTGACAGCTGTGTTTCCTTCGATATGCACTAATCCCTTCATGAAGAAAGCTCTCCAGAAAAGGGTTTAACTGATGTAAGATAATAGACTCAAAGATCTTAGACAGAGATGTCAATACACTCACTGGTCTATAGTTTTTGACCAGAAGTGGGTTATCCTTCTTGAAAATTGGTGTCACCTCTGCATCGTCTGGAAATACATCTTTATCAATACACCGGTTGAAGATATTAGATAAATGCTGACTAATTGATGGAGTATTGGTTTTAAGAGCTTAGCAGGTATTTTATCACATCCTGTAGCCTTTTTAGTAGGAATTTTCTTAATAATCTGCTCAACATCCTTCGAAGTGGTATGATGCAGACTAAAGTTCAAATTATTCGTCGTGTTCTGTTCAATATTTTGTGAGCTTGGATGTGTATCAAAATGCGAGCAACATCGCTGTATAAAATTCAAATTAAATTCATCCTGATTCTGTGATATATTGGATGCATCTCCAATGTCATTGGCTATGTTGACATAAAAGTTGTTTAAGTGCTCACTTACTGATTTAGAATCAGTTCAATTACTACAGTTTTGTGCCACGTGACGGTGGCAGGCGACATGACCTGTTTGAAGATGGTGTGCATGTCAATAAGCAAGGTGTGCGACTCCTTACCGCCAATCTAAAGTACACTATAAATCCCGGTCTACGAAGGGTTAAAAATAATCGTCCATAGCAAGGACAAAGAAACAATAAATGGAGAAACCGCCCGAACTTTGACGATTGGAACATACGTGGTCACAAACACAGAGTTGGTGGTCTCACTGTGTCGAAATTTGATGACGCTGATTTCATATCTATGATTACCAAGTATCACATATTTGGTTTGACTGAAATACATGCAGGACGAGGAAGTGACCTTAATATACCAGGATATGTTACTTCTATCACAACCCATGTAAAACAAATGTGTCTATACTCTTTTGATATATATATATGTCATAAATGTTGCAGAGCAAAATCTGCCAGAGCGACTATATATTCGGGTGGAATTGCCATGTACATCCAAGAAAAAATCAAATCTCATGTAGAGTTATTACCCCCTAAAAATGATGGTATGGTGTGGATTAAAGTAAAAGCTAGTTTTTTGGGAACAGATTATGATCTGTACATATGCACTGTTTATATCCCACCAGAGAACTCAATGTATACAAGTGATATGGTACCTTAATCCCTGGGCTTCGGTACACCATTTTTGGAATCCTGGTGCTGCTACAATTTGAACGTTTTTAACAAGACTGCGACAAGCTGCTGACCTGTAACCTTGCACAATTCTTTGGGAAGGTAAAGAGACTCTTCTGATGAACTTTTTTGTGACCTTTGTTAAAATTTGGACTTATGGAGTGATACCATATACAAACTTCTTGGTTGTCCTGCTGGTCACATATCACATATTACATAATCAAGTGCAAGTACAAGTGCTCCTGCTAACCGGTCAGCCATAGCCAAGATGGCAGCCCCCATAGGTAAACAAACAGGGTCATGCCAGTTCTGACCAGGTTTGGAGAGTGATACAGCAAACCCTCCCCCTCACTGCATCCAAACCTAGCACCAAGCACCTGCAGTGATCCAAGTGGGCTTATTCTTGATTCTGCTGAGTTTAACACACATGCAGCCATACTTTATACGCCTTTTTGCCACAGTTGTTTCCATCACTATACTGTGAGGATTGTAGATCATGATTTGCCTATACACCCTTCGTCTCTTCACTGCACTGGTCTTTCTACATGCAAGGACGACCCATAACTACCCAAAGGAGGACTATCAGGGACTATTGGACCCAGTGGGTGCTGCGTTAACATCTTGCCATGAGCAGCTAGCGACGAATTATGGCATAGAGAGACTACATAGTACTTTTGTCTCAAGTCAGCATGCTGCAACTGATGCTAAAATGTGCCAAACTAAAGCGTCACAAAATCTCATCCTTCAATGTACAGCCAACTTCGCTTCACCTTGTGCTGCTATTGTGTATTGATGTACACCCAAACCCTGGGCCTGTGTACAAATGCCCATGTACAACCTGCAAGAAACCTGTGAAAAGTAATCAAATGGGTATTTGCTGTGATATGTGCGATAGGTGGTCCCACATAAAGTGTATAAATATGAGTATGGACGAATGCAACAGACTGGCAGATTGTCCCGAGCGATGGTTTTGCCAAACCTGCTGCCTGCCAGACTTTAGTGACCCTTTTTTTTAAACAACAGTGTGGACACCGATCTTGATTTGTCAATTTCATGTGATAATGAACCTTGTGATTATGAACATGTTGCACACGACTCCTCGGGGGATGACGAAGGTCAGCCCACGAGGAGTCACGTGCTTGGTGGTATTAAGTGTTTAAAGGAGATCCGGTTTGGCCACATTAATATTCGAAGTTTTTTCCCGAAATTGATCAACTGCGTTTAATGCTTGTCTCTAAAGCTTTAGATATCTTAGTTGTGTCCGAGACATGGCTAAATGACACTTATTCTGATGAGGAGCTTCTCATCCCAGGTTACCATATGGAGAGACAGGAGTGTACCCTCAAGAGAGGGGGTGGACTCTGCATCTACCTAAGTGACAGATTCTCATACGAAAGAATCAATACTCAGTCCGCTACGTCTCTCGAAACACTCTGGTTTAAATTTAAACTTCCCTAAAAAAAAGCCTATTCTCATATGAGGGCTATACAGACCACCTAATACTTCCTTGCCTCAAGGCATTCAGGACCTTGAACAACAACTGGATGCTATATGTCATGATGACTGTGAGACTGTCTTACTTGGTGACATTAATAATATCTACCATGGTTCACAGGATAACTCTATTAAGAGGCTGGAACATTACAGACATTTTTCTCAGCTCATTCATGACCCAACATGGGTCACTGAACATTCAAAACTTATTGACCATGAAACTGAAATCACTGATGCTGGCAGAATGGCCAATATTTTTAATCACTTTTTTGCAAGCATCGGTAAAAACCTGGCCAGCAAGATGCCGGACTCTGTGTATAAGAATCAAGAAAAGAAGACCCAGGATGTCTTTCACTTTACTCCGGTGACTACTGAATATGTATGCTCTTAGCTTCTACATTTGCCTAATGGTAAGGCTACCGGCCTTGACCAACTCAGTACCAGACTGTTAAAAGCTAAAGTGGTTACCTTTTCAACACCACTTGCTCACATTTTTAATCGTTCACTTTTTACTGGCACTGTACTGAAGGGGTGGAAGTTAGCTAGGGTCACTCCAATTTACAAGGATGGTCGTAAAGATGACATCAATAACTATAGACCTATATCGGTATTACCAGTCACGCTGAAAGTTTTGGAGCGTGCCATACATGACCAATTATACTCTTTTCTTACTCTTACTACCTGACCCCTGTTCAATCAGGTTTCAGAAAAGCCCATTCTCCATCAACAGCTCTGACTCATTTCCTTGACTCTGTTCGTACTGGCATAGACAATGGGAACTTCTGCGGTGTACTGTTTTTAGATCTAAAGAAGGCCTTCGACACAGTGGACCACCAAATTCTGCTTCAGAAGCTGAGGGCCTACGGTATCGAGGGCAGGGAACTTAGCTGGTTCAAATCATATCTCACTGATAGAACTCAGAAAACCGTGGTTGATGGCTGCTTGTCTGAGGCAAGAGCCGTCAGCTACGGTGTCCCTCAGGGGTCTATAATTGGACCTATGCTTTTCATTCTATATATGAATGATCTACCTGATTGCATCCATTTTTCCAATATCCCATTGTATGCCGATGACAGTATTATATGTCTCCGCAAAAGACATAAACATCATCAAAATGACCTTGAATTCTGAACTTGAAAATGTATCTGATTGGTTCAAGGCCAACAAATTAACTTTAAACACCAAAAAAACCCCAAGTTCATGATTTTTGGCACATCCAGCAGACTTAAGATTTGCCCACCTCCAAACATTCATATTGACAATGCTGCCATTGAACAGGTTGATTCTTTCAAGTACTTGGGGGTGGTGCTGGACCATACTTTGTCTTTCTCCAAACATATTGAACATATTGCCACGAAAGTAAACTGCAGAATTGCCATGTTGGGCGGAGCAAGCAAATATCTACCTAAACATCTTCTTTTCACTCTTTACATGTCACTTGCTCTTCCCTACATGGACTACTGTGATACTGTATGGGACTCCTGTTCTTGCCAATTAAAAAATAGACTCCAAATTCTTCAGAACCGTGCTGTAAGGATAATAAATAAGTCAAACAGATATACACCAATTTCGGGACTTCATAACCTCTCCAATATTTTAACACTACAACAAAGAAGAAATCTGCATAGTCATGTCTTCATGTACAAGGCTACGCATAACCTCTTGCCCGAATACATCACATCAAAATTCCATAATTATCGGAAATACACTCTCATGATACTCGGTCTTCATTCAACAATTCATTATATGTGCAACCCTCCCGACTTAATATTGGCAAGGGCAGGATGACCCACAGAGGCGCAGTCGCCTGGAATTCCCTCCCCCTAGATGTAAGGAATGCCCCTTCACTTTCATGTTTTAAGGCCTGGCTGGCTCCGGTCATCAAATCATAGCCGCTGCGACAATAATTTTGTGTTGGGGGGACGTGGTCTGATGGCCGGAGCTTGTGCTCCGGTTTATCGTGCCATAGCCCTACATTAATATGTAAAGCTCCCCCCCCCCCCTTCCCCTTCTCACTGAATGTTCCATTTGCTTTTACTCTACCTAAGTTATGTCTATATGACTATGTTGTCTATGCTGATATATGTTTTAGATTGTGATATTCTATGATTATACTATATATTGTATTTAGTTAACCTATATTTTTAATATATAGAGAGTTATATTTTATAATTGTCATTGCTTCATCATCATATGTATCCATCTTATCATCCAGGGCCTGGCGGAAGATCAGAGCTTTTGCACTGAGCCAGGTACCCTGGTTAAAGAATAAAGTCTATCTATCTATAAATTGACTTTTTCAATTTTTGTTTACCGATATATGCAAATTTTCATCGTTGAATGGTAAGTGTTTGTTAATGGATGACTTCAATGCTGCAACCAACACAGCCAACGATTATGTAATGTCTAACGAAGCAGACGAGTTTCATATACCTTTGCCTGTCGATGACTATGCTGACCTTTCCTTAATGCGATTCAATAGCGTCAGCAGAGTAGTAGATGGACGTGGTAGGTTATTGGTTGACCTGTGAAAAGCCAGTGGTCTTCGGATCTTAAGTGGACAAAAATTAGGAGATATCACTGGGATATACACTTGTTACAGTGCCAACACTTCGATACTCCACATGCATTGATTATATTGTTGCAGACATGGCAGTTTATCCTACCGTGACCTCCATGCTGGTTCACCCGTTTACATGGTTTTCTGACCATTGTATTCTGTCATGTGACATTAAATGTCAACAGCCATTTTCTAGTCCCTTCAATATTGTCAATGAATACAAAACAACGTTAGAGCCTCTGTCATGTAGACCCTACTGGAAAAACACTGACCCACAAATATTCGAATTTACGCTGGAAACTGTGTGTAAAAATGATTTAGATATATTCATGGCAAAGACATATGCCGAGACCCGCGGTGATATTAATCAAGCTGTTAACGATCTCAATGATATATTTAACAAAGCGGGTAAATTAGCTTTGAAATATAGTTCTTCAAAAAAGCGCAAAAAGAAACAATTACCAATATTTGCAAGTACAAATTGTTACACACCTTTCCGTGGCTTAAAAGCATTGACCCGACAACTATCTTATGATCCCCGTAATTGTTCTTTATGACAAACATACTATGCCACACGCCGATAGTTCCGCAAAATGAGTAAGGCGTGCAAGCGAAATTTTAAAAAAATAATCTCATTAATTCTCTGAGCAAGCTTCAAGGAGTTAACCCTAAGGAGTACTGGAAACTCATTAAAGAGTTGGAAAATGTGGTATGCCCCAAATCAAACCCGTCTGAAAATATAGATGCAAAAGTATGGTTAAATAACTTTAGGAGAATCATGTCAGATGAAACGAAAGTAAAGGGCAGTCCCATGTACGATCAGGTTAAAAAGAAATTAGATGAAGCAGTGGTCCCCACATTTTCCCAACTCGATTTTAAAATTAGTAGAAGTGAAATAAAATATTGTATTGATGAACTAAAAAATTGTAAATCCCCGGGCAAAGATGGAATATTTAAAGAGATGATCAAATCCTGCAGAGATATATTACTTCCTGTATTAGCAAAGCTATTTAATATGATAAATTTACATCTGGTTGTTTTCCATCTCCATGGAAAATAAGTATGCTTACACTTATACATACAGATGGATCTGCTTTAGACCCTAATAAATGCAGGGGCATTTCTTTGAGTAGCTGTTTATCCAAATTATTTTGCGCAGTAATGAAAAAACGTTTGGACCACCATATGAAGAAAAAGGGACACAGCAGTAAATTTCAGATTGGGTAAAATATATATCTAACCAATGGCGTAAAACAAGGATGTGCTCTTAGTCTAACGTTATTCAATTTATTTATTAATGATTTACCAGAATTTTTTACGGATGATTGTGATCCAGTCACATCATACAAGGAAAAGCTGAGTTGTCTTCTTTATGCAGACGACCTTGTACTCATTTCAGATAGTCAGAGTGGTTTGCAATGTTGTCTAGATAAGCTCCATTCATATTGTCAAAATTGGAACTTAAATATTAACGTGGAAAAATCTAAAGTTGTTATATTTAATAAGGCTGGCAAGAAGATTGTGAGACGATTTTTTGTCGGTAATCAAGAATTGGAAATATCCAACAAATTTACATATCTGGGTCTTGAAATGACGTCAAATGGAAATTTTGCTGGAGCTGTCAGACAACTATGTGAAAAAGCAAGGAAGTCTCTTGGTCGCTTAAAGCGAACTTTATTCAGTGAAATTATAGACATTCGATTGCATCTTGATTTCTTTGATAAATTTATTGCTCCAATCTCTCTCTACGGGTGTGAAATATGGGGTGCCTATACAATTTCTCCACTAAAATGTGTTTGTAGGGACGATATTAGTGGATATTTTAGGACCGAGTTTGAAAAGTTACATCTAAGTTTTCTCAAGTACACTCTGGGAGTGAATTCAAAAGCCTGTAATATTGCTGTACTGAGTGAGCTCGGAGCATATCCATATACGTTAAAAAATAATGAAAAGTGTTTGTAAGAACTGGCACCGCATAAGAAATACTGATTCACGTGAAATTTTATACGATGCTTACAAATGTAATGTTGAATTGCTGGCATCGAATTACTCGACCTGGTTGAACAATATCAAAACTACAATGTCGCTAATTAGCTGTAATGATATTTGGAACAATGGCGGTGATGAATACGGGGAATTTTCATACAGTTTAATAGAGAAATTATTAAAAGAGAAATTTATACTTCAATGGCAGAGTGACTTCCTTAAACAAGCCTATCCAGATAAAAAGTTGAGAACCTATTCGAAATTTAAATCAGATTTCAAACTAGAAAAGTACCTCATTGTATTAAAAAATTTGAACGAAAGGAAAAACTTGCCCAGATTACGAATAAGCGCACATAATTTGAACACTGAAAAAGGTAGACATCGAAGGCCAGTTAAAGTTCCCATTGATGAGAGAATTTGTGATTCGTGTTTGGAAGTCGAAGATGAAATTCATTACGTTGTAAATTGCCAAAAGTTCAGAGAGCCAGAAATAAATTATTTGATACTCTGAGTAAATTTATCGTAGATTTTGACCATTTATAGCCCGAAAACAAATTCATGAAACTTATGAAATTTGACGAAATTGAAATTATATGGCAATTTACAAAATTTATCTCGGAAACAGTGAAAATCAGGGGTACACTATAGTACTCTAAAGTCATTTAAAACCTACAATACTTTGAGGATTTTTTTTGGGGGGGGGGAGGGGAGCTGCCCCTAAGGCATACGTATCAGGGATTGTTGTAATGTACTGTGTTGTATTGTACTGTTGTGGTATAGTGTATTGTATAGTGTATTGAGTTACAGATTACCATCAATTGTATTTACGGTGCAGTAATAGTCATTCATTCATTCATTCATTCAATCATTCATCCATGTAATGACCATACTAAACATCGTATGCAATAGCGCAAACTTAACTGTTACAGTCTCTGTAACACTGGTCTCTCGTACTCGGGTCTAGACTCTGAAGTAAAAACTCATATTTGGAAAAGTGAATGTACACCTATTTTTACTTATGGACTTGAAACCTTATCAATATCCAACAGTTCACTGTCTAAATTAGAGTCCACTCAAGGTACTTTTGTGAAACGATATGTCGGAATTGGTAAACGGTCTCATAATGTCCTTGATATTTCCCGTATCTCCGGCCAGATTGCTGTCAAAACTCTATCCTTACTTAATCGGTGTTTAAAAACCCAGTCTCCCGTAACAATCTTATACTCCCATTTCCTTGCAGAATATATTATTCTTGGCAAGAGAAATAAAGACCCAACTGTTAATAGACTCTTCAAACTAGGCTCCCCCCCTCCCCCTCCCCCACCACACCCCGTTGCTTTTTCGGATTCCCGCTTCCGAGACCCTCATTATGTGCCTGGTGACGGCACATTGGACTCACTCAGATATCTTGAGCACCATGAAAATGTTATAAAGCCATGGGCTGAAGAACATATTTTGCTGACCAGATATTTGTCTGGCCAGTGTAGCAGCTCCAAATAATTCATTAATGGTCATTGCTCACTTCACATGTATTTTGCTGACCATATGCAGTATATCCGAGAATTATATAAAGCCATGGACTGAAGAGCATGCTACGGTTCCATTAATGGTCACCACTCGGTTCATGATCTAGTATGTTACTGACCATAAGGTGAACTGTATGATAATTTGGGGTGGATTTATATCTAGATGTAGCTTACTTTTATTTCCCGGAAACAAGGGGTTCAAAGAAATGTAATAATATTAATATCCTGACCAGGAGCTCCTTGGGTCGCCAGAGGCGGGCAGCAGTAGCGGCCGGACCTCTGTGCGAACCCACAACATAAAATTAATGATTCATATATTCGATGTTTTACAGAGCGTTATTGTGTCATTTTCTCTAGATGTAATATGGTGATCTTTCTCCAGAAATGGAGGAAATGGATGCATAATAATAATAATAATAATGATAATAATAATAATAATAATAATAATAATAATTATTATTATTATTATTATTATTATTATTATTATTATTATTATTATTATTATCATCATCATCATTATTATCATTATCATAATACTCTATATCCCTCATTAAGACCACTACCCTATAAGACCACATTTTTCAGTGCAATGTGTGATCCCAAGAGGGAGATTCCATTGTACTTCGAAGCCTCTTGAGCGCACACAAAACCGAAGATATGGGGCATGCTGTCATGAATATAACCATTCATGTTCCATGTACATGGCTAAGTGCCCATGCCCTTGTTGTTGAGATCTGCAAACACCTTTGCAGCATGATGATGATGATGATGATGATGATGATGATAATAATAGTAATAATAATAATAATAATAATAATAATAATAATAATAATAATAATAATAATAATAATAATAATAATAATAATAATAATAATAATGATAATAATAACTTTTCAAAAGAAAGAAAAATACTAGCGCCAGATAATTAACAATTGAAACATGGGCTTACCAGAAACATTCCAATGTGAATTTGAATTGGCCAAAAGCAGAATCATTCTGAAGGAAGACATCCGTGCGTTATGCATTTTGTTAGGCCGTGTATATATTGTATTTTCTTTCGTAATCCCTCCATAAAATAAGCTGGTGAAACACCTGGCCTTCTCTTAGTGATCAACATCGGAGACTTATTGCTAATATTAAGTTCTATCCACAGATTGTGACAATATTTCTCGGGGGGGGGGGGAGAGAGAGAGGAAAGGTCAGAATTAGGTCTGAGTTGTGTATTCATCCTATACACAATTAAATACACAAACGTTCGGAGGGCTAGAGCTAGGTATTCCCATTAGTTTGTATGTTAAAGCAACCTTGAATGAAGAAGTATCTTATGTAGCTGTGGTTATATGATTTTTGTAAGGTATTTAGTTATGCATCAAGATTTTCTGTCTGGAATTTGGTGTTTCTATGTGCATTAGTTTTCAAGTTATTAAGTTGCAAATTACAATGTAAAGGAACTGTAGCGACATGAACTTTTCTCTGCAATACGTACTTATTTTTGCTAAAGTGCTTATTGACTCACTCATTAGAAATTATTAACTCATTACGACACAGATCATGTCACATCACCGGTGTTTGCTTACCCGGCCACGATGACACAAGTTGTTAGATAGTTTCATACAATTGTACCCAGGCTAGGTATTTGTGTAATAATTCTAATCGCATTCAAACTCAATTATGCCTTGGCAAACTGGTAACACCGTCAAAGTACCATTATGTGCTCCCTGTACTCTATTTTTTTTATATTTTTTTTTACACCAGCCTTATGTTAAGTATGTATGCACGATTGGTGACAGGATTAAAAGTACTTCTCTTTATGTTCCAACCATAATATCAAGATGGACAGTACTGCACTGCCACTGAAGCCAAAACATCTTCATATCGGTACTCAACAATGTGATAACAATAATCTACCATGCTTAAGTGTGTGCACGCCTTTGCTGATCATCAGCGAGGTCGCATGATGTTGATAATGGAAAACATGCCTTGCAGAGCCCACCCTGATGCTTAATCGATGCTCGAACCCATGTTTGGGCTTGTTCTGACGTTTTTCACACTAACCTTTTATACATTTGTATCTCCATATTGCAAAATCTTTGCACATTTGTTCTCGTTGTTTTATTACCCTTCTCTTTTCACGGTTCTTGAAGTTTTGATTCTGTTTTGTGTTTACTCTGAAGTCCCAACCTTCAATGTGAATATTACAATCGTGGATAATTATGGATTTTCTGGTATTTCATGTTATCTAACGAACATGTTAGACATATGGTTTCCGAGTATGCACTACTTGATGCTTAGGTGTGCTTATATATTGCTGTGGGAAATGCAATTTCTTACTGTCTAGTGATAAAGAAAGCTCTATATATCAGTTATCAATACATATCTATTATACTTTACTACAAGATAATTGTACTTACATGTAACATTTGTATATCGTTACTATCATCAAGTCTATTATTACTAGTTTTGTCAAATTCTGATTTCGACCTCGAAGCTCATATAAGGTCTCGGAATACTGAATGGTTGCATCTTGGCTTTGGGCCCGAATGCACACTACTTTGTGTTGAAATATATTTGATGAAGTGTATTTTGGTAAGAAAGTATCGAGGATATAAGCTTTTTACAGCAACCGTTTTAACATATGTCTACCAATTCATCAAAGGCAGCTTGAGATCACCCTCGATGGCGCAGTACGCCCTGTGCTACCATTTTCTTGATAAGGACTGTTGCATATTTAATAATATTCTGCTACCGTGAGGGCTGCTGATCTATTTCGCTCAGTATTTGCTCATACTCATCTTTATTTTGCTACATCCGGTCCACGATCTGTATCATTCTGATATTCACTTATCAAATGTTATCTATTCATTTGTCATAGATAAGCAGGCAGATCGAACTGTCGATTATATTTTCTGTATTAGTGCTATACTACTACTTTTATGTGGTGACGTACACCCTAATCCAGGCCCCAACGGCGACTTTGTCGATCTTACGATATGCCATGCAAATATTCGTAGTTTAACATCTGATAAGCTACGATGTATTAAAACTTCTTTGGCTAATTCATATGATATTATTGCTTTATCGGAAACTTTTCTTCCTAACGCACAATCCGACCGCGACATGGAGATCCACGGCTTCCATCCAATAATGCGACGTGACCGAGCGACTGGTACAGGAGGGGGAGTGGCTCTCTATGCTTCGCGGTCGCTTGTGGTAAAACGCCGTTGCGACCTTGAAGATGTGGACTTGGAACTCCTGTGGGTCGAAGTTCGATTACACAACAATGAATTTCTTCTAGCGGTGGTATACCGACCTCCAAATTCTCCGGTAAATTTTTGGGACAAGTTACAAGATAACATTGATAATGCGAAAACGTCAGACATAGATTATATCACAATTCTAGGGGACTTAAACGCAGACCCCACTACAAATCGTGGTGTTAAACTAACAAATTTTTGTACTGTAAATTTATTTACCACACATGTTAATGAACCCACGAGAATTACAGAACTCAGCGACATGCCTGGACCAAATCATAAGTAACATGCCAAATTTTGTTCGTAATATAAATGTAACAGCTCCGATAGCGAACTGTGATCATTGCCTTGTGAGCGCAAGTCTTCTTTTCAGACGTAAGAAAACTCCTGCTTTCTCGAGATTAGTGTGGGACTATGAAAAAGCTGATTTTGACACCTTCAGAGAAAAATTATTGTCATGTAATTGGGACGCCTGCTTTGACTCCGACGACATTGATATAACCTGTGACAAATGGTCAAATACCTTCCTTTCAGCAGCTAAGGACTGCATACCCTGTCGCACTGTAATCATACGTCCAGGCGACGCGCCCTGGTACACGTCAGCCCTCCGCACCACCAAGCGAAAGGTAGAGCCTATCCATAAGCGTGCCAAACTCAGACCGCAACTCTGGCCATACTTTAGGCAACTAAGAAATAAATACATTGAAGATTTGAGACTTGCTGAAGAACACTATCACGAGCGCCTGGGAGATTCTATTGACAATGCAAACAAAGGAGGGAAAAGTTGGTGGCGTACAGTTAAATTCCTTTTACACAAAAATGAGGCGCCTGATATCCCAGCACTGCTCCATGAAAATAAAACGTTTACTGACAACGAAGCTAAAGCCCAAATTCTAAACGATTTCTTTCTTGACCAAACCAAAGTCAATGATACAAATTTTACGCCCCCAACGTGCCAAGCAAATAATCCGGTTACATTTAAAACTATTTCAGTAAGTAGCAACGACGTGTTTTGGGTTCTAAAAAGTTTGGATATTTCAAAAGCCAATGGTCCAGATGGCATAAGTGCACGCTTACTCAGGGAGGGTGCCCCTGCTATTACAGATTCTCTGGCAAAGCTCTTTAACATTTCTTTGATTAACAGTAAATTCCCAGGAGAATGGAAGAAGGCTAATGTAGTCCCAATTTTTAAAAAGGGATCAACGAACCACTGTAATAATTATAGACCAATATCATTATTAAGTACCGTAAGCAAAGTTTTCGAGAGAGTAGTATTTAAATACGTATTTAACTTTTTCCGAGACAACATGGCCATACCGGAATCACAGTCCGGATTCATACCGGGTGACAGTGCTGTCAATCAACTTGTATTTTTGTACCATCATTTTTGTGAAGCAGTAGATTTTCAGAAAGATGTAAGGGTTATATTTTGTGATATAACGAAAGCTTTTGATCGCGTCTATCACCCGGGACTTATACATAAATTAGAAAAAGCGGGAATAAGCGGCACACTGCTGCAGTGGTTCGGTGATTACCTAGACGGACGTGAGCAAAGAGTTGTTGTCCAGGATGCGACTTCGCGTTGGGGACGAGTCAAAGCAGGCGTCCCCCAAGGCTCTGTATTAGGACCACTTCTGTTCCTGATATATATAAATGATATAGTGGATATAGTTCATTCATCCATTCGGCTCTTTGCCGATGACACAACTCTGTTCATCAAAGTGGATGACGCCTTTGCTGCGACCAATGCTCTCAACACTGACTTGCAGGCAGTCGAGTGTTGGTCGCGCCAATGGCTTGTTTCATTCAACCCTGCGAAATCTACCAGTATGGTCATCTCCAAGAAGAGGAATCCTTTAAATTACCCCGATTTAGTTTTTATGAATGAAAAGTTACCCGAAATTTCTGATCACAAACATTTAGGCTTAACAATTCGCAGCGATCTGTCCTGGTCTAACCACATCAAAAATATAACAACCAAGGGAATGAAAATGGTGAATATTCTTAAATATCTGCAGTTTCGTATCAATAGGAAATCCTTGGAAATTCTTTATCTCTCATATATCAGACCTCTCTTGGAGTATGGGTCAGTGGTATGGGACAACTGCACGCTGCAAGAGTCTCAACAACTTGAAAACGTCCAATTGGCAGCAGCCAGAGTTATTACTGGGGCCACTTCTAGGACTAGTCATGATTTAATTTATGAAGAAACAGGATTTGAAACATTATCTCGGCGCCTTGAAAAAAGCAAGCTGATCTTATTTTACAAGATCATGCACGGTGTAGCTCCCTCATACTTATGCAATCTCATCCCTAACCTGGTCAATGAAAGAAACAGGTACAATGTCAGATCTGGTACGAATCTCTCTGTTTTTCGATCACGAACAAACCGATTTAACACTTCTTTCTTTCCATCGGTTGTACGATTGTGGAATAACTTGCCTACTGATGTGCGTAATTCCGAAGACCTTACATCTTTTGAGAAAAAAATAGACCAAGGGAAAAAAGGTGCAAACAAGCTATACTACAGAGGTGACAGAAGGCTTGCTGTTTCCCACGCACGGTTGCGTATGGGATGCAGCAAGCTAAACTCAGATCTGTTCAAAAAGGGTCTGATAGACTCCCCTCAGTGTGCCTGTGGAAACGGAAATGAAGATGTTTTTCATTACTGTTGCGAGTGTTCTTTTTATACAACTCAGAGAACTACACTTCAGAACCAAATTATGTCCTTTGCACCATTTACGGTTTCAACTTTATTATATGGGTCCAAAACATGTACCTCCAAACAAAATGAAATTATTTTTGACGCAGTCCATAACTTTATCCAAACAACAGGCAGACTGGGAGCTGTGACGTAGTCCATACTATGGTCAAAATCTAGAAACCAGAAATGTATCATCTGTGTATAAAGTTAAGCGAAGGCGGACTTCATCTCCCTACCCTCTATCTGTGACGTCTTGTGTCGTTCCACTTATGCTCGTGTGGCGCCGCCACTCTACCTGTCCTCGTCTTGTGGCGTTTTTTTTCTTATGGTGAATTGACTCTGAACCTGTGACACGTAACACCTCTTCTTTAATCTTTTTCATGTGCAAGAGGGATTTATATAGGGCTTTGCCCTGTTTCCCAATTGTATTCTTACAGAAATAAAAATATGTTTAAACCAATGTAAAGGAACAGGAATGCACAACTCTAGCCCTCCACTGACTGCAGTGCCCTCTTTTAGGCAGTTCTTAGACCTTCTGTTCTCGCCCTTCCCTATCCATGCTTCATGTTTGCGACTTATAGTGGGGTAGAAATGAGGGTCTTCTAACTACACCATCATTTTCATGTTTTTAATATCAATCAGTTTTTATCCATTTTTTTTTCTTTTTTCATGCTGAACTAAAAGCATACCTGGATCTGATATATCTATCAGGCGATTTGGTATATATATATATATATATATATATATATATATATATATATATATATATATATATATATATATATATATATATATATATATATATAAACGACTGATACCTATTTGTTCAGTTTAAACATATTTTGTTTCGTGAAACAGGCACATTGCCTAACAACATTCATAACGATCATCATAATTATCGAAGTCGATGGGTGAATATGTGACTTGCCATTGCGCCATAACCTGAACATGTACTCCGCCCAGACGCATACAGTTCCAGAAGGCTCGATCCAGTTTTGCAGCTTACCAATACGCGTGCACGTTATCGGTTATTTTTTCAAGGTCGCACGGAAGCCGCTGACCTATGCATGAATATCTTAGTTAAGCTCAACATTAATGAAATTTGCTGCAGGGCCCTCTAGTTATACTATCGTGAATCAAATACTTTTGACACGCATAATAGGGTGTTAGGGAATACATCAGACCAATAAACGATGATAATTTTGGGTCACATCCTGTGTTGAGGCTGGAGCACTTAAACAATTAAAATCAATTTGTTTACATTTCTCAATAACTTGAGGAAACCAATCCACACATTTATTCACTTTTTATACGTGACAAAAAAGAAAGCCAATTCATACACACACTCTTCGTCATCAAACTTGAAAATTAATGTCATATGAGCGTAAGTGCATACAGAATGCCGGCGGTGTATAACTGTCGCTTGTTTCAACTTTTCAGGTATACTGGTAACATTTTTATCTCAAATTATCAAATTTAATACAGAGAAGGGTAGTATACTAACTGTTAGTCGATCACGCTCTCCAGTCATTTTTAATATAACATGAACAACAACCCCCTCAAGCACGTTTCATCCCCAAACGATCTCGGCTTCGAGTTCGACTCTTGCCTGAACTGGTCGAAAGATATCGCCAAAAGAGCAAATCGTGCGCTTGGTGTCATCAAGCGCACTTGTGAATACCGGGCGCTCTCTCTCCCCCCCCCCCCCCCAACCCCCAAGAGGTTGTATGTTGCAATGGTGCGAAGCCACATAGAGTATGGAAGTGTTGCGTGGAATGTCGCTACACAGAAAAACTTGGTGGCTGTGGAAGCAGTCCAGCGAAGGGCCACTGACTAAATTTTGGGGTTTTCCCGTGGCGATACTTACAAAGCCTGTCTTCTTAGGTGCAACCTGCAGCCCCTCTCCTACAGGCGTGAGTTGTTGGATTTGGTGTTATTGTACAAATTTCTGATCAGTAAAACTTGATGCTTTATTTCCAGTTCAAACAAATAACCTGTATCTGCGCAACTCAAACAATAGCATCCGTTTTAATCCTTCCCGTGGTCGTATTGAAACATTTCGCTACTCCCATGCAAGTCGTACAGTAGTCACTTGGAACACTTCAAATTCATTTTTTGGACTGAGTCAACAATTTTCCTCGGTGCGCTTTGGGCGCAATGCGCGCCGAGGAAAGCTGTTAACCGGAACTATTATATTTTATGTAAGTTCAGGCGTGGTGGCATTTGAATGAAAGGTCTTTTTGCAAGGGACATGAATCTGGCACCTTTATTATAATTCAGAGCAGTTCGCGTTATAAGTTCGACCTTAGTCGCAGTTGGCATTGAAGGAGCTTCAGTGAAATCTTCAGTGCGAATTCTAATGCTAAAAGTTGTGTTTTTACGTCATGCTATATTCACCATGTCCTTTTGAAGCATTGGCGAAAAAATAAAAAATAAAATAAAGTGCCGAGATTTAAACAGTTCAGTTTTCGCCAACTTTATCTAATGAAATTTGCTATGGTGGCTCTGGTAGGACATGGTCAATATTCATCTCTAGACAAATTTTCTTGGTTGTACGGTGCATATTGTAGTCCCAAATTAGTACACACCTAAATTAAGTGCACAGTGCACAGTATACTTTTGACTGCACTCTTTCATCATGCGTTAGACAATGAAATAATCTTCCTGCATCTACTCAAAATGCTGAGGACCTAGACGAATTTAAGAAAAGACTAATCGGGGTATTAAAAGTGTTAATTCGCTCATGAATATTCATCAGTTTATCTCTTCTTGTGCTTGCAGTGACAAGTGCCGTTGTACCGCAGGATTAAGCTCGCATCCGCACAAAAATGGTTTTCATAATGGTCCGCATCAGGGGGTAACTAATATTTTCGTGACGCACGCACACACACACACACACACACACACACACGCATATATATATATATATATATATATATATATATATATATATATATATATATATATATATATATATATATATATATATATATATATATATATATATCAGGAGCGGATCCAGAATTTTGGTAAAAGGGCGATTGCAGTTTGAAAATTCATGTAGATGAGCGCCGCATACCTGAAGTCGCGGGGGGGGGGGCTGGGGTATGCTTTCCGGAAAAAATTGGAAAAAATTGCAGACGAATTGGTGCGAACTGGTGCATTTCGGACACCCCCCCACCCCCCCACCCCCCCAAAAAATAGAAATGGCACTTTTGTCACAAGAATATCCCGCATTTCAGCCATTTTGAGCTTTGATGCTTATGTTTCAAAGTCCAGTGTCAGTAAAGGGTCTCGAGATAATGTGTGCTTGCTGTTTTTTACATATCTAGAGCGCACAAAATGGCCATCTTAACATTCAGAAATAGTGACAAATATGTGTGTTTCAAAGGCAAACACTTTAAACTACAAGTAAGGTTTTAATTCATAGATATATGTCATCTGGGTCAAGAAAATAAGCTACAAAATTCAGCTGCATGGTTCAGTGGCAATATTTTATTTTCATTGAATCAATATCAGTGAAAACATCCATTTCCATACAATCCACCTTCTAAATGACATGATTATATTTCAAGTTTCAATAATTTCGGGATCTGATAGGTGTTGTATATCCATTTAATAACCACTCGATCATCACTGTATGAGCAGCAAACTGAGTGAAGGATCGAATCCGCCATTGAGCCTAGTTGTCTCCTAGGAACCAATTGTTACGTGTTTGCATAATGCATTGACATGCATGCCTCACAATTAACTTCCTTTTCTGGTGAAATGCATCCCAGCATGGGCGTCTCATGGCAGGGCAGGGGACGAGCCATGGGAATACCTATCACACAATCAATATCTGCTGTTGTACATGAAGAGAAACTTCAAAGTATTAAAGGAAAATAAATAGGAGGCCGCCCCCTCCCGATCCGCTAGTGTACATTTAAATTGTCTGTCAACTGAAAGCGAAAAATGCATCGTGTGAACCTTGAAACAAATAAGACCCTTGCCGTGATAAAGAACACTATTGTAAAAAAAAAAAAAAAAAAAAGCGTATCATCTTGCACTTGTCAATCTACTCCACATCATAATGCTAACTTCACTCACAGTGTAATGCAAATAATTATGTAACATTTCTGAGATGGTCCCTGAAATATTATTATTGCCATGATCCCCTGCGGGTCCAGCGATGACCCATGCTGCATATATTATGTCCCTGGCCTGCTCTGACTCAGGACCTTCAGCATTTACATGTGCCAGCAAACCAGGCGTCTTCCTTATCACTGGCGATAGCTACACCGCACCGACATCGTGGATTCATCGATAGGCCTAGGATTAATTTTAATTAGTCCCGAGCTCCTTTACCGTGACAGTTAAAAAGAGATCCAAGAGGGGCCAAAGTGCATGGGGAAATGCCGTTAATTTGAGCATCGTCATTGATCCACAATCCTGCAAGGCGTGCACACAGGGTACTGGGGTATTTTGCGCAATATCCTATCCCATGTGACCGTCTAAGTATCATGTGTACACATCCTTTGCGCTTCCATGACCGGACTGCTTGCGATGAGGTTGCCTTCATAGCACATGTTGGACACATATGTGCTATAACGTGATAGCGCATCTGGAAGTCTGGCCCGGTGCATATTTTCCAGCCTATACTCACAGCCAATCGGATTCAAACAATGTGAAGTTCGTGAAGGAACGTCAACCCAACGATGGTGAGTAATGGGGAAAGCAATGTAAGGACAGTCGGCCGCTTTGGTAACGGGAAACGGAACTTAATATTACTGCTAACTCTGCTCACAGTATTTTGCTTGTTTTATGTGCTCGGACCCCTCACTAAAAGTACCCGTATTTACTCGACATTTATCAAACCTGTTTTTGGACAAGGTGACATTTTTATGTATGATCACGGAAACTTATCTGAAATATTGAAGACAGCATCGACCAGAACGAAACAGAGAGTCAATGGGATAATTAACAAAAACAATGTCCATACTGGGAAAATTATACCAGCTGTGAAAATACCCACAATGTCTCAGTTGACAACCTGGAATAACACCATGCTGTACAAAATATGGCAGGAACCCAGCACAAAGGGTATTCCAAATGTGTTCAAACCAATGCTGAACTCAGCTGAAGTGGAGCTGTATGCTCAAACTCTCCGGGATTTCGTATCTAATATCACAGCAGCTGGACTTAATTACTTCATGTATGGAGGCACACTGATTGGCTCCTTCCGACATCATGGGTTAATTCCATGGGATGACGACATTGATATAATTGTACCTTCAGCAAAGAAAGACCAACTTTTGGTACTATTAAAAAAACTTAAACCAGCTTATGATTTTATTGCCAGTGGACCAAGATGGAAATTTTACTCGACAAAAGCAAAGCCAGTGAAGAATGTAAAACACAAGTGGCCATTTTTGGATGTCTGTTTTTATGGAATGGATAACCACACAGTATGGGACGCTGATCCAGGCTATCGATACACCTACTCTTATCCTAGAGATATGGTTTTCCCATTGGTTAAAAGACCATTTTGGAACCTGTGGCTTAATGCCCCGCGGGACACTTATGGTTTTTTGATGCATACTTATGACATCACACAGTGCCAAAGTGCCCGATACCATCACAAAACGGAAACATGGGCTTCTCCGACGACAAAGAAAACTTTGAGCTGTAAAGTATTACATAATGCATTCCCATTTGTCTTCCACCAGAAGAAGAATGCACATTCCACAACAGAAGTCTTAAAACGTGGAGAAAATATAATCCAAGTTTTAAATGTGCCTTCCTGATCAATTCCGTCGGCTTGTATGCCTTCATATAAGCCGAATCAACAATTGAATAGGTGCTTCGTTTTCTGCAACAAATTACAAGCTGATTAAAGGGTTGTGGAAGCGGCAGTTGATTGTTGGTTTTATATGCGTGTTGGGAAGTGCCGCTGTAAGGCATATTGCATTCAATAATACTTTCATGAATTGATTTACACTGGTACCTCACGTTCATTTAATTTTCTCTAATTACAAAATCTTTTGACATTGGGTAACTTGCAGCGAAACATCAGAACAACAGGGCTGTGTAAACAACCTATGCTCAGCTGACCTAGAGATTATTCACCCTTGTGGTTCTGTGAACTTGACATAGGATCAAGGTCACCCATGTACTGAGTAAGTCTGACCTGTGTGGATGCACACTAACATGTGCAACATCAAGACCAGGTCAAGTAGTTCTCAAGTTATTGTGAAGAGTAAAATCCACAGCATTAAATTCATAAGAGACATTATTATTATATTTGTTTGCATGTGTATCTGTGTACATATGCACATGTATATATATATACATTCATACAGATGTACATGTATCTGTATTAGGGTATATGTGCGCTAACCTGTACACGTATATATATATTTCACCGAAGACTAGCTGGAAGTCCCTATCTGTCCCGTAAATATCGTGTGTGTGTACCTTCTAAGTGTTGTGTCTGCATCATTGTACCGTTCTGTCTCGTAGTCTTTGTTTTTCCTTCTCTCTCTCTTTTATATATATATATATATATATATATATATATATATATATATATATATATATATATATATATATATATATGTATATATATATATATTTACTAATCTACATATCTAGCGTAGTTGCACTTAATTCAACTATTCGTACTTGTTTACATATTTTTTATTTTTTTAACACGAAAGGGATTAATATAGGCATTGCCTTTTTCCCAATTGTATTTTTTTAAATAAAATATGTTTAAACCCAATCCACAGCAGTGCCAGCTAGTGAACAACTTTGTTTGACCCTTTCACAAGGAACATATCCACCAAGTTTCAGCTTAATCTGAGTGATGATTCTGGAAAAGAAGTCGAAAATAGCGAAAACACACAAAAATCACAAAAAATAAAATACATTTGCAGCGCTACCTGGTCAACAAATTAAGAACTAGGAGTGTCCCTGTGTGATATCAAAGCAATCGGGTGAGCGGTTTTGGAGAAGATTTTTTAAGATTTGCCTCCCCCCCTCCCAAAAAAACCAAGCAAACAAACAAAAACAAAAACAAAACAAAAATCACGAATAATAATAATATACTTGAGCACGACCTTTTGAACAAACCTGGTTGATACCCACCCAAGGTACATTGCTACCAAGTTTGAAGTCAACCTGGATGACGGTTTCGGAGAAAAAGTCGAAAATGTGAACTAGCATTAGAATGCCCCTTGACTTATGTCTTAATCAATAGGTAAGGTGCATTGACCGAGAAGTACCCGAATTGGGAAAATCGTTAAAAATCTGAAATCTACAGCAGTACCACCCAGTAAACAACTTTGACCCTGCCACAAGAAACATATCCACCAAATTGTAGCTTAATCTGAGTCAAAGTTCTGGAGAATAAACTATAAATAGCGAAAACACACAAAAAATAATAACAACAACCAAAATTAGAATAAAACAAGAAATTGCAGCGCCACCTGGTCAACTTAACCACTATGAGTCTCTAGGAGTGTCCCTGTGTGATATTAAAGCAATTGGGTGAGAGGTTTTAGAGAAGAAGATATTTAAAGCTGAAGCATGACCATTTGTTCAAACTTAGTACAGGCCCACCCAAAGTACACCCCCCCCCTCCCCCAACAAATTTGAAGTGAATCTGGCTGAAGGTTTTGGAGAGGAAGCCCAAAATGTGAATTGTGGACGGATGGACGACGGACTATCATATAAGCGCAGCTGACTGACAAGTCAGCCGAGCTGAAAATCACGCCTGATAACACCAAAACTCGCCACTCATGACACTTGTATCTGTTCAGGATCCTAGCTTTTCATTCTAAGTCAGACTCTTTAATTTCTAATGGTTGCTCATATGGGTTCTTCTTATATGAATTTTCCTTTAAATTTTACTGGATCAGCGTGGAATGCAGCGCATGGCCGACAACTGGAATGATAGAGCCCGTTTGATCACACACACACACATGCATGCATACCTCCATACGTCTATATACAGGCATACCTACTTACCTACACACATACATGCTAACATACAGATAAAATGTAAATTGTGAGCGCTGACATATACTTATTGTTTTAATTCAATTGAGATTTTCAAAATCTCACACGACTCTCCTTACCTTATAAATTTTCCATTTCTGTTGAAAGTAAGTCCTACTTGGAAATTAAATTTCTCCACCCATAACGTGACGCTTACCATACAAGAAATGTTTTCAAAATGTACCAACAAAGTCGTATAACTATGAAGCCAGGTTCGTAGTGTAGATAATGTAACTTTCAATACAGTGGCTTCTTGTCATATTAAGACGAGATATTATTATTATTATTATTATTATTATTATTATTATTATTATGTCTGTGTGCCAACACAAACATATTGTTTTTCTAGGAATTCTTTCTTTCTTTCTTTCTTTCTTTCTTTACAGGCAAATTTGTCCAACATTTCATTTGAAAAGTAAAAACTCCAAACTTGGCATGATTATACTTCCATACATGAAGTTTTGAGTTTTTGTAAAGAGGTTCAACGGTTTGAAAATTATACAAAGTAAGGCCATTTGAAAATTTAAATCTTGAATATCTTAAAAACTACAATACGTACAGGTAATCAATCCAACTTCAATTAAAATGTTTGTAACACTGCACATTTTTGTAATTTACATGTGACCTCTAAGGGCACAAGGTCAAGGTCATTTGGACCGTTGAAATTTTCAGCCAGATATTACTCGGTCAATTTTAATCCAATTTTAATCATGTTGGGCTCAAATTGTAGCTATTGTAACACCGCTCTTTTTGTATTTTACATGTAACCTCTATAGGTCAACAATATAGGTCATTTGGACCTTTGAAACTTTCATTTAGCCATAAATCGGTCAATTTTTATCCAATTTTGAGGATATTGGAGTCAAATTGTACCTGTTGTAACACTTCACATTTTTGTAATTTACATGTGACCTCTAAACGTCAAAGATATAGGTCATTTGGACCTTTGAATTTTTTTGTAGCCATAACTCGGCCAATTTTAATTCAATTTTGATCATGCTGGGCTCAAATTGTAGCAATTGTAACACTGCACGTTTTTGTAATCACATATGACCTCTAAAGGTCAAAGGTCAATGTCATTTGGACCCTTGAAAGTTTCATCCAGTCATAACTCAGCCAATTTCCATCCAATTCTAATCATGTTAGACTCTAATTGTAGGTATTGCAACATTGCACATTTTTGTAAGAACCTGTAACCTGTAAAGGGCAAATGTCAAGGTCATCTGGCCTTTGAAAGTTTCATCTTGCCATAACTTGGTCAATTTTCATCTGATTTGGTTCATGTTGGGCTTAAATTGTGGGTATTGTAACACTGTACATTTCTGCAATTTACATGTGACCTGTAAAGGTCGAAGGTCAAGGTCATTTTGACTTTGAAATTTTCATCCAGCCATAAGCTTAATGGAATGTGAAGTACCAAAGGACAAAAGTTGTAGCCAATAATATTTAAAACTTTTTGAAGGCACACAGACAGATTTGCTTTGAAGCAAATCTTCTTTTCTAGTTATTATTATTATTATTATTATTATTATTATTATTATTATTATTATTATTATTATTATTATTATCATCATTATTATTATTAAACCCCCGCAAGCGAGGAAATAGATTTACGTCGAAATCATAGCATACACCTAAATGAAGTTATACATGTACTACACACAAGTAAGATATTAAAATCATATGGTACGTCAAAATAAAACATGTAAATCAAATCAAAATACCATAATCAAATTTACCTTTCACTAAATTGACACACCAAGACACAAGAAAAAATGTAGACCTAATACAACGGAAGCACATGAGAACATGTCAATCCTGGTCGTTGTTGGGAGCCGCCCCCGGACCGGCAAACCGAAGAACAAAAAAACTAGGAAAGATGATTTGCTGCATAGCAAATCAATGTGTGTGTCTTCAAAGCATATTGGTATGTCAATGTACAACTATTCCGTAACACAGGAGAAGTTGGAATGGCATCTCGACCTATTATAGCTTTGAAGTTATTCAAAATTTAAAATTTATAATGGTGCTATTAAGCATAATTTAAATTGCTACAACTTTTATTTTTTTTTAAATTCATTAGGTGTGCAATGGTCAACAACCCCCTAGTAGAAGTAGGAATGACATCGCTATCTTTTATAGTGTTGAAGATATTCAAGATAGAAAATTTCAAATACTGCTAATTAGCATAATTTAAATTACTAAAGCTTTTGTTTTAGATTCATGACATGCACAATGGTCAACAACCCCCGGGTAGAAGTTGAAATGACATCTCTATCTTTAATAGTTTTGAAGATATTCAGGTTTTAAAATTTCAAATCCTACTAATTACCATAATTTAAATTGCTACAACTTTTGTTTTAAATTCATTAGATGCGCAATGGTCAATAACCTTCCAGTAGAAGTTGGAATGACATCTCTATCCATTACACTCTTGACCATATTCAAGATTTGAAATTTCCAATGCCCCTAATTTGCATAATTTTAAACATCTTCATTCCTCTGTATAAAAAGGTCAAACTCCTTGTATGGAGGTACAATCATGCCACGTTTGAAGTTTCTATGAATAATAGTGTCCAAGAAAAGTGTCGGGAAAAAATTGCTGGTAAAGAAAGAAAGAAAGAAAGAAAGAAAGAAAGAAAGAAAGAAAGAAAGAAAGAAAGAAAGAAAGAAAGAAAGAAAGAAAGAAAAGTGTGTGTTGACACACACAGACCTTATAAAACCAGTCAATCATGGTCGTTGTCGGACCCGGCCCCCGGAAAGGCGGTGCAGCGACCCCGGCAAGACGACTGTGACAGCGCCGGCTGATAATTTCAGCCCGGCAGCCAATAACACCCCTGGCACTTTCCTGGGCCGCTTGCCGCTTGCCGCTGCCATGCAACTGCGACCACTCCTGAAGAAAAGAAGATCCAGGTGTGGATCTTTCCACATTTATTGTGATTAAAAAATTGGGAAGATTTTAAATTTTGAGTACTTCCAAAAGTACAATTGATAGAAACACCATTCCACACTAATCTCTATCTTGTTGATCATTGTGCATACAAAAATTATTGAGCAAAAATTGTACCGCTTCAAATTTAGTCATGAGATCTCAACTGCCAAACCTTGAGTATGTTCAAAATTATCATACGGATGCCATTCAAGCTTATATGTTACTGACCATTACGCATCCATTGAAAAGTCGCATAATTGTAAAGTATCTTAACCTATATAATGGCGAACAATACCATTCAGGAATCTGTATAGTTCCACTTTGAAGGCATGCAGGCCAATTGTACGCGAAGCACTTTCCATTTTTTACACACGTAATGTCTTTTCAACACACATGAGCGATGTCGCAAAAACTTATGCACCATGTGAGATAAACAATATGAAATATCTCTTTGCTTGACAACTCATATTTTATTGACATAACAATCTGTAAAAAATCACATACCGCAGAGCAAAGTCATTGCATGTAACATGTCACAGACCCTCCCCCCATACACACACACACCCTTTTTAAACATGTGTATGGTTAAGCAACTGTATCTTGCAATTAAGTTATCTATGTTATCATATACAAGTACTAGTATTATCATGTCAGAAGTTGCGTACATTATCAGTAGTGTCCATGGGTTTCAATTTAAGATATAAACCCTTGCATGATAGATTTGTTATCATTTGGGACAGCTTCCTGTTTACATCATGCATTAGGAAATGCCGAGACACAGCTGTCCTTCTCTCCTACTGTGAACCGTATGTCATCGAATTATTTCCGTCATTATAAAAGTGTCCACAGAACAATAGAACTGTGTCAGTCATGTGCTTTGTTGACTTGCGCGCACAATATAAAATAGTCTTGCGACTTTGGGAAATAGGTCATGTGCTTTTCAACTTCACCCTAATAGAGCACCATCATAATGTGCAATGTAAACGTCACGGGTTTCGAAGTCCAGATCCTGGCTCGAAGAATTATTGAATCATCAAATGAAAAAAAACATGGCCTTGTGATTTTTGACAAGGTGTCCAGCTGGCCATTGTAGAAGACTATCCGTGTGTGCAATATCAAAGTCCTATCTCCAGTAGTGTTCGAATTATCAAGCGAATAGCAAAATTCATTTAAGTAGGTCTTTATTTTATTTTTTTAAATTATGTCAAGGTCAACCTTCTGATGCCCCATTCCACTCCTTAAAGAAGACCTACTAAATATCAAAGTCCTGGCTCAAACAGTTTTTGCGTTTACAGAGACACCAACTGTCCCTCATCATCAGGGACAATCCCTGAAATAAGCTGAAAATTTGACCAATTTACGGTGTGTGTCCCTCATCAGAATAGAGTATTTGCTGCTGTATTCTTTGTTAATTATTTTGTGTCCCTGATATGACACTTCGACTGTTGGCATCCCTGCGTTAGCCCCAAATCATGAATCCATAAACATCACCCAAATGCAATTCCAACCAACCTTTTATGCATGACCATCTTTAAACAAATTTCGGTTTCAAATAGTTGTCGGCCTATCATCCAAAAATTATGCACCAAAATGTACAGGTAATCTTAGAAACTAATGGCCACACAAACAAAAAAATGGTAATTAAGAACTAGATGTGTTTCAGTGTCTTTTTGAAGCAATTTTCCCAGCCATTTACAACATTATGTTGAAGATTTTATATATATATATATATATATATATTATATATATATATATATATATATATATATAATCAAATTGACTCGCTGACAAGCCTTTATAGAGGCCTACTTGAGGTACCGCCAGTGTGAAAATCATCTGGTCCACGGTTGTAGAGAAAACTGCTTCATGCATTCACACTTTTACGTTTTGAAAAAAGGCAAATTTGTCCACCTTGTCAATTGGTAGACTCCGATTACTTTTCATTGAAGTGTACAAAGCTCTGGGGGACCACCGGCCATATTATTTACAAGACGTTTTTAAGCAAGATACGTTAAATAAAGTTTCCCGCTGATCTAAGTATTTGAAACATTCTACATATAACAAGGTGACTTATGGTAAATCTCTTTGCGCTACCAAGGTGTCAAAATTGGAACCAGGTCCCTAATAGCATAAAAGATGCTGTAACTTTGACAGAATTAAAGAAAAAAAAACGATTGCACCTGGACCTTTGACGAGTCATGCACTTGCCCAGCATGTAATACAACCTTCTAGTTCAAATACCCACATGAGCGAGATGCATGTCTGTCTGATATTTGATCATTTATAACTTTGTGGTGCTACTTTTTCAGTTGTGTATAAATGCTGCCATTTTTTAGTTATAAGTATTGGACTAACGTTACTTAATGTACGTATTTCGTCGGTTTTAATAGCCCTTTGGCAAATGTTTCTCTTTGTAAACTGCCGACTTGAAATAAAGCTTTGTATCTTTGTACACTTGCATCCTTACATTGTCAAGCTAAGTATACTTGTTCATCATTACCTAATATAAAATCAAATAATAACAACAGTGGCAGAGAGCCTTGCTAAGACAGGGAATATTTTAACTGCATACAATAATCCTCATAAAGCAAGACTACCAGTAGGAGGCACTGAAATAAGCAGTTTTGCAGGCATACATGATGATGCAAGAATTCAGGCATTCCTCAAAACGACCCTGGTAAAACTGATGTGGAATTTGTTGGAAACAAAACTTGTCTAAAAGGTGGCGTGCTTCAAAACTGTGTCTTTTGAACTGCCAAGTTATGTATTCATTTGGTTTGCATCTGTCACAAATATATAGTTAGGCGCGGATACTTTGCGATAGAAAATTTTATTGCATATGATTTGCATAATTTTAGATATCATGACCATGCCAAATCACGCGTATAATATCACTTGCCGCACTGTATCCATGCCAAATGGGACTTTGAAACTCCGGACATGATTCAGTGGAAGAAAGGAAAGATGGAAGAGAGAAAAATCCATGGAAAAAACTAAAATGTCTGTGTTGACACATAGTCATAACAAGTCTCCGCGATAAACATACATTTAGATGAACTGAACCGCAGGGATCGACAAATTAATAAGGCACGTACGCTACGATGTACTGTGCCTAACATGCGACCAGCTGTTTACCTGTTCCTTCCCGAACGCTTGTCGTTTTAAAGCATTTAATAGCGTTATCATTTTTGTGTACCATTGTAGAATCTTCGCATGAGTCAGTTCGACATTTGTTACACTTAAAGAAACCCTTGTCTTGAGATGTCGGTAGTCACCATCTTAGTATTTGTCCAAGTAACCCAAGCAAACGGACCCACATAGACACACGCACACTTACGCACACAGCCATATATATATATAGTCTCGAAATGTCGGTGGTCATCATCTTAATATTTGGGCAAATAACCCAGGCAAGCGGACCCACATAGACACACGCACACCCATATATATATATATATATATATATATATATATATATATATAAATATATATATATATATATATATATATATATATATATATATATATATATATATATATATATATATATATATATATATATATATATATATATATATATATTAAATCGTAGACACAGTACACTGGAAAAGGGAGAAGTGAAAGAGCACCTCCAAAACAGGAATAATAATAATAATATTATTAATAATAATAATAATAATAATAATAATAATAATAATAATAATAATAATAATAATAATAACAATAATAATAATAGGACTGTGACAGTCCTGTGCTCAGCTGACCTGTACATAACCCCTTCCAATTTTTTATGATTTGCCAAAAAAAAACCCAAAGAAATTAACAAAAAATCCTAACATCAATGAAGGGTGACCATTTGAACAAATTTGGTAGAGACCCACCCAATATACATTGCCACCAAGTTTGAAGTCAATATGACTTACGGTTTCGGAGAAGACGTCAAAAGTGTGAATCAGTATTAGAACCTGTTAGAATGCCCATTATCTTACATAGTAGTCAATAGGAAAGGTACATTTACCGACAAGTACCCGAATCGAAAAAATCGTTAAACATCAGCAATCCGCAGCATTCCCACCTAGTGAACAACTTTGTTTGACGTCCCACAACGAACATATTCACAAAGTTTCAGCTAAATGTGAGTGACGGTTCTGGAGAAGTCGAAAATAGCTACTAGTATAACACACAAAAAAAATCATAAAAAATTGAAAATCGCAGCGCCACCTGGTGAACAAATTAAGAAGTAAAAGTCCCTAGGAGTGTTCCTATGTGATATGAAAGCAATCGGGTGAGCGGTTTCAGAGAAGATTTTTTAAGATTTGCCCCCAAAAAAGAACACACACAAAAAACATAAGATATCCAAAATCAATGGAGCGTGTCCATTTGAAAAAAAATTGGTACAGACCCACTCAGGGTACATTGCCACCAAGTTTGAAGTCAATCTGGTGGACGATTTCGGAGAAGTCAAAATTGTGAATAAGCATTAGAATGCCCATTGACTTGCATCGTAATCAATAGGAAAGGTGCATTTACCCATAAGTACGCGAATGGAAAAAAATCGTTGAAAATCAGGAATCCGCAGCATTGCCACCTAGTGAGTAACTTTATTTGACCCTTCCAAAAGAAACATATCCATCAAGTTTCAGCTTGATCTGAGTGACGGTTCTAGAGCAGAAGTCGAAAATAACAATAACACACCAAAAATCATAAAAGAGTAGGAAAAAAGTCGCAGCGTCACCTGGTGAACAATTTAAGAATTATAAGTCCCTAGGAGTGTTCCTGTGTAATATCAAAGCAATTGGGTGAGTGGTTTCGGAGAAGAAGATTTTTTAAGATTTTCCCCAAAAAAGGACCCCCAAAAAATCATTAAAAATCCAAAAATGACTGGATTGTCACCAATTGAAAAAAAATTGCTAGAGATCCAGCCAAGGTACATCCCCACCAAGTTTAAAGTAAATCTGGCTGACGGTTTCGAAGAAGTCCAAAATGTGAGTTGTTGACGACGGACGGAGGCCCATAAGATGGGCTCAGCTGACTGACAAGTCAGCCGAGCTAATAATAATGATTAGCAAAGCTTTAGAACCCATGAATGTCCACAATGCCTTGGGGATATTCATGGGGATGTATGGATGTGCTTATCCTGTGGCTATCTATTTGGAAATTTCAGTTGATAAATGTGTACTCCCTTTCAGGATTATTACCATTATGCATATATATATATATATATATATATATATATATATATATATATATATATATATATATATATATATATATATATATATATATATATATATATATATATATATATTTATAATCAGAAAATAACACTGAACTAGTTTCATCGGGGTCCAGCTTAAGTACTCCACCTCAGAACTACACTATCCGCAATACTTCTGTGCTGGATCTGATCCGCTTAAAATATCGTTTTTGCGATGAAAGACTTTTAATCGTAAAACCCACTGCAGAAAATTGCATGTATTTTTGTACGGCCCTTTCTACTTATACATCCCTGATTTGATTATTTACAACGTGTACTGTACACATGTACGCCCCGACACCGAGAAAAGTCCGTTTTGACACTCATAAAGGCGCATATACCGGCCTCCTTCCGCGCCGTGTGAGTAGACCAAGGAATACTGTTGATTCCAAAACTATAGCGGAAAGATTGGAATAAAATTGTGTTAGTGTGGGATGATTACTGAGTAATATAACCTTGTTTCTAACACGAAAGAGCTGTACCAAATAGCCGGTGCGTCCAGGTTTAAAAAACACAAAGCAAAGAGCGGGGGGGGGGGGGTGTAAATTAGCAAGAAATAAATATATCTCATGGTACATAGGCAGGTACACAAGCTTTATAAGTGCCAGTTCAGTGACTGTGAAGTCATCTCTTTGTCTGTCTGCCGAGCAGTACTAACACTGCAAGTCACATATTAACCAGTCTGCCCATGCCCCATGGCTGTTTTGCCAACCAGCCACAAAATGTGACAGTGTTCTTCTTGGTGCTGTCTTTATGAAAAGGGAACAATTTATTCTCACGTTTGTTTATGTTAAGGCCTTTTTATGAAAAAGAGAGGCGTTGCAATCATGTGACAGACTTGGGAGATGAAAAGAAAAACCAAATTAAACCATCTCACATCTTTAGTTCCCGCCTAAATATGAATATGTAATTTGGGTGCACATTTACTGAGTCATTTACCACCTGATGTGTCGCCCATTCCAAATAAATCCCTTCACAATTAAGTAAGCCTGTCATATGCTTTGTCCTCTTCATCATCAGAACATGGTAAAGATAGTCCTCCTCAGGCTGAACTGCTGCCATTTTGCAAGGACAGATGCGCAGAACATTTTGCAGGGACCAGTAATTATATTATTGTGACTTCTTGATATCAAAAAGTACTTTTTGACATCGAGAAGTAACTTTTAATATCAAACAGCAGATTTTTAAAAAATGATAAAGTTCTTAACATCAAAAAGTACTAGATGAATAGCAATAGTCCCACAGATATCTAAAACTAGAGTTTGGATATCGTATAAGATGGCTAAATTATATATGACTTAAAGATAACTATAGATATTCAGCCATCTTTAAAGATATCTAAAACTAATTAATAGAAAATATCTATAATTGGAATTTTAGATATCTTTAGGAGCGTTCACATTCAGCGTTTAAAACGGATTTAAAACGTTGTAACACCACTTTTCGCATTGACTGTTCAAATTCAAGACGCCCTTGTACAGTCAAAACGGTGGTCCACGCCGTATAGCCAAATTGAATACCAATCCACCTGGCGACATAGTCTGACCATGCTTTGCCATCGTATTGAAAGTGGAGCCGAATCAAACTGGTCAACTTGAACACAAAACTCGGATTTCCACTTCATCATGTTAATTGTCATGCGCAGAGAGGCACACGTATATTTTGTTTACAAACAGAAGCACATGGTGGTGAACCCACGTGAACGATTGGGGTGTGTAGTAGGCTTGAAGGTTTCCCGCCACAATACATTCCTGTGGTCAAATATCTTTACAAAGTCCACCGCATGTTGGGGCATAAATCATGTGATGAATGACACATGCTTTTTAATTTGTCAGCACGCTACATCACGAACAATTAAAAGGCCCAAGTTTTGCAGACAATAGGTTTTCCCTATTTCATATTAATATATGAGGGCAGGCCCACTTGGTTAAGGGGTGGTTAGACATTTTCATTATTTTCACGAGAGTACAAAACGTACGCGGGGTTGGAAGGGGATGGGGGAGGGGCAAATTGGTGCAACCTTTTAATTTACAATAAAGTGATGAGTGCGTTTTCTCAAACAATCCTCTGTTTTTCACAGGTTATATACTTAAGCTGAGAACTAAGTACATGTTGCTGATACATTTTTATTTCAAATAGGCCTATAACGTTAAAAGTAAGGCAATTGTCGCTTTCTTGTTCTACAACCTTACCAGGTGGTCGTCATTTTTAAATATTGCAGGTACTCTTTATGGGGGTGGGAGGGTTTGAGCAAGAGAGTAATCTCTGTACTCTCTTGAAATGATGAAAATATTGTCCATCCCTTAATAGTAGGACTGTGGTTCATATATACTGTTGTGTGAGTTCAGAAGATGACATTACTTTGTACAAACGCACCTTGCAGCATACATGCACACTAGAAGAAAACCCCTTACCTTTTAGCCGGACCATATAATATGTAATATTGAAGTTTGGTAGATCAAAGTTACGTAATCGTTCTTTTTGTTAAAAATGATACTGTTCATTACCTGTCGCGGGCACCTGTAAGGCCATTGAATTGAATTGAACTGAATTGAAATCTCTGAGGACCACAAAAAATACTGGCTGCTCCGTTGACATGGCGAGTGAGAGTAACAGGTGCCACGTACTGGTGATGAGGCAGTTTGTTGTCTTCCAGTCTGCAGCTGGTGACTACTTTTTGCCCATTACACCTTCTTCTCTTTGTCCTTCTGACGACAGCATTTTGCCGAGAATTTATTATTTATTGCCAAGGAAGAAAGGGCAACAACATTCATTATAGGCATTTTCCCCCGGCGCGAAGTCATTTGGCGTTACAAAGACAAAATTGCGGGCATCCTGAAATCCGAACTTAAATGATATAACCACAAAGGGTATCGGTCTCATAAGGTCACTCCGTTGTTAATAGTTGTATAGATTATAATTTGAACGTTCTAAACGGCGTCATTTTGCACTGGTTTAGAAGAAAACGGATGGAAATTAGGATCGTTTCGAAAAGTGTTTTTAATATGAATGTGCCCTTAAATTCGGTGTAAATATTAAAACGGTTCGCCATATCACCTTATTTGTGTTTTCAACACTCGTGCATTGTACAGGATGGTTGTCCTCCACGAAAGTAACAGCACTACCCCTTTTCTGTTTGAACGATGAAGAAGTGTCTTGCACGCATACGCAGAACACGCTGGTGTTTGCTTTGGCGGCTTGGTAACGCCACTGAACAAAATTGAAATGTCACTTTTCAATTTGATGTCCCTCATATGGCTTCCATACAAAACAGATTGCTTAAAAAAATCCACATTCAAATTTACCTACATGAAACCATAATTCGAGTTTATCTGTGACACATGTTTTTTTTTTTTTTAAAGGGGGGGGGGGGGCAAAATGCTAAAAATATCATACTATTGTCATCGATTAGTTATAACTGGCTACATTTTTTTAACCCAAAGTATATAAACACTATTCTTTACAGCTATTTGGCTGCAAAACTAAAAAGTGCTGAGGAAGCCCTCCTTCTGTGGCCAATGAGTTGCGGAGCCAGAAAAATGAAAAAAATGCTTATATTTCAATATATATATATATATATTCTGAAGTTGCCTCCAAAGACAGACTGCTCGATTAAGCACGGGCCAGCTGATCAGTCATCTGTTTCCTGAAAGTTGTCGCTTCAATCAAAAACTTAGCACTGAAAGAGTAAATTCGAACCATTTGAGTCACTTCCAGGGCAAGTGGGTACGCATGTTTGATCACGTGTCTGCGGATAAAGGAGGTTAAATTGTAGAATTGCGTGGTCCGAAAAAAGGGTATATATTTTTGTGACGACATTGACAAGAGCCAAAAAGGGGCGTTCTTTCTTGTGATTCGCCCATTTCCAGCATTTTTGCATGCCCTGTTGCTTTACCGTGGAAAAAATGTTTTCAACGTCCACGTTTTTTGCATTTGAACTTCGACGATAGCGGATCCAGAAATTTGGAACATTGAACAACCACTTGGCCATTAAAAAGATCAAATAAAAAAGCAATGGAGCTCTTCAACAATGACCCCATAAAGTTAACAGGCCTGCAAGGTGTATAGTCACTGATTGTCACGTAGGCTTACATCACAATTTCAGGAATGGCTTGCTGAATAGAATCAAACGGCTGGCTTAGATAATAATAAACTGCTGCCAGGCGACGATGGGTGGCTTTGTGCCAATGAGTGGCTATATGAAATATTGTTTTTGAATGCACATCTGCATAAACTAGGTAACAAAATGGTCATACAGGAGTCACAACTAATCGTACTCCATTTTAAATATATAGAGTAGCATGAAATAATGTACATCCAAAAATGAGCGGTCACAGATAAGTCAATGTGACCCTTCTATAGAGCGTAAGGCTTCCATAGCTCGCTCCCAGTAGATTATCAACTGGTGGGAATCCCTCACACCACACCTTAGGAATTTTCCCAGTGTAAAAATAGTCAAGCACTTCCTTTGTGTCCACCAAGTGGGTATTATGTTATTTAATTGATGTGTTAAGTGCCAGGTTGTCTTTTTGTTCCTTTCAAGTCCAGAACCACTGAGTGAGTAAGGCGGACTTGCCAACCCCAATCCACCCATGCATCATAATAATTTTTATATTGCTGCCTTTCAGGAATCATTCAGTGTCCCATTCTAAACATGTGTGGCCTCAAACAGGATCGTCCACTTCCCTACCTTTTGGGCAAATGTGAATAGCCATCAATACTGTTGTTTGAATCGAACCAGAATTTACAGCATATAGAAGTCTGCAAAATGTCGGGGTGGAGCCCTGGACCTCTCAATACTTCTCGTAACCAAAAAACATGGTACTTTCTTGGCAGGGAATGGTTGGCTTGCATGTGTGTCCTCATAAATGTGGTAGTGCAATTGAGATCACTTTCAACACTATCCTGTCCCACCTCCTTATCACAACGTGCACAGCAAAGTATCCAATCACAAAAATTGCCACAATGTTGGCTCCTAATATAAGTAAACAGTTCCCCTTTTGTTTTGAATAATAAACCGCAAGGCGTGCATAAATAGAGCAGGGCCATCTCCACCTAGTTGTAATTAATGAAAGTTAGTCACTTACTTATAGATTGTGCACAGCCACTCCTGCCACTCTTGTATATTTTTCAACAGGGTTAATCCAGACACTAACCTGTTCTTCTTTAGTGTAATTATCCAGCATATGCCATTCCCATGATTAAATTCCTGATCCAGTCCCATAAGACAGACTTACTTAAATGGCAGAGGTCCTTCCTTGCAGTCTAGACCTTAGGACAGGTTTTTCACAAGGATAATTTAGATTAGGTAAATACAACTTGGTTCCTTCCCTGCAGGAATGTCTACATGCCAGCCGCATCACCTTTAAACCTGTTGATATGTGTCGTTAACTAATGAGGTTATAATGGGACTGAGTCTCATCGAAAGAGTGTCTAACTGATGATCCTGTCAGTGGCCCATTAAGTACTGCATGAACCCACCTATATCCCCCAAATTATGTACATAATATTTGAGACTCGGTTATCTGTAAACTGTTCGAGTATGAAAACTAATCCACACATTAACCCTTTCCAAGTTACCTGACATATGAGAAGATGATACAAATACAAATGTTATAACATGAAAACATGTACGAATATCATAGATGTGCATTATAATAATTCAGTTGGTGATTCCCCCCCCCCCAAGCAATTTCGCAAACTTTTCTACCACTACCATTAAGCAGTCCCCAGCTCCAAGTGGTGGGTAACCCTTAGGAGAGGAGGAAACCACCAGACTATTGGATTGTCAATAACTACTTAAATAGTCTACTGCTGTTTCAACTCGGAGTTCCTGTGCCTTAGTAAGTAACAGCCCATCGGGAAGGGGTTTATATCTGCCATGGTTAATGCCAACACACAGAATGCTAAGCAAACATGAAGGCAGCTAACCCGACTGCAGCCATCCACTGTCGTTTACACTCTTTGGCACCCAGGGGACATTCTTGGGCTGCTCACTTCACTGCTATAGAGGATGGTGGTGGCAAAGGTGCACTTAAGCCTCTATTTAATGGCGACTTATCTGGTAGGATGGGACCACATGACCCAATGAAGTACCAGTGTGTTGGTACTGGTAAGGCCAGAGGTCCTATCTGATTAGCTACGGCTGGCTCCTCCCATAATGACTCATCAGTGTTATCTACCTACATATTTTCATTCTCCTCATCTTGCCTAGGGGACCTTCGTCTTTAGATGCTTCACCATCTGTGGGATCAGGGTCCTTAGCATGGGGGCATGGCTCTACAGTGCACTGAGCTCCCTGCTAGGCATTTCTACGAGGCATTGGGGCTACAATATCCCATGCCGCGTCAGGGTCCACTAAGAACTTATATTGATTAAGCACACATGTTTGGCCTGTCCATTGGTGTTTGATTCAACAACCTGGCCCTGGATTCTCACAACCTCAAATTGGGGGTCCCATCTGGAAGTGAATGTCATATTCTTGTGAGACCTTACCACTACAGTATCCGCAGGTTTTAAGTACCCAGCATTGGCACCCCTATTCAGACGTTACCTGTGATACTTTCGCCAGTCTTCTAGGTTCTGTCTGGCCAGGTTAAGGGCATCTGCCAGGTCACATAATCATCCGTCTAGAGGATTCTCCCTATTGGGGGCCCCCAAGCACTTAGTCAAGGGAACTCTGCTGCGCCTACTGTACATGAAGTAAAAGGGTGTGAAGCCAGTTGATTTGTTGACACTATTTTGGTGAGCATACAAGGCATTTGCTGGTTTATCCTGCCAATATTGGGCCCAATTGGCTACAAGCTTAATGATCATCCCCTTCAGGGTTCTGTTCAGTCTCTCCACCTTCCCATTTGTTTCAGGATGGTAAGGGGTAGTCTGGTGATGGTCAATGCCAAGGCCCTTCAGGAACTGTCTAAAGTGCACTGAGGAGAATTCTAATTCCCTGTCTGTAATTACTATTTCAGGGGATCCGTGTTGGGGAATAAATTTTTGTGCAAGAGCAGTTTCCACCACAGCAGAACTTTTATTTGGCATTTCATATGCCTCTGCCTATCAAGATAAATGGTCAATCATTGTTACTGCGTAACGATTGCCTTGCTCACTAGGCACAAAGAGGCCAATTAGATCGACTCCCTTAATTTGCATGCAATAGAAAGGGAGGGACATTTCACGCATTGGTGGACACTCTGTTCGTTTTTGTTAACCAGGAATGTTGGACAAAGTTTTATCTGATTCGCTATATCACCTCTCATACCCGTCCATATATATGCCCCTCTTACCCTGTTTAGCGGTTTTGAGAGGGCCATGTGGCCCACATCTCTGTGGCACCTGTCAGTGCCCTGCTTCCTGAATACCTGTAGCAAGACCAATCTGGAGTACCAGGGGCAGGTTGTTGTGGGGTGCCAGACGGAATACAATAAAACCCTCATACACTTCATAAATTGATTCTTGCATGTCTGCCTCCTTAACTAACAAGAGAAACTCTGCCACTTGAGCCTTACATATTGCTTCAGCATCCAGAAGGTCAGCCTCAAGAAGGATTTGATCTTGCCTTACTCAACTTTGTAAGGCATCGGGATCAACCCACTCTATGGTATTCTGCTATTTCCTTGGGTGAGGGTAGCCTTGACACCAAGTCAGCCGTGACATTCCTAGCACCTTGAAAATACTTGATGTGGGCACCAAATTCTGCCAGAAAGACAGCCCAGCATCAAATTTTTGTGTTGCGCATTTCTTTGGTGAACAAAGATCTTAGTGGTTAATGATCAGTATATGCCACAAAGTTTGCACCACATAAGTATGCCCTTAGTTTATCACTGCAATGTACTACTGCAAAGGCTTCTTTCTGTATAGTTGACCACTTGCATTGAGTGGCAGACAGTTAGTAAGACACATAATGCATGACCCTTTCTACACCTTTATCATTGTCCTGGACTGGAATACCTCCCTGACAGGTGTCGCTAGTGTCTGTAAACCACTTATACCCCCTATCAGTCCTAGGATAGGCCATCACATGCCTTGACATGAGGAGTTCCTTTAGGGATTCAAAAGCCTTTTGCCGACTTTGACCCCAAGTAAAGCGTTGGTGTTTGTGGGTCAACCGCCACAAAGGTTCAGGTATTCGGGCATACCCATGTATGATTTGGGAGTAAAAGCCCACTATTTCCATGAAGGAACGAACCTGTTTAACATTCATTGATGTGGGCATGTTCACCATGGCTCGAACTTTTTCAGGGTCACTTCTAATGCCCTCTGGAGGTAACATGTATCCTAACAACTGAACTTCAACCTCCCAAAAAAGCAATTTGAAGCTTTTAATTGCAAATAACTGGTCCAAAACAGCTTGGAGATCTTGTTTATGCTGTGCTGGTGATTCTAAGGCAATTATAAAATCATCTATGAACACCCAAACACATTTTCCTAATAAGTGCAAAAGTGCCCTTTCCATTGTGCTTTGGAAAATGCTTGGCATATTGGCCAAGCTGAAACTACATACATTACAACTGAAGAGACCTCAGTGGGGAATAAAGGATGTTTTATCCTGGTCCCTCTTTGCAACAGGAAGTTGGTTGTACCTGGGTTTTTAAATCACAAGTGGTGTAGACAGATTTACCTCCTAATTGATTAAAAATGTCTTGTATTAAAGGGAGAGGGTATCTTTCTTGTTTTCTTACTGTGATTTCATTCATTTTCCAGTTATCAACACAAAACCATGTGGTCCCATCTTTTTTGGAATGAGACATACAGGGAAAGCCCAAGGTGAATTACTTGGCTCAATAACACAATCCTTCAGCCTCTGGTCTATACAGTCATCTATAACTTTCCACTTTTCCAGAGGTGTCCTGTAAGGATGATGGGGAATAGGAGGACAGAACCCTTACCCATGGTAACTTCTGTAACGGGGCACTGACCAAATGGCTTCCCATCCTCATAAAACATGTCTTGATTCCTGACAATTATGCCTGCATACTGTGAGTTAGGTATGTTAGAGGTAGGTTAGTATGTACCAGACTCCTGCTCTCTGGGGGACTGATAGAATCAATGATGGAGGGCAAATTATAAGGGTGAATTGGCACCTGCTTAACTTTCCAAGTCAGACTGTACTTGTCATAATCAACCAGGGCTCTACCAGCAGTGAGTATGCAGTCTCCAACAATGCAGCGATGTGGAATACCATCCACCATAACTACATTCAGATTGCCAACCATATCGAGCAGTATTTCCATTTTCCTGTATACTTTAATCTGTGACCCTGAAACATCAAATAATAATGGAGTCAGCTTCAATAATCTAGTCCTACCAGTGTCTTCACAAATCTTCTTGAATACTGTATTGTGCAGAAGTGGAATGCTTGCTCCAGTGTCTATAAGGCAGTCAAAATATATATTACCTGATCTTACAGCCAAACTCAATCTGGAGAAGCCATCTTCCACTCCTGCTACCTCTAATTTTCCTGTGTTGCCTCAGTTCTTGGTCATGCACCATCTGTCCTCAGTCACTATGGTCTCTGCGGGCACTCAGCACAATAGTGGTTCCCTCCACATGTGTACCACACATCAGGGTTCAGGTAAGAAGGCTGTCCTTGTGCTCCTATTATCAACCACTGCTCTGACTGTCTGGGTTGACCTTGCTGCGGACAAGTTCCCACCATCATGTTTGACTCTATTTTGCTCAGACACGCAGACATCCTCTCTTGGCCCTTCTGTATTTTGGCAAGGGTAGCCACAACATCATTGTGGTTTGTCCCAGGACTGGCAGTATTAACATTGGCCACTTCCATTGGTTCCTCCTTGCACGCTGCTTGGTTCTGTCCAACATATCGTTCCAGCCCTGCTTCAATGCATTCTGTATATTGCATTGCTGAGTTAAGTGTCTGATATGCCAACTCTTAGCTCAGCTTTTTGACCAGCTCCGCTGACCTTAGGCCTCGCATTTGTTACCACAGTATTATAAGTTCTGCTTCCAGAGTATGAGGGCTTGGGTAGGCTCACTGTACTGCTTCTTAGAATTTACCATTGTAAGAAGCTAATGTTTCATTCTTGACCTGCTTCAGCTCTTCCACTGTTACCCTCAACCTTTCATTTTCATCGGCCAGTAAAATGTTCTTTTGATAAGCACTTTAACTCTTGCCCAGGGTACATTTCCTTGGTCTTTAGGCTGGGCCTCTATAAATCTGAGGATTTCTCGTCTTAATGGCCCACATGTGGCTCTGATGGCAATCAGTAGGATGCCCACATTGTCCTGCAGAAGCTGTGGTAAGAACAAGTCAAGATTGTACAGAAAGTTCCTCATCTGTGAGCCAACTCCCCATCACACTGGGTGAAACTATCGGTCCGTCCTTTAAGCGAATCCGTCCTCTGTTGGCCCTGCCATTGGGTGGCCTGCTGTCCTTGGAAGATGGTTTGTGCACTCTTAAAATCCTTGTATAGTCCCATCAAGTTGCTCATGAGAGCCTCCCACTGATCTGCATTCATTTTTTGCCTCTGTGATCAATGTCCATGTTGAAGACAATAAAATCACATAAAATCCGATAAAGTAGAATTCAAATTAATCCTGGCAAGCTTTCTACTGTAAAGTTCCTACTTCACTTGGACTTGTACACAAACACTCGTGACCTGCGTCAGAAGATCTCTGTTCTATCATGTCTGTTCAGCAGGTTGAGAACTATCTGACACAAATGGTGGCTAGACGGAAAAAGCTCTTTATTCTCAGTGTACACAGCTTATATCTTAAAATTCAATAACACTTGTGGGCATGATGGCAATTCCAAGAAGTCACACACGTAACTAACATCAATTATACTTCAAAGTATCGGCCAGCCCAAAAGCAATTAGGTTCTTTGTGCTGTATTATCATAATGTCTCAGAGTGCCACAAAGTCTAGAGTTTGCTTCCCATGTATTTATAGTTAACTTTAAATAAGAAGGCAATTAGTGTACTAAATATTTATGGTATATGCTTTCAGGATCCCTGTTTATAATGATACCTTAATGAATTATTTATTATAACACTGACTGTGTTTACTGCCAGTCCACACAGTTGGGAAAATACCTTAATGCATTCTTAATGACTTAATGAGCCAAGTGTCCAACCATACATGTACAATGACTTTTTGTGACTCCGCATCTGCAGTAAATATATACCAAGAGACTAGAATAAACATGGTCAGTAAGGATGTTATTTGTCTCCTCCTCTTAAGTTGGAAGCTAGTGTGCAGTGAGACTGGCAACTTTGGATCCATATTACTTATTCAATTTTTTCACAAGTACATTAAACCTATATATTTTCTGATTACCACATATCCATAGATTTGTATCCATACGGTTTTTTGCAGGATTGGAATTTTTTGAGATTTTATAGCATTCTTTCTGACTTGGTATGATTCCCACATTTTTCGTGCAGAAGTCAACCAAAATAGTTTTTTTTTCAGTTGAAATCAAAAGAAATTTAAAACATATATCCCTGTCCAGGATTGAATTCAATGGTTAGTCCTGAAATAGCATAAATAAAAAGTTATAAAATGTTTGATCTAGTCCTGACAGGTTGTTCATTTTCTTTCTATAAATTGGTCCAAAAGTCACGGAAGGGGTTGTCAGAAAAAAAAATCATGGGAGCCGTTCCCGGATAAGATATTTTTCTTTTGATGTTCGTTGATTTTAATGTGATAGGGCAATTGGTACGTTTGTGAGGCGAGATACAAATTGCAGAGGTTGAGCAAAAAACAGTTCTGAGAAAATCGCATTGAAAGAAAAAGTTGCCAATTCTTATGCATTTATGGCTGTAATATGACAAATACTCGTTTCTTCGGTCCTGTGTTTTAATTATTGTGTGAAATAATCTTGTAGTTTTACCTCTGTGATGTTGTCATTCAAAAAAGTTTATTTTGTGGCTTAAATCTCGACTTTTTTAACTTGGGAACACGGCACTTATCTTGTTTGGGTGTGGATTTACATGCGGCTTTCCATATTTGGGGACCAGTAAGTGGATTGTGCTAATTTGTTTTGACATCAATAGAGAATTTCAAAGTAATCAGAACACTGGTAGTGATTAGTTTGAACTGGCCCATTCTTCCCTGCACGGCTAATGGTTTCATGTGAGTGACCCTTGCGAATGGCTCAATTGGTTTGCAGGGGTCATGCACTAACTGTGCAAACAATGACATGGTTCATTATCATGCCCATACAAACAAACCTGTGTGCCAGGCACTGCTTAAACCTTTCAGTGTGAACAAAAGTTTCGAGAGCAATTTTCTCATATTAATTTTATGTTCACGCATCTGAGTTTTGGGAGCAAGTACTTTAAGTATAAGACTATCCAAAAATATGAAAAAGTGATTGGAGGTTATCCAAAGGTGTTGGCTTCAGATCTTCCACCTTAACCCTTTAGGCACTGCAAAGACTTTGAATTTTATTTGAAAACTATTGCAAATTAAAACAGAATTAAAATTGAAAGAAAAATGCAAAGGATGTACATTCTTTACAAACTGACGACGCAACAATATCCATTTTCAGTCACTTCGACTGGCGTCATGAGAGTTGAACAAGTTGGATCGTGACGATGGTCGTCGACTTGGTTGCTACACATGCGCATGCCACACCCAAATTTCCTGCGCAAGGTAGGAGCCTACCTACACACAACATTTTCCCGGTCCTGGAAGTGTGGAAGCAAAATGAATAGCCTAGACGCCTTTGATTCAGATTATGGCAAAGAAGCAGGTAAAGTGCTGGATATCGTTTAATAAGGGGCTGTTCACATATTATGGAACACTTTTGGGGGCTATTTTTTCAGCCTCCTTCCCCTTGTAACACTATGTAATACTAGGCTACCCCACCCCATGTAATCATTATGTAACACCATTCGAGGCACTCCCCCCCCCCCCCCAACATTATTAATATCTCCAGTTTCTTGCACACTTGCACTAAAAACTTACCAACTCATTTGTGTGTAGGTTTAAACTGAACTATTTGTAACTGACAATGTAGGTCTATGGGAAGCCTTAATACTAGTATTGGCTCGTTGATGATGCACCACCAACTGCCTTGTACAAAATTAAACAAGCATCTGGTACAAGGTGTAAAAGAATATAATAGATTTACAGGCTTACTTTAGTCTTTACTAGCAATAACTTATTCTAAGTTATTGAGAGTTCACGGTTCATAGAGATATATAAAAAGAAAGAAAAAACCTAACGTCAGTGCAGGTATCCCCCAGGAAGTGGGTGTTGGGCTCTGCGAGTTTTAAAGTGATACCATGCTGAAATGTTGGCCTCGAAAACGATACGAAGGAAGCAGGTACTATACACTTTTTGATACTCACCTGAATTTAGGCCTAATAACGGCTCGGATCTGTCAGTCTGACAATTATGAATCAGCGCATGGCCATGGGAGTTGGAGATCACAGGAAACAGAAATGCACTTTCAAAGAAACTTCCTTCGCCTCCAAGTGACATTTGTCGGAAGCTTGGTAAGCCTAGACTTCGTCAACTTTATTTAGAAATAGCCTATTTAAACTAATGATAAAGTTCATGCATAACTCATGACCAAATCACACAAATCGTCTTGTTGTGTGCGGTGATTAGTTTTAAGGGGGGAAGCAGCCTGGAGTTTTCCCGACGCATGACTTCTTATCGCCGACCGTCAGGCCGTATAGTGCCAGCTTTACACATGAACAGTACCAGTTCTGCTGAAACCATATTGTCAAAATGTCTTCAAAATATTACAACCAGCAATTTCTGTCAACATGTATGTCTTAAGAACCTTTTCTATTTTGCGAAATGGTGGTATTTTTGTTCTAAAATCTCCCCGATCATGTATCTGCTGAGTAAGGGGGTAGTTTTCATATATATATATATATATATATATATATATATATATATATATATATATATATATATATATATATATATATATATATATATATATATATATATATATATATATATATATATATATATATATATATATATATTATAGGGGCTTTATATAATTTTTGATGCATTTAAATAAATATGGGTACCCACTGGCCCAGTGACACTGCCGGCCCCTTTGCATCCCGAATGTCCTGTTAATTAGGCAATTTATCTAAGCAATGAGAAGTGTAACACTTGCAAAGCATAAAAGCTAACGCCTTAAAACCACTCGGCTGCCCACAAAAGGGCAATTCTGGTTCTCCTGATATTGCATGCAATTGACCCAGGTGACCTTAACATTGGGTCAAGGTCATTGTCCTTCGAATTTGACGCTAACTTGAAAGAAAGTGATAAAGTTTCTGGATCTCAGCTTATCGCGGCCAAGAAGAAGGGACACATGGGTGAAGCACATACGGAGGGACACACGGATTCACACACAGACGCAGACCATAACAATACTCCCGGGCATATGTGCTCCGAAGGCTCTTCTGATATTCCTAGCACTTTTTAAAAAATGGATTGACCCTGGTGACCTTGAAATCAGGTCAAGGTCACTGTCCTTCAAACCTGAGCTAGACTCTTACAAGGGTGATTAACTGTAAAAAGTCTTATGATCCTATCTTATCCAGTTCTTAAGATCTCATGTGCAAGGGATATATAAAAGAGAAAATTGCCTGTGATGACCTTCAAATTAAGTCAAGGTCACCGTCCTTTAACAGTTTTGCAGCAGTTAGACCAAACTAAGAATATTTTATTTTGTTGAAGGAAAGCAATTCTGGCTGAAAGTTGCCAAATGGCAACCAATTCTCATCCCTGTATTTTATATGTATACAGTATTTTATTCCAACTTGGACCCAGATGTCACTGATAAGTTGGTAAACTAACGAGGCATATCATATAATGATGAGAGTCTAACTGAAGACGACATTTTAATTATGCACTAGTTGTGTCATAGCAACCGTTAGGTCCCAACCAATAAAATGACTCTCTCTAATCAGTTTAATTAGCACAAGCAAACAGAAGAGTTATCTGGCCTCCAGTTGGCCTTTGAGGATGTAGTCAGGATAAGACTTGTACAACCATTCAGCACTGTGAAACCATCATCAGTAAGCTCAGTTGTAGACAGCTCTATAAATAAGTCTGACCAGCAGGTACACAGTTCTTGCATTTAACAGCCACACATATATCAAATCTAGCTTTTTTCTGTATTAGGATTTGCCACCTTGAGCCGGAAGAAAATTCCTGACGTCCCAGTTTTCAAGAGATTTGAGTATACATGTACTTGTATTTCAAAAATATAACAGCTAATGCCTTAAAACCCATGGGCTACCCACAAAAGGCAATAAATAATATATGATCAATTTATTCTTATAAAAGTATGCTGAGCATATACCTTTTCTGTTTCGTGCAGTGTACAGGGTACCATAAATTCACAGTCAGATAGGCCTACTCATGAACAGTAATTTTACTCAGGCACAAAATCTCTGTTTATCTTTGGTACCATAATAGAGGACAAAAAAGTTCATGATTCAAACGCATCTAATGATGAGATAACACCGCAAAAATGACAGAGAATGACCTTGAAATGTTTAAATCTTCAGATATGCACAAACAATGAAAAAGAGACACCAAGACCCATGCATGCAAAATGATTGTGGTCACCTTGTAATTAGGTCAAGGTCATTGTCCTTCCAAATTGAAGCAGACCCTATCAAATGTGTGTAAACTATGAAAGTTTCTTGATATTAGGACATCTGGTTCTTTTGATATCGTGCACAAGAATTCCAAAGTAAATTGGATCGGGTTACCTTAAAAGTCAAATCAAGGTCAAGGTCAAGGTCATTTTCTTCAAACTTGAATTTACCTTTTGAGAGGGTGATCAACTGTAAAAGTTCTGTGATCTTAGCTTATCCGGTTCGTCTCATAATCCTTGAATATTTTTAATGGATTGACCCTGGTGACCTTAAATCAGGTCAAGGTCACTGTCCTTCAAACCTGAGCTAGACTCTTACAAGGGTGATTAACTGTAAAAGTCTTATGATCAACCCTATCTTATCCAGTTCTTAAGATCTCATGTACAAGACATTTATTATAGAGAAAAATTGCCTCTGGTGACCTTCAAATTAGGTCAAGGTCATTACCCTGAAGACCCTTACAAGGGTGATTAATTGTAAATGTTTCATGATCCTAGCATTTCTGATTCTCCTGATACTGCGTGCAAAAAATTCATAGAGAATTCATATAGGTGACCTTAAAATTGGGTCAAGGTCATTGTCCTTCAGACTTGACGTAACCTTAAAAAGGGCGACCAACTAAAACAGTTTCACGATCCCAGCGTATCTGGTTCTTCTGAAATCGCGTGCAAGAAGAAGGGACACACGGACGGACGGAAGGACGATTCACACACAGACGCAGGCGATAGCAACCCCCCCCCCCCCCGCCTATATGGCCAAGGAGTAATAAAAAAATTTGTCGTCGTCGTCATTATCATTCAATTGGACCGGGTTTATCGGGATACCCATCGACTGTGAGGTTGATTTCTTTATTAGTTGGCCCAACAGATATCTTAACATAAAAACTCTGAACTTTTATTTTACATCCAATGTCCTGCAACACTTCCGCGAACACCCCCCCCCCCCCCACACACACACACCCAAAAAGGTGTGTGTGGGTGGGGTGGGGGGAGGGTATTTATCGCTGAACAAATCACTGGGAGAAGTCTAAGTCATGGGAAAACACAAAATATGTCCAGATCACGTTTTCCGATGAAAACAGACATACCTCTTAACGGATAACGATAAATTATTTTTGTATTTCACAGTGTACAGACCATATTGCAAGTACATACCACGACACATTAAATCAAACATTCACAGTCCGCAAGGGGAAAATATCGAGGATGACGCATCACCTAAATAGGCCTACCCCTTGAGAGCTCAAATTGCTGTACATTGAGGTTATGCACGCTTGACCATGGTATGCTGCGGCACGGATCCATATGTAGCTCACATACCCTGATATTAAAAAAAATGATAGTTTTTCTAACTATAATCGTTATTTTGTAGCTCTGACTTTTTTCACGTAGGAACAGATGATCCCGACAAATTTCATGTTTTATGGTTGTCGCTTTTTCGATCATCTCTGAAAAGTAACAATAAGTGATAGTTAAGCTGTATTTGTTTGTATTGCTTTTTATTTTCTGTTTGAACTGTGGTCACTAAAATGTGTATCAACGAACAAAGTTGGATAGATAAGTCTTATGTTAAGTGATATAGCTCACAAATTAGGAGTGACAACGAGCTGGATGCTGCGGAGGGAGATTTCTGGGAAGTAATACCCAGAAATCCCATGACAATGCACTATTGGGTTTTCTTAATATATATCACGAAGGGGAAAAAAGAAATATTACAATAATTCCAGCAAGGCACATGATATTTCACTGAATATGATTACAATATTTAATGTATAACAGAAAACTCAACTGTACCAGTTTACTGCCTGTCCAACAGTCGAAATAAATTGAGTAGCCTAAATGACCCTATTCATAAAGGCACTCCGCTTGCCGGCTAAAAAATAAAAAAAAAAAACTGCATTTTCGATCTTTTTTCAATTCCAGCATTGGAATTACGACACGACGTGGTATGATTTCATATACAGCGACTGGCGTTGTCTCGAAAATTCCTGCATGTCATATACGTCTCATGATTGTACATTGTGGTAAAATGAAGACTGCAACTGCATCTTTTGTGTATTGGGGAGATTTTGTGCTTTGAATGTAGCAGGCCGAAGTGTATGCTGACTTCGTCCCCGGGTACAAAGTAATTTCACGCCAGACACATTCTGCCGGCAGCAATAGACCATATGCTCTGGTGTTGACCTTGTATGCCCATGCAGTTTGACGGTACAATATGTAGGTGTGACACAATCTGCCCGAGGCCATATGGCATGAATAAGTTGTACTAACAATTCGAACAACAAAGTATTCAATGGGAACACGCGCCCGCACACACTCTCTCTCTCTCTCTCTCTCTCTCTCTCTCTCTCTCTCTCTCTCTCTCTCTCTCTCTCTCTCTCTCTCTCTCTCTCTCTCTCTCTCTCTCTCCCTACACACACACACACACACACACACACACACACACACATATATATATATATATATATATATATATATATATATACAACGACACATATTGTTCCAGATTCAGATAATTTTCATATATTATATGCAGACGATTTAGTGCTTTTATCTGAAAGTGAACTTGGTCTACAGTCTTGTTTAGTGAAATGTCAGAATATTGCTCGAAGTGGAATTTGACTATAAACGTGGAAAAATCAAAGGTTGTTATATTTAATAAGTCTGGTAGAAAGATGTGTAGAAAATTTAGTGTTGGTAATACAGAACTCGAGGTAGTGAACAAATACACTTACTTAGGAATAGAAATTACATCAAATGGTTCCTTCAATAATGCAATGAAACAGTTATGTTCTAAAGCAACTAAATCACTTGGACGATTAAAACGAATTTTGTTAAGTACGCAGAACGATGTAAGGTTATATATTGATTTATTTGATAAGCTTGTTGCACCAATATTCATGTACGGATGTGAAATTTGGGGGTGCATACCTCATCCCACCTGCTAAGTGTATTGCACTTGAAGATATATCTGGTTATTTTAAGTTGGACTTGGAAAAATTGTACATTAGTTTTTTGCGATATATTTTGGGCGTCAATAAGAAGACCTGCAATGTTGCTGTAATAGGTGATTTAGGACAATACCCATATTCTTTGAAAATATTAACACGTGTGTGTAAAAATTGGTACAGAATGAGATATATTGATCCAGAAAGTTTGTTGGGCGACACATTTCAATGTAACTATGACTTGACGACCGATAAATCCCAATGGTTAGCGTCAGTTAAAAATACACTAATCATTGTAAATTGTGAAGATTCTTGGAACAGAACTATTTACGAAACTTTTGATTTTTCTGCCGGCGTCATACAAAATTTATTGCAAGAAAGATTTGTTATACAGTGGGAAAAAACAATGGAAATGCAGTCGTCATCAGATAAAAAATTACGAACCTATGTAAAATTTAAAAATAAGTTGGAAATAGAGCCTTACCTAACTATGATAAAGGATTTTAATATCCCTAAAAATTTTGTACGACTCAGAACTAGTTCACACAAATATATATTGAAACAGGTCGACACAGAAGACCTATGAAAGTACCTGTGCATGAAAGACTATGTAACCATTGTAACCTAGTAGATGATGAAATACATTATGTTCTAGTTTGTGAAAAATTTGATGAGCCCCGGAAACGATTTTTAGACAAATTGTCAGAGATATTTGTTACATTTGGAGAATTGGACTTAGAAGAAAAATTTATTTTTATTATGAAATGTGACGATTATGAAATAATAACTCTTCTGGCTCAATATTTAACCGAAACCACTAAAATAAGGGGTGATCTATAGTTTTTTCTCCAATCTGTATACGAAGCAAGGTTGTTTACGATGGACAAGAGTTAGTTTTCCTAACTTTTCCTCTTTCTTTTTTCTGTTTCTTTTACATATTTTGTTGTTGTGTATTGTATTTGGCAAAATGCCTCCATCTGTAAGTTGAGGTGCAGCAAATAAAGAATCATTCATATACACCAGGTGGTCATCTAAGGATTAATGACAAATGGCTTATGAAAAATTCCTGTGTATGGATTATTGTTATGTAGGCCTATATTTTTTCTTTCAAGATACATATCCTCTACAACATGTTCATTTGCCTGTACATGTAGTTTTTCTTTCAAGACACATACACTGCCGGTCTTGATTTTGTTTTTGCGCATCTCGTGTACATGTTTTTTCGTCAGCACACCAGGTTATAACAATCGAAAGAAAAAACCTACTAGTAGCAAGAAATTATACTTACAGGCTTTTCTTTATAAAACACACAGTGTGGCAGGTTATATATAAGCAAAAAACAAAAAACAAAAAAACAACAAGTCTCCGAAAAAGAAACCGTCGTGAAAGTGATCGTGAATAGAAAATCCTGTAAAATAAAGAAAATAATTGGTTATGACCTTCCAGGTAGATTCATTTAGCAGATAGTGCTGCATAATGAGTAAGAGACGAGAATGAGCACAATGTTTTATGTATGAAACTATTTTTTTCAACAATACTGAGCAAATGTTAACAAGTATATGCACTGGCAATCATATTATCATGACAATGTCAGTTATTCCTGTTAAGCAATGTATCACATTTTAAGGCATATCGCTATTTTATGCATGGAGAAAAGTAATACATTATTGCAAGTATAATTATATATATATATATATAACAAGTGAACTTTTTAAAGTAGAACTTCACTCTCATATATTCTGGTTCGAAAAAAAAATGGAGAAAACGACCACAGTAAGAGATGGTGAGTTCTAACAGTGTTGGAAAAAAAATAAGACCTAGAAAAGAAGATTTGCTTCAAAGCAAATCTGTCTGTGTGCCTTCAAAAGTTGTAAATATTAAATGCTACAACTTTTGTCCTTTGGTACTTCACATTCTATTAAGCTTATGGCTGGATGAAAATTTCAAAGTCCAAATGACCTTAACCTTTGACCTTTAGAGGTCACAAGTAAGTTACAAAAATATAAAGTGTTACAATACCCAGAATTTAAGCCCAACATGAACCAAATCAGATGAAAATTCACCAAGTTATGGCTAGATGGATGTTTCGAAGGGCCGAATGACCTTGACCTTTGACCTCTAGACGTTACACAATAATTAAAAATTGTTTGGTGTTACAATACCTACCATTTGAGTCCAACAGGATTAGAATTGGATGGAAATTGGCCCAGTTATGACAAGATGAAACTGTCAAAGGTCCAAATGACATTGACTTTTGACCTTTAGAGGTCACATGTAAGTTCCAAAATGTGCAGTATTACCATAGCTTCAATTTGAGCGCAACATGATCAAAATTGGATAAAAAATGACCAAATTATGGCTAGAAAAAAGCCACTTTCAAAAGTGGCCTTTGACCTTGAACCGACCGTTGACCTTGAGGTGACCTTTACCTGAAGTAAACCTTGATCTTCAAAATGACATTTTGACCTAAAGTCGACCTTTGACCTTGACATGACCTTGACATTTGAGATGATCTTTGTCTCGCTATGATTGATCCTATACACTCAGGACCACATCTACTATAGTATATAAGATATTGAAGATTTTAAACTTTTATTAGCCCTCATTTGCTTAATTTTGAAAAGCGTGACCCTTCATTATAAAAAGGCGAGACTTCATCAATGGAAGTATAATTGTGCCAAGTTTGGAGTTTCCACGTATAATACTTTTCAAGTGAAGTGTCGGAAAAATACGCGAGTAAAAAAAGCAAGTAAGAAAGAAAGAAAGAATTCCTAGAAAAACAATATGTCTGTGTTTGCACACAGACATAATCATACATGTAGAGGTGCCGTGAGTTGACTTGCCGGGCAAAAACAACACACAACTGCCAGTCACATGCAAGTGACACTGACAGCGTGGAGACAACATGGCCACGCAGCTGGTAATACACAGTGGCAGGAAAGAAGGTGACCGCGCGCACACTCGATGTGCATTTTTTCGTCAGCATACCAGGTTATTACAATCGAAAGAAAAAAAAAAACTACTAGTAGCAAGAAATAATACCTACAGGCTTTTCTTTATAAAACACACAGTGTGGCAGGTCATATATAAGCAAAACACACACACACACACACAAAAAAAACAAGTCTCCGAAAAAGAAACCGTCGTGAAAGAGATCATGAATAGAAAAATCCTGTAAAATAAAATAAAAAATAATTGGTCATGACCTTCCAGGTAGATTCAATACATCCATTGTGTTATCCTGTAAAGACAACTCTATGACTACTTATTCAGGGAAAAACACGTCTTTAGTGTTGGATCCATTGTTTCATAAGTTACTGTGGTGCAGTCTGTTAATATGAAATAAGTTTTCATGCCCACATGTTTTATATCATTTATTACAAAACATAATCTGTTGAATCCAAATTTTAGAACCAGTCATTCATTTGGGTATGTAACTTTTACTATCTGGTACATCAAAAATTTAAAGAAAAAAAAAATAACAACATCAACAACATGGTCCAATACTCACGTTTCATTTGATTTTGTTTAGTCCTGATCAGGAAATGAGGTCTGCACTGATCTATGTTTGCTCCATTGACTAGTCAATTGAGCTTTATGATAAATATACCCGTGACAGCTGATTATTGGTCCTTAAAAACCCATATTTCATGAAACTGTCGCAGTTGCAAGATTCCCACTATGTATAGTGAGACAACAGAGCAATTCTGGCTTTGGGTCCAACTGTACAGGGTATCAAAATTCCAGTGAGATGCATGTCAGTGGCACTTAGAAAAAGTCAAAACACTGAAGATTTTTCCCCTTATGTTATGGTACTAGAGTTTTCCTAACATCATAACACAATGTTTATGTCTGGGCACCAACCCAGTCATTCTGTGTTTCCACGAATTCCTTTTTTTTTTTTTTTTGCTTATTTCTCCTTCACGAGTTTTTTTTCGGACACTATTACTGTGAAAACCACCAAACTTGCCATGGTGACTGACATACCAGAGAAATTGTGCACCTGGTTTGGAATAGTCATGAAGTTTAAAATTATGCGAATTAGGGACAATTAAAATTTTAAAAGCTCCATATCTTCCCAACTACGGCAGATAGACACAAAATTTTAATGTGTATTTGTAGGTTTATGACACCTGCCCATATAATGAACAGCAAAAAAGTTGTAGAATTTCAAATTATGCCAATTAGAGGCATTGAAAAATTCAAAAGTTGAATATCTAAAAAGTATTATGGATAGAGATGCCATTCCAACTTCAATTTATAGGTTTGTGGGAAAACCGCATCTAATGAACCATGAAACAAAGTTGTCGGATTTTAATTTATGCAAATTAGGTGAACTTCAACTTGTAGGTATTTGACGTAGCCCCATCGAATGAACCATAAACCAAAGTTGGTGGCTTTTAATTTATGCAAATCAGGTTAATACACAAAATTAAAATGTTGAAGGGCTTCAAAACTATTATAGATAGTAATGTCATTTAAACTTAGCTTTATAAGTTTGTGACATGGCAACATCCAATTAATCAAGAACCAAAGTTGTAACAGTTTAATTTATGCAAATTAATATAATACACGAAATTTAGATTATGATGAACAATGGCAAAGTGTAGCATTTCAAACTGTTCTCATTTTGAACGCACTCAGACAGATTTGCTTTGAAGAAAAATTTCTTTTCTTGTCAAACGTGTTTTTAATTATAGATCTGAGCTAGCAAAGTAAGAAAATTTAACATGTAATTGAATAGGGATTTTAATTGGTGTCTACCATAGCCTTATTCTGGTTTCTGCCACCAGAGGTCAGTAGTGTTCCAAATATGGCAGGGAATTTTGAGTAATGTGTATTTTTGTGACCGTGTTATATCACTCCTTCCCAAAACTCAACTATACTCATTATATACATATGTAAAATAGATACTACTGTGCGGGTGTAAAGTGTGGTCGATCGAGACTTCTTTTAATCGTCTTTCTGCTCTTCGTGGACCGCACGTACTGCGCATTGTTAATTTTAAACCTGCTATGGTAACAAAGTCCTGACAGACTGGTAAATTTAATCTCGGCCTCGGTCAAAATAAGCTTCAAATTCCGCTGCATTGGCTCAACTTGGTATATACCCTTTGGAATTTGAAATTAAATTTCGCATTTGAAATATTGGTTAAGACTAATGTCCCTCTCGGACGATTACATTCTGAAACACTCGTACCACAATGCTTCAGAGCTGAATTCTAGAAGCCAAAGGAGTTGGGCACTAGAAAGACTTATACTTAAAAAGTAACGGTATGGGTAAAACTAATCAGCCAACAAGGGCGGACACTTTGACGTAGAACGTATTTTGACCAAGTTGGAGGAAAGTCCTCATGATCGATATCAAAAACTCTTTTTGTCAAAATTACAGGATCATAAGGTCAAACATCGGTCGGAACCTAGGTTCTATTGCCTTTTGAAACATTTTCATACCGCTGAAAACTGTCTCTCTAACGTGACAAGCTTCGAGATGCGCCGGAGTATAACAAAATTCAGGATCAATAACATAAATCACTGCAAATTGCGTATGGAGACTGGTCGCTATTCTAAAGCACTTCAGTGAGCGTATCTGCCTTTTCTGCCCTAATTGTGTTACTTAAGATGAATTTCACTTACGTTTTTTGTAATCTACATGATGACATAAGAAAAGCTCTTCTGCTCAATAACAGCTAGTTTCCCGAACTTTCTCACTTTGTCAAATAAAGCTCGTGTAATATTCTTAATGTCATCACAAGATCCAGAACTTATAAACTATGTGGCTAGGTACTAAACGGATTGCTTTTTCAGAGGCAGCAATTTATACTTGTGTTAATACAATGTTACTATTCGTGTACTCTTGTTCATCGCTTTTTAACGTTTGTGTGTTCTTTGCACTTATGTACATTGTAACCATGAACCCGTACGGGCATAAAAAGGTTAATAAAATATCAAATACTATCATAAGAATTCCAATATTTTAAAGTTTCATCAGCTTATGACTACCTATTAAAATTAGGGATAAAGTAGGTAAATTTATATATGAAAGTTTCAAATCAGTGAGGTAAATAACGCTTCGGATGTTACCAGTTAACCATATATGATTATTAAACTTGGTGCTTTAATATTAAATATTGTGATAACAAGCTTTCTATCATACAGTTTGACATCGCCTCTGTTAAACAAACTTTCTGTGCATGCTTCATTGTCAAAAATAATAAAAATGAATATGTAACCTGATTGTAATAAGGGAAAAACTCACTTTATGGCACAGAATTTCAGCAGTTATTTTCTCAGGGTTATTTATTTAAGGTCCGGTTTCTAATCTCTGCTGTACTGATGCTTCTTCTCGACAATATCCTGCCAATTATATATCCTTTAAAAAAGCACTCTTAAGCTTATTTATTTGGTATGTACATGGTACATACATTTCCGGTCCATCGATTATGTATGTTTTCATCATTATTTTGTATCTTAATATTGCCTCGCTGTATCCCTTTGTATTTGTGAAACGACCCCATACCTCGGTTAGAGGTCAAAGGTAATAAAAGGAAGAACTTGGAACCAATAGCCACTAACTGTCGGCACATACCGCCCGGGCGAAAACGGGGAATGCACACAGGGCCTACATGTGGCAACTTGTCCACATTCCCATTATTAACAATAACACTTCCTTAGGGGCAGCATCCAACATCCGTTTTATTCATGTTTCAACAAATGTTCAAGTTACCTATTAGACTTACAAAAATATATGTGTGGTTCCGGTAACCTGTTCTGCCCTACTGGAAAAAAAGTTTCAACCTGCCCTTTCCCAATAAAAATTGATCAACCCTGAGAGATTTTATTGAGAAAGTGGCCGTCCTGTGCCGTTATTTTGCAGTAAAGTCAACTCAAACACAGCATTTTATTTCAACTTGTCTGGAGGATTGACGTGGGTCGCAGGAACAGCATAGTTGCATGGCCAGGGTTCTTTGATAATCGTTATGGGGGGGGGGGGGGGGTCGGGCTTATCGTGACATTCCGCTAGGTTCCAGGTGTCTGTTCTCTGAGTTACCAGGGCAAACGGTCGTAAACGTATTTTCAAAACATGACTTATCACCTCAACTTAAATCTGCCCAATCGATTGTGTAGAAAGTCGTTATCACTGTTAGTTACAAACACAAATGTGACAGATGCCCTGGCAAATCATGCACGTAGCGTGAACGCTATTTTGAACATGGCACAATGCATTGTGGGGCAGTTGATCAAAAGTATATTTGACTTGGATATCAAGGTAAATCGCGGCAACGTGTTTTCAGCACAGTTTGTAATGTGCATGGATAAAAATGAACGAGGCAGACTGAACATAATCATATGGACCCAAGTTTGCACATGGTTGTATTCAATCTCAAAATGCTTGGCATTTGGTCGTACACTACTTAGTCCATGAGCCAGACTGAAAATTGGTACCATCTGAGGGCACCAAACGAAACATTTATACCTGCGTTGGTACACGTTAGGGTATAACAAAAATGCATGATGGACTTTCCAGAAGCCCAGCTGGAGCCCGTTATTGCAATTTTAACATTTTATACCTAGACGGCCCAAAATGCTGTATATGGTGAATCGTGTTTTGTTATACTAGTTAGCCTCTACATTATGATAATACTTGAAATATACATATTATGTTTGTATCCAGTTAACAGCTGGCACAATGAACTTCATGCGACCTAAAAATACTAAATGAATCCAAACGGGCAAAAAAATGCCATCATTATACCCACATTGATTGAATTTTTTAAGGGGGTTCGATTGCTGCGCTCAGCTTGTAGATCAAGTGTTACATTTCTGCAATTTCAATACCTCATGAATACATGGTCCAAATCGCGTGGAAAATGGTGCAAACATGCTTCTGGGTCATCCTTTGATCCCTAGATTTTTTTTTTGTCCTTGATTCTATTTTCAAGATCACATCCTTGCGGAGGATATAACCGGTAGGCATGCGGAGATTATTTCTCCATTGTAAGCACATATACATCCTGGTGAATTTCACATTCTTTGCATGTATAATCTCACTTTCCTTTATTTTACTATTTGAAGGTGATTATGTACTGCATGATGATGACTAAATTTTGGTGACCTTGACATTACTCTGAAGGTCACACACTTGTGGGCAGGTACATTTAGGATTTTTGTTATATAAATTATATGAAAGGAGACAAAATCCGTTTTAAGCACAGTTATCCACGGCATTTATTTCTATTCTCACCAGTCCTCTATTATGTATGGTGACCTATATATATATATATATATATATATATATATATATATATATATATATATATATATATATATATATATATATATATATATATATATATATTGGTCACCATACATAATAGAGGACTTTTATTATAGGATATTAATATATATATACATGTATATATATATTAATATATATATACATGTATATATATTAATATATATATATATATATATATATATATATATATATATATATATATATATATATATATATATATACATATATATATATGAGTATAAAAGCATTTTTCTGCGTTACAGACACGACCGGTTTCAGCATTTTTATGCATTGTCAAGCTCAATAACGCATAGATGTTGAAATAATTTTCAGTCCAGTATAATCTTTACGTTATCTGCTTTTATAGTGAAATCTTTAGCATAGAAGCATATTATGATGTTCATTTATTACGTTATTGATTTAGGCCTATTACATGACGTCATTGCCATCAGGCCCGTCACCAGGGGGGGTTCGACTAGTTCGAACGAACCCCCCTTTGCAAAAAAAAAAAAAAAAAAAAAAATCTATCCTTGCCTAAATAATAGATGTGAACACACCAATAGCCCACCACCAGTGAGATAAACTGTGTATTATGTTTCTTCCAATGAGTCCAATGGTCCCTACAGCAACCTTCAAAGAAAGCTCTGTAATCTTATCTGTGCCCTGCTGTGAATCATTAATGATATCAATATCATGTGGTAAGGGTTTCTCTGCCTGTGTATCCATTTTTAAATTTCTGTGTATCGGATCATAAAACAAATCATTGCATATGAATATTTGAGGAAAATGACTCCAATTCCGTACGTTAATCACTGAAATCGGTATAGGAAAAAGTGTTTTTTGCCTAGTTCCACAGAATTTCCCCCTAAGAAAGCACACCCACACCACATCATGCGAATGTGAACGCAATGCTAGTGTTCTAAGGAGGCTTCACAATTACATGAGGTGTAACATGCGGGAAGAGCGACTAACAGGACTGGCTCTCATGCATATCCACTATGACACTCAGGTGGATTTTGACCAAGCAGTAGACCAGTTTGTAAAACTTCATCCACGTAGGCTTGAAATGGAGAACATCATTTTCTAGTGTATATCTAGTAAAATGGACTTGTAGCAATCTCATCAGAGAGGGTTTTGCACTTACCTCTGATGTTATTTGATTGCAGTTCATGGAGTCAAGAACTTTATTAATACATAAACTACAACTACATAAACTGATAATCTCATAGAATATTGTCTACCTTTAAGTTTTGTACACCTTTGACCTATGTTTCAACTTTGCATTGTTTATCAATTTATTAGAAAAATTATTATTGTTATTTGATTGCTGTTTGTATCAGAGGTAAAGTAACAAGACAACATAATAAAGGTTTATTCTGCTGGAATATAAATCAAAAGTGTTCATAGAATAGAAATTTAGAATAAAAATACCTAGATATGCTCTTAAAATTATGTTGGCACAATGGCTAAAATGTGACCCCAAAACTCACCAGAACACACCATTTTGTCACTCATTTTTTCAAAAGCTTCTACCTCTTGGGAGGGGGGCGTGCCCCCCTCCCAAACCCTCCCCCCGCTCGGTCGCTAACGCTCCCTCGCAGTGACAATACCGAATTCGAACCCCCCTTTAGGAAAGGCTGGTGACGGGCCTGAATGGCATCAATTAATAATAAACGTCTCGTAATGAAAATAGGCATAATTTGTCCCAGATTACTATAATTAGTAAATTACACTATTCAGTCTAGGCTTGTATTTACGTTAAAATATGAATTCTTTTTGCTCTCTTTCTATGTCAGAATCATTTGACATCTGATATATGGGACATGCAAAGAATTTAGGCACAAGAATAGAACAACTATCAATATGTTCACTGAGCTGGATTTGCCGTGTCTCAGGCACCCGTATTTGCTGTCTGTGGACAGTCATGCGCCTGCGTAGTTCGTTGCCTGTAGATCCAATGTATACCTCATTGCATCCTCTGCAGACAATCGCATAAATCAAATGTTTACTCAAACAGTCCATTTCTGTTCTCATTTGAAAGTTTGGGAGCTTTCCTGTTGTGTCCAGCGAAATTGTGTCAGTTACTATCATGTTTATACAATTCTCACAACGAGGAAGGCCACATTTTTTGCTCCCGCCTTGACTGGCCCTTGATTCAAAGTTTGCTCTCGTAAAATTTTATTTGAAATTATGAGACTGTCATTGGCTTGAAATGAAATTCAGAGTTTTTAAATATTTCTCCAAGTGAGGGATCCATTTCCAAGATTGTAAGTGTTTCACGTATTTGTGGTATTATCACAGGATTGTTAGGATTGCATCTTGTGATCTTGATCAGATTTTTGTCATCCCCCTTGTAATTTTTGCGGTCCTTTCTTAATGATTCTTGTGTTACACTTAAAGCTCGCAGAATACCCATTGAAATGAGTGATTCTGGGTAGTCCCTGGCTTTTAGAAAATTTCCCAGTTCATCCAGATGCGTTGCTTTTCTATTTGTATTTTCTACAATTGTACAGATCCTTCTTGCTACATTATATGGGATATTTGTCTTAATGTGCCGTGGTTGACATGAATTGAATGGCACATACTGATGAGTATCTGTATTCTTGTAGTATATATCCAGTGAAATCTTTCCATCATGTAGAAGAACTTTCCAGTGTAGAAATTCTAATTCACATTGACTATATTTCGTTTCACATTGAATACTTGGTTCAAGCTGATTTAAAAGTTGGTGAAAATCGTGTAAATCTGATAGCGACTATGTCCACATTATAAAACAGTCATCTGGATAACGTTTCCAGCTCCTTTTAAAAAACATGGCAAAGGATTCGGATGTATTTCTAAGTTTTTCGTATAATAAAACTTCTAGATATCCAAGACTAAGCGTTGCATAAGTTGGTGCACATTTAGTTCCCATCGCACTCCCTTTTTTTCTGTATGTAGTATTCTCCGTCAAATCTGAACACATCATTTTCTAATATTAGTGAAAGACCTTCCACAATAAATTCTCCTGTGAAACGTTGATTTTTTTGTGTCAGGATATTTGTTCAGCCAGTATTCAATCGCACGCTTTCCTAACTCATGAGGTATGTTACTATATGAATTAATCACATCAAAACTGACTAAATACCGATCCTTGACTTGCTCTCGTGATATTTTATTGATGAAGTCGATATTGTCACACACATAGCTGTTGACATGCAATAAGTACGGTTTTAAAATTTCGTTTATGAGTTCACTAAGCCTGCTCGTATTGCATACATGTCCTGCGACGATTGGTCGGAATTTTAAATCTGTAGGTTGAATAATATGTACATATATATACCATCTTGTTCATTTATACCTTTTTTTAGTAATATCAGACTTATGAACTTTCGGTAAGCCGTATAAATTACTTGTGTTTGACTGCAAGCCATCCAGATAATTTCTTTCTTTCGTTGTAAAGATGTTACGATATTTGTCAATAAATGTTCTTAATTTATCACTCACTTTATTTTCTCTGTCTGGTTCGCATCGCTCATAAAATTGTTCATCATTAAGCAATGATTTAATCTGTTCAGCATAATAATCAGTGTGCATAATGATAACTGCTCCATCCTTTTCTGCTTCTTTAATTATGATAGAATTGTCAGTTTGCAATTCATTCATAGCCTGTAGCTCCTCTTTAGTTAAATTGTTTTTGTTGGTGGGTGAAGGTACTTTGTGGAGAGAGTGCGCAATTTCTTTCAGTCTGTCAATACATTTTTCTAATGTCTCATTTTGACTTTTAGGAGGAGTGAAAGAACTTTTTCCTTTGACCAGTGATTCATCCCATTCCGTATCTGTATTGTGGAAAAATACTTTCAGACGTAATGTACGACAAAAGTTTAAAATATCACACACTTGTTCTTCTGTGTCTGTTCTCGGTGTCGATGTGAATTTCAATCCCTTTTTAAGCAACTTTACTTGTCCTTGTGTCAATTGTTTGCTTGATAAGTTTATAGTTTTAACAATAGATGTATTTGAAGTTAATATCTTCTTGGCTCCTGCTGTTGGGGATATTGTTGCGCTCTTTCTCTCCATCTGTTGTATCTTTGCTCTTTTTGGTAGGTGTCTCTCTTTACAATCAAGATTAATCTACATTCATTTCAACAACCTGCATCTAATTGATATTATATGTTCAAATTTACAATTCAATTTGGCCAAAAGGTGGTATCTGTTGTGATATGCTAATATGTGTAATGTAAATTAGATATATAGTGACAGTAAAAAACAATATACGTACGTCGCGGTATACATTTTCTTGCATATGGGTAACCCTAGCTTGTATATGGGTTCCAACTTCTCCAAACAGGGAGGCTGTCTTATTGATTTGCACTTTCCTTACCATGAATAAATATTGATTAGCATTGTTTAGCAGTGTATGAAAGTTCTTCAAAGTTGCTTAGCGGTTGTTTGGATGAGGCATATATTGACCTGTTCAAGTTACCTTATTCTACAATCTTTAGCACTTTCACTATTATAAATCTATACTGATTAGCAATGATTAGCAGTCGTTGCACATTTATTAAAATTGATTAGCACTTCCATTTCCTCAAGTTTCCATTTCAATTAACAAACTGTGATTCAAATATTGCTGCCTTTTGCCTTGTGACATGTATACTCATCAAAGGAATCACTATGCAGATTTTTTTTCACCTTTTATGCAAAATAACATACATCTATTAAATTGCGTATACTGACTAAAAGCTGTGCTGCAGAAAAGTCCATCATGCTGTTTTGAGTTCCTGAGACATACACCAATCAAAAAAGCATTGTTAAGTTTGGTGCCCTCAGATGGTACCAATTGGTCAAAATTGGGCCCTCAGCTCATGGACTAACTTGTTGACGATCGTTCTTTATTCATGGTCTGGTTTAATATTTTCCTGCCTAGGATTGCTAGATAATAAGAGGACGAATAAATACGATGCACAGTAAAACAGAATATATATCATATCATATCATTATTGATGCTCTGAAGTATTTGCAAAATATATAATTTTGGTTTCATATATTATAAATCCCCCAAGATCGTCCCATTTCTGTCCCTCATATACATTGCCTAAAATGTAAATCCAATGCCTTGAAATTACCAGTTATGGGCAGCCGTGGGCCTCAGAATAGGAATATTGTATCTGACACTGAAGTCGCTCCCAGGCGAAGTGGCAGCACTGGACAAAGGAGCCTAGCGCATTTGCTGGGTCAAAGATGGAGCTTAGTGGAGAAGGTTGCCCTGATAGTGGATACAGGTCCGAAACTACTGGCGGGTATTTATATAATTGGTAATGACAGTTGCAAACGATGTTACCTTCGTCCATGAAATCAGACCATCACTCGTGTTAAAAATTCAGGCACAACTAGGCTATGTTTAGTACTGTGCATATGATGACAGAATCAGCGTTTGTAAAGTATGACAAGTTTATTCGAGGTCTAAATTTTGTGATATGCTGCTGAGGCTTGGACATCAAAAATAATAAAATCTAAAAACGCATGTGAAATAAAATGAAGTATATAAACAGAAAGAATAGAAAAGAATACAAGAGCAAACATTTGATCACAGACTAGGGGACCCTTCTTAAAATTATACAGAGGTCGCACATACCGGACATACAAGTAGGTCTAGGCCTATATTAATCCAAATTTCTGCAATTTCTGAAGACACGGAGACTACCCTTTGTAACATTGCAACTCCACATAGTGCTGCGAAAATCCAAATTTTATATATATATATATATATATATATATATATATATATATATATATATATATATATATATATGTGTGTGTGTGTGTGTGTGTGTGTATGTGTGTGCGTGTGTGTGTGTGTGTGTGTGTGTGTGTGTGTCCCCCACTTATTGGAATATTTGTTGTTAAATTTATGCTCATGGTATGTATTTACACCCAGATATTCACATTGGTCTGTTTGTGAGACATTTTGACGATTGGGTGTTAGATCCAGACTAGGGTTGATGTACCTCCTTTTTTGACTGTTTTATATGAGTGTGGACTTTTCTGCGGCTGTGGAAACGTGAAACCAATCGGCAGCGTGCCTTGGATTTGAGAAAGGTTGGCGAGCAGGGGAAGACTGGTGGCGAATAGAAACTGTTTGACTGATGAACTTTGTACCAAAGAGGCGACGTTTTGCGGCGAGGTTCGGAACCATATTGTCCAATACCCCGGCCAATTTTGAACATAATTGCTTCAAATTAGAAGGCATCCTAATCTGCTGACTCTTTCACTGGAGGAGAGGCCTATTATGCTGATCACTGATAATGCCTTGTCCTATAGACATCCATCGCGCAAAATCTTTTTTTGTGAGTTTTGATATGCGAATCTGAGATAAACTGTTAGTTTAGGCTATTCCATTGATAAATTAGTAACGTGATAAACCCTTTCCTGTTTTGAAGTCATTGTCACTGGGACCTTCAGTAACTCTAGTTTCTATCATTTTTTGGCTTCAGCACGTCCCACCGTCAATGCTGTTTATTGGACATATGGCGGAATAAACAAATATATTAAGCTAAAAATGAGTTACTTCAAGAACGAGCCTTGAGTTTTGTGTTGAAATTAGAACTATGATACAAAGTAAACCTTAAGGGATATACAATTTATAATGAGTCCCACTGAAAATAGAAATATTATGATGCAAACACAGTGCAAATCAGAGCAGTAGAGCATTCATTATCACCAAATGAAATACGATGTTTTTACATTTTTGCTTCAATATTGCAATCCACCATCTTGGCAAATATCAATCTCATAATGCATCAGTAATGACATGCATGTAGTGTCCTCACAGCAAATTATTAATATTTCAACTGACTACCAGAATTGCAGTGTTTAAAGCTGTTTTTTTTTAATTGTATGTGGCCTTGGTCATTTAGTGTTACAATTGTGAGATGTTATTTTTAAATACAGATCACAGAAGTTTAATTACTTGTCAATATTTTAATATGATCCTTAAGAGGTTGCTATGTGACCACTGCTGCACTAATGAAATGATGCCCTTGCCTGCGTGGGACAGGAAGAACTGTAAACCTTCGGGGTGAACTGTCAACCCTCAGCTTCGCTTCGGGTTGACAGTCCATCGCGAAGGTTTACAGCTCTTCTTGTCCGTCAAAGGCAAGGACATCACTTCCTTTATTATACCGAAGAACAATAAATGAACAAATGTCACGTCATTTTAGTTCCATTTTGATAAATCAACAATCATTTACATGATATAAATGAGGCCTATTTGACACGTCTGATTTGGGGTTTTTTGTTTTTTGGTTTTTTTTGGGGGGGGGGAGGGGTCAAGGCCGGGTCAAATGTGCAGTGCTCTCAGTGATAAAAATTGGCAGCAGGCAACAGTAATTTTCTTGCGGTTAACAGTCAAAAATGTTACACGCCCACTTAGCCAATCAGAACACTAGATTAATGCCTGAGGTATAATAACCTGGGATATATTACTGCAAAAATGGCTGTCACAAGACAGCAATTTATGACACTTTGAACTTCTACTGGTCTGATCTGCATAATCATTACATCAAAATGTTTCCATTCTTCACAAGTTTCATATCAGAAAATGTTCCGAGAGGGTTTTTTGTACTTGGCATGCATTCTACTGACCAACCTTGTATATTATGGATATTTTATTATGAATGATTTTTAATCTATTCTAAAATATGCGTATTGTTTATATATGTACATATATATATACATATATATATATGTATATATATATATATATATATATATATATATATATATATATATATATATATATATATATATATATATATACATATATATATATATATATATATATATATATATATATATATATATATATATATATATATATATATATATATATATCCAGCTCTAAATTAAGCATTCGTCTTTTCATTATTTGTATGAAGTCACCGACAACAGCACACAACACCATTCATATAATATTACAACAAAGCTCAGTGCGGCAAAACGGTAACGTGTGTTAAGCTGACAAAATGCCTCGAATTGTTCTGCATCTTTTCCTCGTGTTAAAGCGAGTAGTCGCAAGCGTTTTTTTTTTTTTTTTTTTTGCTTAACTGAACTTTGTCCAATTGTCTGTTTGAATTCTTAAAATCATTATAGCATATACACACACACACACACATATATATATATATATATATATATATACACACACACATATGTGTATACATACATATATATATATATATATATATATATATATATATATATATATATACATATACACATATGAAATAGGCATACCAGCCAATATGAAACCTCCTGAATGCTGGGTTATCACGTAATTGCCACCAAATTACTGTTATTTAGATATTTCGTGTAAACGTGAAGGAAGTTTGCAGTACCGAAACGTTTATGCTCGTGCACAGATACTGTCACACAGGTTCATACAAAATCAAATCGAATACCGCCATATAGGCCTAGGCATGAAACGCTCCACCAGTCACCTCGGGCACAGTCACTGGAGATCAAACTAAAATAGAAGATTTGCTTCAAAGTGAATCTTTCTGTGTGCCTTCAAAAGCTGTAAATATTAAATGGTACAACTTTTGTCCTTTGGTGCTTCACATTTCATTAAACTTATGGCTGGATGACAAATTCAAAGTCCAAATGACCTTGAACTTTTACCTTTACAATTCACATGTCAATTGCAAAAATTAACTGTACTGTTAAAATACCCATATTTTAAGTCCAACATGATTAGAATTGGAAGGAAATGGGCCGAGTTATGGTTGGGTGAAACTTTCAAAGGTCCAAAAGACGTTGACTTTTGACCTTTAGGGGTCACATGTAAGCTTCAAAATGTGAAGAGTTACAGTAGCTTCAATTTGAGCCCAACATGATCAAAATTGGATATAAATTGACCAAGTCATGGCTAGAAGAAAGCCACCATCGAAAGTGGCCTTTGACCTTAAATCACCTCTACCTGAAGTGGACCTTGACCTTTAGAATTACATTTTGACCTACAATTGGCCTTTAACCTTGACACGACATTGACATTTGAGATGACCTTTGCCTTGCTATGGTCGAACCCCTATACATTCGGAACCACATCAACTATAGTATATAAGATATTGAAGATTTAAAATTTTAATTAACCCTCATTTGCATAATTTTGAAAAGCATGACGTCTCATTGTAAAAAGACGAGACTTCATCTAGAGAAGTATAATTGTGCCAAGGTTGAAGTTTCTATGTATAATACTTTTCAAATGAAGTGACAAATTTGCATGGAAAGAAAGAAAGAAAGAAAGAAAGAAAGAAAGAAAGAACTAGGAAAGATGATTTGCTGCATAGCAAATCAGTGTGTGTGTCTTCAAAGCATATTGGTATGGCAAAGTACAACTATTCCATAAAACAGGAGTAGAAGTTGGAATGACATCTCTATCTATTATAGCTTTGAAGTTATTCAAGATTTAAAATTTCTAATAGTGCTATTTAGCAATTTAAATTGCTACAACTTTTAATTTTAATTCATTAGGTGATTAGGTGCCAATGGTCAACAACCCCCCAGTAGAAGTTGGAATGACAACTCTATTATACTGTTGAAGATATTCAAGATTGAAAATTTCAAATGCCCCTAATTTGCATAATTTCAAACATCTTCATTTCTCTGTATAAAACAGTCAAACTCCTCGTATGGAGGTACAATCATGCCAAGTTTGGACTTTCTATGTATAATAGTGTCCCAGAAAGGTGTCGGACAAATTTGCTGGTATAGAAAAAAGAAAAAGAAAGAAAGAGAGAGAGAGAGAGAGAGAGAGAGAGAGAGAGAGAGAGAGAGAGAAAGAAAGAGAGAGAGAGAGAGAAAGAAAGAAAGAAAGAAAGAAAGAAAGAAAGAGAAAGAAAGAAAGAAAGAAAGAAAGAAAGAAAGAAAGAAAGAAAGAAAGAAAGAAAGAAAGAAAGAAAGAAAAGTGTGTGTTGACACACACACACTTTAATGATAGACTGCATGAGCAGGGATCTTGAGCATTTCCTGGACTGTGTAATTGTATATAAATAATGTAGCCCAAAATGTTTTCTCTAAGAGCCACTGAACTGACTGGTGTCCAGAAAGAAAGCATTAACTTATAATTAAATGACCAAACAGACATAGCCATTCAATCAATGCAGCCAATTTTTATATGACAAAATTAACTCATTCAGTGATGAACCCAAAGGATATGCTCTTTGTAATTCTTTCAAATTTGCATTGCTAATACAATGTGTGAAACAAATAAAAAAGGTCAGAATATCACAAAGTATGAGCAGATATTATATTCTATTATGATTGTCAGAAATTTTAAATCAGAACCCCCTCATTTAAAAGATAAGAATACTCAGTATATCCCTCTGATACAAATTTTACTGACAGTAAATGAAGACTTCTGTCCTGAATGAGTCAAGGGATGCCGCATTTTCAAAGGGTCATTTTGATGTCACATCTTGTAAAATATATACCAGGATTATGGCTTGTTTGCAATTTAATTGAGATGTGACACCCCTGTAAAAATATCCCAAAGGTCTTACAATGTTGATAAAGGCTGTAGATTATGAGTGAAATCTATTGGGGGTAATAAAATACACATAAACTTAAGAGGAAAGGGTAGGGTTTATTTTGATGTGGTTACACTTGCCAGGACTTTGGAATAAGCTGGCCATTTGATACCAATCATTCACTGTCACTGGTCATATGTGTTTGGTGGGGTGGCAGACACATAGCAGGGCCAGCTCCACAGTAAAATTGTGTCCCTTTAGCCGGATAATTTTGTAAAAAATCCAATTATTTGACGCTACAAAAGTGAAAATAAAACCCATATAAATGTCTACAGCAGCACCCATGTAAACCTGTTTACAAACACCACTAATTATAGCAGCCGGGTTGAGTGGCAGGGCAAAGAGGTCAGTGATAGGCTGTTTGGCTCACCGGCACTGTGGTCACAACCAATGAGACGGCCCCCAGAGCTCAAGTTTGGTGGAATGGACTGTATACTATATAACATATTGAAGATTTAAAACTTTAATTAGCCCTCATTTGCATAATTTTGAAAAGCATGACCTCTCATTATAAAAAGGCCTGACTTTATCTATAGAAGTATAATTGTGCCAAGTTTGGAGTTTCTACATGTAATACTTTTCAAATGAAATGTCGGACAAATCTGCCTGTAAAGAAAGAAAGAAAGAAGAAAGAAAGAAAGAAAGAAAGAAATAAAGAATTCCTGGAAAAACAGAAAAGTGTGTGTCGACACACACACTTTAATTCCTACAAAAACAGTGTCTGTCTTGGCACACATCCATTAGTCACCACTGGACAATTTAGTACATTTTCTCCCGCTAGAGGTCTCTACTGTCATTATTTTAGTTTATAGCGTGTCCGCCCGAGGTCTCTGTCATGATAATGTGCATTTTCATCTGCTGTCCGATTGGCGACTTGTTCGAGGTAGGACCTATACCTCTATTTCAACAATTTTAATTCGATTTGATTTTGGTTCTACCACATATACAAATCATAGACTTACCATGGACCGAGGGTAAATAAAGCTTGTATGTATGTGTGTCCTTAGGCACGCATTTTGCGTTCTCTTTTTACAACATGGAAAACAATATATCTGCCCATGGGCCAACAATTCTTTCAATTTTCCTCCTCCATGTTTCATCTGTTGTGATTAACTAAATTTTCTTCACGCCTATACTCCGTATAGAATATACAAAGAAGTTCAAAAAGCCAAACATTTTCACATATGAAATAAAATCAAAGCCAGATTCAAAATCATAAATTCCGTGTCAGTTCTATTCACAATTGTAATGCTAATGTCATGACGAACCGATAACACTCCTGTTAGGTAGCCTGTATAAATTTACATTAACCCTTTCATTGCCAAGTTTGGACTGAGTCAACAGCTTTCCTTCGCGTGCTTCGCGCGCAATGTACCTGCAGTGCGCAGAGGAAAGCTGTTGACCTGGACCATTATTTTCTCTGGAATTTTTGTAATGCTGGCACTTGAAAGGAAGGTCTTTTCACAAGCGACAAGAGTCTAGTACCTTGATTCTAATTCAGGGCAGTTCCTTCTCAGGAGTTTGGTTTTATCACCTGTGTTTCTATCACAGCAATACGATTTACATTGGAATATCTGGTCACATTTTTGCTGTGCTATGGCTGTTAAATTTGGCAATCAAGGATTATCTTATTTTAAAACGGAAAATGTATTTTGATGAGAGTAATTTTCATTAATTTGGAACCTGGCCGGTTCATGTAAAATCCGCGGATACCTACTCACTTTGGTTTAAGATTCACCAAATTTGTTTATATAATACTCAACAAAATTTAAAGAAAATAGATTGGAACTCTTGATTCCACATTTCAAGGATTTTTTTTCATAATTTGTATTTAGTGGTGCATGGAAGATGTGGATTTTCGAAGAAAAAAAAGGACAGTATAATATTGTAGGTGCAAGCCTCATTGCTGAGTGAGTTATTGAAACAGATTGCAACGCTAAGTCTTGGTTTGTTCTTTATTGATATATTTTTTCCATTTTTAGCTCAGCTGACTTGTCAGTCAACTGAGCTTATAGGATGGTGAGTAGTCCGTCTTCCGTCTGTCGTCCGTCTGTCCACAATTCACATTTTTGACTTCTTCCCTAAAACTGTCTGCTAGATTCACTTCACAAGTCGGTAGCAATGTACCTTGGGTGGGTCTCTACCAAGTTTGTTCAAATGGTTAGTTCTTAACTTGTTCACCAGATAGCGCTGAAATTCTAATTTATATATATATATATATATATATATATATATATATATATATATATATATATATATATATATATATATATATATATATATATATATATATATATATATATATATATATACACATACTGAACCAAACAAATAACGCAACCCTTAAGCTTTTTAACTTAAATATTTATTGTTACTTTCATATCACAGAAACAAATTCGATCCATATTCTGCAGTCTTTTTGGCATAACATGTGAAAAACAAAAACTTGAAACTGTCAACGAGGGCGTGACCAGCTGGCAATAAAAAGGGCAACATTGATTTGTAAAGTTCACAAATTGGCATGTCCACTAATACTGTGTGTGACCACCATCAGCATCTGTAACTGCTATGCAACGTCGGCGCATGGATGACACTAGACGCTGCACCATCTGCCGGGGCACACGATCCCACTCTTCTTGAAGAGCCTGGCAAAGCTGCTGGTGGTTGGCGGGCGCTGGATCCCGTCTCCGAACGCGCTGGTCAAGGTAGTCCCAAAGATGCTCAATGGGATTGATATCAGGTGAGAAGGCTGGCGATGGCAAAACGTTAATTCCTTCTCCTTGCAGAAAATCCATCGTCAGTCTAGCTGCATGGGGCCGAGCATTGTCCTGTTGAAGCAAGCGGAGTTGGTGGTGTCTAATGAAAGGGACAGCAACAGGCTGAAGGATCGCATCCCTGTAACGGGCAGCGTTAAGATTGCCTTCGATGAAGATTAGCTGGGTTTTGGCTGTGAATGAAATTCCACCCCACACCATCACTGATGCACCTCCAAATCGATGTTTCCAGCACACAGGCATCTGAGTAGCGTTCTCCCCTTCGTCGCCAAACACGTGTCTTACCATCTGCATGATACAGGGTGAAGCAGGATTCATCGGTGAATAGCACATCCCTCCACTGTTGATGGGTCCAGCGAGTATGGGCAGTAGCCCATTGTCGTCGGGCTTGCCTTCTTGCCTGTGTCAAAATTTGACCCCTGTAAGGACGCCTGGCATGTAGATGGTGTTCTTGTAGTCTATTACGGACTGTCTGGGCAGATATTCTGTTATTGGTTCTGCCAGGTGTCTGTTGTGCAGTTCTAGTGGCTGGTCGAGTTCTGTTCCACAGATGTGACACCCTGATGTGTCTGTCTTGTGCAGGTGTGGTTTCTCTTGGTCTCCCAGGACGCTGTCTATCAGCTGTGGCCCCAGTCTCCTGGAATCTTGTAGCAAGTCTGGATATAGTGGATTTGTGGACTTGCAGTCTTCTTGCCACCTCTGCTGCAGATAAACCAGCCTGTAGCATGCCAATTCCTCTCTCCCCATCTACTGTTGATAATCGACCCATAGTTCTTGGAATACTGTGCCAAATGAATCCCATGCAGCCCTTTTATTGTCCGTGAGGGGCTACACCCAACCAGTAAAGGTGAGAATGTTTTAGTCATGTGGGTAACACTGAATCCTGCAGTTGTCCTTGATTCAGCACAACCACCAAACTTTGAAAGCCTCATATCCTGGCACACAGTTACGCTTGGGCTGATTTCAATGTGGCCTTTTCCTGTCCCAGAATCAAAGACTTGGCAACCTTAATTTCAGGTGTCATAGACTTGCGTAAAATAGCCTGCTGTAGTCACTCTTGATTCATGACAATGACCCCATGGCAAGGTCAGGGTACTCGACCTTGAGGTCACACTACTTGGTGCATTATTTTAGACTGATTTAACAACGGTTCGTATATTTCTGAACTTTAAATACAGTTCCAATGTTAAAATAAACCCAAATGAAAAAGTTGCGTTATTTGTTTGGTTCAGTATGTATACACCTGTTCAAAAATATACCAATCGACACGTTAACATCGAAAGCTTACATGGTAGGTTAAAGCCGAAATGGGGCTTCTGTCCCAATGGAGTACATGGACACAAAAACTTCATAATCATAGCCTCAACTCCTGGGACAGCTCACTCTTAATCACGTGATATATGCGTCCCATCTAAGCTTGTACATTTTCAAACCGGTAAGATTTTCCGCCTAAAGCCCGACATTTTAAATATATGTCGACATACTTGAAGGCTGTGGAGTGTACAAAAAATGTTCAGCGTTTTCGGATCGTTGTTGATTGGAAAACGAAATGCCTATTGTCCCTTTGCCAGTCAATACATCATTTTTGCTCGAAATTTGTGCGAAATACTTGGTTCACATGAGCAAAAACTGTTTTGCGTTGTCATGGTTGAATTATTATTCACTGTTGAAGGTAAACATAAATATCCACGCGTGTCTGTACGATGCATTCTGTGCTCTTCACAAAACCTGTAATGGTTACAAGGTAGGGGAAAGGGATTCTTTAGAACAATACGCTGTAACTGTTTCGCAACCAAAGTTTGAAACTAAATTGATGTTCCCAAGTTAAAAAAAAAATTCTTGAATGACATTACAGGTGTGTGAGACCCGGGCAAAGGGGTCATGGATTAATGACTTTGCAATAATAATAATAATAATAATAATAATAATAATAATAATAATAATAATAATAATAATAATAATAATAATAATAATAATAATAATAATAATAACAACAACAACAACATTATTATTATTATTATTATTATTATTATTATTATTATTATTATTATTATTATTATTATTATTATTATTATTATTATTATTATTAACTGTTCTATGTATGCCTAAACTATCCAAAAATGTTAAAATGTGATAAGAGGTTATCCAATAAGATCTTCCACTCCAACTGGGTTTAAACATAACGTCATAAGATCTATAAATTCTACCTGCACTACCTTTCGGCTTCACAAGATGAATGTGAAATGAATTGGTGAAAGCGACTACCTGATCTTTTTCTTTTTCAGACTCAGAGGGGACTCTCTTCCGATAAATGCTACGCACAATCTTAGACCCTCGTCGGGTGGGTGCAGCTCAGAGGGCTGCGGCGGCAGCGGCAGCGGCAGCGGCGTACGACCGAGCAGTCGACCTCCTAAAGTTAATGTGAAGTACGCCGCTGTCGAGGGTGAAGGGTATTAATCTCGTGCACACACACACACACACACACGCTCTGGAACTTGGAAGACCTTTTAGTTGAAGGGAAGAAAAATGAAGACCGGGCCTTGTATCAATAAATTTGGAATTGGGGATCCATGCGTAGGTTTCCGCCCGGTACCGGTAGGCCTGTTTCGATCTGACAAGCCTAGGCCCATCTATACAAATATGAATTGTCAATAAAGTAGGCTTAAAATATACTGTTGTCCATACTTTGCATTTAAAACGCCTAGACTAGCCTGAATTGATATTTCCAACGTTCCAGTGATATTTGTGACAAGTGTAGGAGTCTTACTAGGTATGGCCTATGGGTAAAAGTATGGGTCAATGATTTATTTTGATCATAATCACCAACCTAAAGGTCCTGAAGACGCTCAAGGTAGCACTAAAGCCCGGCTTTAAATGATCAATCGGCGAAGTGTAAGGGTTTTCAGTCAAGTGCCAATTCTTGGATTCACCATCCTGGCACTTAAGGCACTCAGCGAATCAAAGGGCGTGAACAGCATGCATTGACAACAAGAAGTAGGGTCAAACAAGCCCGTAGCAACCTATATATTCCATGTAAAACATGCTGGACCACAAGAGTCAAAAGTACAGTTTCCAAACGTCAATTTTGTATTAAACCCCATGTACTAATAGAGCAGAGTATAGTTTAAAAGCATCAGTGATTTTCAACTCAAAATCTTTCTTCAGCTCTGAGTGATTTGCATCCAAAAAAAGGCCTATTTAACATGGGAATGAATGGGAATACAAGCTTGTATCCACCGAGTCGAGATTTGTATGTCATGGTGAAACCAAGAATTAAACAGTAGGCTATAAGCATAAGGCCTGTACTCAATGACACAATGTGGAGATAACTCCAGCATTTTATATATAACGTAATTTTGTTGAGAGCCAGTGATTGCTTCATGTTTGTGGACTGATGCTTGAGTTGAAGCCTATTCTAAGTATTCGTACGCAATGTATTTTGGGCCCCAGTTGGTGACGTCAGCTAACGTTGCTTTGATGCTATGAGACATATTTAGAAGGGAATAAAAAAAAGTTTTGCCGAAAAATGCTATGTATTTGAATGGAAATAGGATTCTTCAAGCCCATATTTTATCCAAAAAAAAAAATCATGTAGGCTCTGTGGGGGCAAGGAAATGGTTGGGCTTTTGAATTCTTTAGTGCACCCTAATATAATTGTCTGTACATGTAAATCAACTTGGAAGACAAGTGTGTGGCCTGGGCTAGCATAAAATGCCATTCAAGACGCGCTGTAGAACCAACACTTAGTGTTAATTCTTGCCGTCAGAGGGCAGCCGTTTGTTAGCCATCGCGTGGTCTTGTTGTTCAGCACACAGGTTGAAAACAATGCGACTGGTTTAAGCGACTGAGTGTATATCATATTCAACCATAGGGGTGTGGCCCGTGACGACGGACACAGTACGTCAGTAGAAAGGTGCGAGTCGCGAACGCTGCTCCCCCTACTTATTAATATTCGGAGAGCTGCACATACCGATGATAAAAATATAGAGAGTTTGGGGATTTACTCATTTAGCAAGACAAATTAGGGAAGTGCTTAGCCCCAAGCCAAGGGACCTCCCCACGCTCTGTAACTTATAAGCTTGCGAGCTTACAGAGCGTGGGGAGGTCCCTCAGGGCTAGGAAGTGCTCATTTGCACTTCCCAGACAAATCAAGATGATTGATGAGGATATGTTCTGGTATGTCTTGATGTACTTTACAGGTTTTTACCTTGGCTGGCTACTCAGTCAGCAGAAGTAACAGGATGTCTGGTGATCCACCTTCAGTCTGGGTGCATGTGTTAATGTTAAAATGCATTTGTAACCCAGCCTAGATTTAATCAGGGACCTGCTATAACAAGTGAATGATTTATAGGCCTGCGGCAAATCTGAGAAACAGGCCTTATTTAAGGAGTTAGGTCTACCCATCTGCCTTATAGCTGTAACATACCTCAATCTTTTGCAAATCTTCTGTAGATTTCAAATATGCCTGTTGTGGAGCTCTCATGTGGTCCAGTTTAACGGTATATGCAAATTAAGAAACCAATATAGTAGAGCAGCTAAATTTTAAAAAAAGACATATTTTCAGTTTTGGTTCAACCAGAAAAATACCCAGCTGGATTTGGTATCAATCAAAAGATGAGAACTTGAAGTTTAAAGTTAGGTAAGGTGTACTATCAATTTCGTGGTCAATTTGTATTTATATTGGTTACCATGGCAACGAGATTAAGTTTTCATAAAATGAAGGGAGAATCACCTTATTAACCATGACTTAATTTATACACATACAAGGTACCACCTTACAACTTTACATCAACATACCTTCTATACAGGTGTTTCATGAGAAACCAGTTTGAGATAGTAAGTGTCAACAGTTGGTTACCATGGCAACAGAATGTTTTTAAAAATCACTTAAATTTGCATGTAAACACTAGAAACTTATTTATAAAAAAGGCAAAATTAATAACCCTCCACTGAAAGCAATTCTTATATAAAAAAACACATATTTTGAACATATTCAATGTTTCTTTTATTCTGTATACACTTAAGAGTAGATCTGTAGAGGAAATTCTGATCAAATGAAGTTACGCTTCATTGCACAGTGTCAATAAGCAGACAGTCTGAATCACAAGTTCGCAAGAGTACCTGTAGAGCGCTCAAACATGCATATGAACTGAGTGCAGAGTCCCATCAGAAGTTATCACAGATCGTGCTTGGTTGCATCAAAAGTTATCACAGACTGTACTTAAAGTTAAGGCATTTTCTGAGTTCAATAGAGCAGAAATTGACTCATCACTGTGTCACGTAAAGCACCTTTAAATGTCCATTCAATAGGATGTGTAGCCACCATGGTTGTCAATGCGCTGTTGGCAGCGTTTTCGCATGCTGTAGACGAGCTTTCTCACAAGTGCCTGAGGTATACTGTCCCACTCCTCCAGAAGATAACACCGTAGATCTGTGAAGTGTGAGTTAGGACCCATCTTCTGGTACACATTTCTTTTCATATGGCTCCTCAGGTGCTCAATGGGGTTGAGGTCAGGTGAGCATGCTGGCCATTCCATCACCTCAACACTCTCACTATCCAGGTAATCACGAACCACAGCTGAAACATGTGGCCTGGCATTGTCGTGCATCAGCATGAAGTTGTCTGCAATGGCACCCTCATATGGAATAACATGGGGTTCCAGGACATCCGTTATGTACCCTCTGCTTGTCATTGTTCCTTCCATGATGACGAGGTCTGTCTTGCCATTAGCACAGATGCCCGCCCACACCATGATGCTGCCCCCTCCGTATGCAACTGTGGGCTGAACACAACAAGCAGCGTGTACGTCTCTCCCCTCGCCGTCTCCATGCACGAACACGTCCATCACTTCTGTGGAGGGAAAAGCGACACTCATCAGTGAAGAGAACATTGCTCCATCCTGCATGTGTTGTACGGACATGTTCTCTTGTCCACTGCAACCAAGCAACCTTGTGACGTGGGGTAAGAGGCGGCTTTTTCACCATGCTCCGGGACCTTAAACCAGCAGCATGCAGTCTGTTACGAACAGTCTGGGTGGACATGCGTCTTTGGTGAAGATTGGCTCTCTCCGGCTGGCTCTGAATATCAGGACCTATGCGGCTCCTACTCCTCAGTGCTGCATTGACGATGAAACGGGCTTGTTGCCTGGTGGTCAGCTTTGGCCTTCCCGGGCGTGGTAAATCTGCAACATCATTTGTGTTTCGGTATTTTCTCAACAACTTATTGATGGATTTGTGGTTCACACCCATTGCCCGTGTGACAGCTCTGCAACTTTCACCGGCTTCAATGAGACCTTTGGCTCTTGCCCTGTCCATTTTGGATAGCCTTGGCATGATGATGTTCACAGTTTGACCAGTGATGGCTAATCCATAACTGACAGAAAAAAACCCATGCCTTTATACCCATGATTGGCACAGTTTCTGGCCACATTACACAGGTATGGTGAGAAAAATCAATGGTCAGGAGGGTCCTAACAGGGACAGGAAAGACCACACATGATCCTTTCTGTGAAGTGCACTTTTTGATTTTGTGTCACATTCAGCCCATGTGCAGTCAAGCATGGGCTCCAACTCTGCTCATATTTACACATGATGTAATCAAAGGATTATGCTACGCATGCATGTGCGTATCTTTAAATTACCTAAAAAAGTATGGGTACACCATTAAATTATTTAAGTGGAGGGTTATTAATTTTGCCTAGTTTAGTTTTAAATATGGAGAATAATTTTCATAACATTTGATGTTAAAATGTAAAGAGATTCTTCCTGCACTAACAATGAGGTCTATTGAGTGCAGGAAGACTGTTTTGGGTCGCCTAGCAACGTTCTTGCAAATGTTTAAATACCTCAAAATGAGCAGATTTTTGTGGATATTGCAATTGGTCATATGGCCAGTGCTGCACATTGCTGAGAAATTATACATACGTCATAATATTGCCAGAAAATCTGTCCTTAAACAAAAAAGTACTCAGCTATATTTGGTATTAATTGAAAGATAAAAACCCGGAATTAAAGGTTAGGTAGAATGTACCATCGATTTAATTGGCAACATATGTTTCTATTGGTTGTCATGGTAACATTTTTTGGAGAAATCCAGGGAAAAACACATTTTTAACCATTACGTAATGAAAATGCAAGGTACCACTTTACATCAGCATACCTACTATACAGGCATTTCCTAAGTGACCAGTTTGAGATTGTTAGTGTCAAAAGTTGGTTGCCATGGCAACGGAATGTTACTAAAAATTACATAAATTTGCAATCAAACATCAGAAGCTTGTTTCTAGCTTCAAATTTTAGGAATACTTTTCATCAAATGTGCTGTTAAAATGTAAAGATACTCTTTCTCCAATAATGTAAATTGAGTCAAGTAGGAGTGATTTATGGTCACCTGGCAACGTTCCTCCAAATGTCAAGATTATTTAAAAGCAGATTTTTGTTGATATTGGACACACATTATCAACCGTCTTGCAAAATGCTGAGCAATGATACATGTGATAATACTACCAGTATATGTTTTTATAAACTTTCCATATTTCCCTGTAGTTACTCCTGTCCTAAAGTAACATTATTATGTCTTTTTTACAATTGAATACTTAGCTGATAATACAATGTTGTCCCTGCATAAAGATGCCAAGAAAAGTCATGAAAATGTGGTACTTTTGCTGATGCATTTGAAGTCCTGTAGAAGCAAAATTCTTGGGAGGTGAATCCACTCTTTGCTTTACATCACAGAATGGAAGACTGATTGGGCATTCAAATGAAGTTTTGACTGCTAAGTTTTGATAAGTGTGTTTCTGCTCTAGGGCATCTCAGCACAACGGAGACTCGGAAGCTACTCCACTGGTTAATGTGGCCCAGCGGTGCTCCAAGAGGGTGTGCTGCATACAAGCTGGATTACAAACCATCTTGGGTCCCGGATCACCTCTTCAAGAGTCCCACCGCCAAGTTCGGGAGTGGCCGGTACAAGATGAGCAAGGGAACAGCTGAGGACAACCTGCGGGAGCTGGTAGCTGTGTTCTACCAGACGTACCCAACAGTGTACGCACAGGTAAAGGGGCCAGTTGAGGGGTTGCAGCATCAGATGCCAGCTCGGTATAGGGTATGGATAGGGAGGTGTTCATAGTTTATTGATATACATATGGAACACATCATATTATAATGACCGCTCCCTTGCGGTGAAGAGTGTGCGTAGTAACAACATGGCGCCAACGTTACTCCAGAGCAACAGCGTGGTAAATTCAACATTTGGTAGCGGAGCGTACGGATAAACAAACACAGGACATATTGTTTAGCAACTATTGGTAAACAGGAAACAAACTGAAGACTTGTTGTGTGGTGACTGTAGCAAAAAATTAAGTGTGTGTGTTCCAGAACGGCGTGGTGTTTTCCGCGGGAACCAGTGTGAGCGATAATTGGTGCTTTATTGCTATTGGCATGTTGTGCAAGGAATTGTTGACTTCGTTTAAATCATGGCGATGAAAATTAAACCTCCTGAGTACTCTACGATCAAAAGCTACGAACGTTACAGGCAGGAACTTTTAGCTTGGCGAAAGATCACGGACTTGGATAAAAAGAAACAGGGCATTGCCATAGCTCTGCCATTACCGAAGAATGATGAATCCAGTATTCGAGAAAAGGTATTTGATGAACTCGACATAGAAACATTGAAGCAAGCAACTAGCTTGGAGACATTGCTGGCATATCTTGATAAACAGTTGCGTAAAGACAATCTTGAGGATTGTTTTGCAAAGTTTGATGATTTTGAAGACTAGAAAGGAACTGATGAACAGTCTATTCATGAATATATTGCCAACTTCGACCAGAAGTATAACAAACTAGTCAAAAAGGGTATTACTTTACCATCATCCATATTAGCCTTCAAATTGTTGAAAGCAGCCAATATAACCAAGGCGGAGAAGCTTCTAGTTTTGACTGGGATGGATTATAATGATAAGGAGACTCTTTATGAGCAGGCAAAAAGGTCATTAAAGAAATTCAAGAATGAAGCAGGTGAGACCACCAAGAGTGGAACTACTCCTATCAAACTTGAGCCAGCCTTTTTAGCTCAAAACGAGGAAGCTTTGCTGGCTGGAGGGTATGTTCGCCGTGGATCCCCATCAAACAGGAGGTGGAACTGGCGTAATAGACGTGGTGGTGGCTTTACGCGTAGTGGTGCCTCGGGTCCAAGTCCGAAGGAAAGGCCTATCAATCCTACAGGTCTGGATGGCAATCCAATAACATGTACAGCTTGTGGTTCTTACAGACACCTGCTCAAAAATTGTCCCCATAGCTGGGAGAACATGGAAAAAGTTCACATGGCTGATAGTGATCAGAAAACTGAAAGTGGTGTGCTGTTTACTGGCTACAATAAGAATATGAAAGAAGTAAATCAACTAGGCAGGGAAGCCCAAAATTGTGCAGTGCTAGACAGTGCCTGTTCAAGTACTGTTTGCGGAAAACACTGGCTGGATGGCTGCATAGAATCCTTAAATGATGCTGATCAACAGAAGGTAAAGTGCATTAATGGCACCAGAATATTCAAATTTGGTGGCGGCACTAGATTACAGTCACTAGGGGAGTATGAGATTCCGGCATTCATTGTCGGCAAGGAAGTTATGGTGAAGACTGATGTCGTTGATTCTGATATACCCCTACTTCTATCCAGAAATACAATGAAAAAGTTAAAATGGACATGGAAAATGACTCTGCAGAAATTCTAGGACAAAAAGTAGCGCTCAACATTACTACTTCCGGGCATTACTGTATTCCCATTGATAAGGAGATGCCGGTAGCAGAAGTCAATGCTGTTAAGCTCATTGATATGACGGAGAAAGAAAGATATGACACCATTCTACAGTTGCATAGACAATTCGCACACCCCTCAGCCAAGCGTCTTATAGCATTACTTGATGACGCTGGAGTGTGGCAAGAAGATTACCATGAAATCGTCATAAAGATACACCAACAGTGCAACTTGTGCAAAGCAGATGCTGCTACACCTTCTCGTCCTGTTGTAGCCTTTCCTATGGTGGCAAGTTTCAACGAAAAACTATCCATGGATCTTAAACAGTGGAATGGAAGATGGATACTACACCTTATTGACATGTGGTTGAGGCTGACGGTGTCTTGCTTCATCTCAAGAAAGCCAACCACTGATGTAATTGACAAAATTCTGACACACTGGATTGGTAGGTTTGGTTGTATGAAGGCGATATATCATGACAATGGAGGCGCGTTCTCTTCAGATGAAATGAGGGAGGTTGCCTCCATGCTTAATGTAGAGATATTCACAACAGCTGCAGAAAGTCCCTTTCAGAACGGACTTTGCGAAAGGGTGCATGCTGTGACAGACTTGATGTTACATAAACTGAAGGCAGAAAACCCGAGCACATCCGAAGATGTCTTATTGTGCTGGGCTAATATGGCTCGTAATTCCTTACAGATGTGGGATGGTTTCAGTAGCTACCAGCTGGTCTTTGGTATTAATCCTAACTTACCCAACATCATGACTGACTCCACTGCTGCCCTAGCGGGTAGTACGACCAGTGAAGTGCTTGCAAAACATTTAAATGCACTACATTCTGCTTGCAGAGCATTTATACAATCAGAAGCCAGTGAGCGAATACGACTTGCATTGCGTAGTAAGGTACGAGCAACTGAGCAAGTTTTTGAGAATGGTGATAGAGTTTTCTACAAACATGAAGGCTTTGAGAGGTGGCTAGGGCCAGCTAAGGTTATTTTTCAAGATGGGAAGGTGGTCTTTGTTCGCCATGGAGGTACATTTGTGAGAGTTTCTCCCAACCGTCTCATCAAAGCATACCCTGAAAGCCAAAACAATGAGGACACTCCTGGCAACAATGAGAGTGCTCCTGCTGAGAATGAGAGTGCTAATGGTTCACAGACAGTGAAAACAAATCCAGATAGTTCTGAAGAAACCATTGGGCATAACTCGTGTGTTGACAATGAGCCTGCAATCAATGCAGAGATAGATATTGAGCCTATGACAAATGCAGAAAGATAATCTAACAGGCCTGAGACACATGCACAAAGAACCTCAAACAAAGCCATTCTCAACAAAGATGATAATATAAAGTACAGAACCAATGATTCTGAGGATTGGACTGATGCAGTAGTATTGGGCAGAGCTGGTAAAGCCACAGGCCAAAACAAAAACTGGTACAACATAAGAAACTTTTGTGGCAAAGACATGAGTATAGATTTAGACAAAATTCAGTGGGAAAGAGCAGACACAGAACAGGCATTTCTTGTACTGTTACCTAAGGCTCAACACGATAATCCAGAATGTGTGGATGCCAAATCAGCTGAACTGACCAAGCTTAAACAGTTTGATACCTATGAGGAAGTTGACGACACAGATCAAAACTGTATATCAACTAGATGGGTGTTATGGCGCAAAGGTGATTCAGTGAGAGCAAGACTAGTAGCTCGAGGATTTGAAGAAAAAACAGAAGATATCCAGAGAGACTCCCCTACTGTCGGAAAAACTTCAATGCGAGTGTTTCTGGCCATCGCTGCTAGTAAGCAGTGGCAAGTGAAAACTACAGATATAAAATCAGCATTTCTGCAAGGTAAACCTATCGAGCGTGAGGTTTATCTCACACCACCCCAAGAGGCCAATTCCAAAGATAAAGTATGGCGTCTCAAGAGATGCTTGTATGGTTTAAATGATGCAGCTAGGCAATTTTATTGCTGTGTCAAAGAGACCTTGATTCATTTAGACTGTGTTCAATCTAAATTAGACCCAACTTTATTTTTCAAGAAAGATTCATCAAATGACTTGCAAGGCATGCTAGTGAGTCATATTGATGATTTTTTGCATGCAGGTAACTGTCTTTTTGAAATGGAGGTCTTAAGCAAAATACGCGAGCGATTTCTAGCTGGCAAGCTTGAAGAAGGCCAGGTCGTGTGCATAGGTTTTCAGCTACAGCAAACCGCAACAGGAATCCTGATTGATCAAAATGGCTATGTAGATGAGATGGCCACTGAAAGAGTGGTATCTCACTGAGCTGCACAGAAAAGTGAGACATTAAATGAAGAAGAACTTGCACGCCTGCGCAAACTGGCGGGACGATTAAAGTGGGTCGTTCAAGGCACTCGTCCTGACAAACTATTTGATTTGGTTGAAATAAGTACAAAGTTCACCAAAGCTAGTGTGGGTGATCTTCTCAGAGCGATAAAGGCCATTTGCCATCTGAAAGAGGGAGAATGTAAAATTATTTATCCCCCACTAGGGTTGTCACAACACTGGCAATTGATCATATTTTCAGATGCCGCACATGCAAATCTCAATGACAGAGTCAGCAGTATGGGTGCTGATATCATATTTCTTGCCAATAAATCAGGAATGTGTTGTCCACTGGCCTGGAAAGGCAACAAACTCAAGCGAGCGGTGCGCTCTACTATTGCGGCAGAGACGCTCAGCCTACAGGAGGCCATTGAAGAGGCTATCTACCTGAAGACCATGATAGAAGAGATCTTGAATGTGAACACTTCGGATATAATTATAACAGCCATCGTGGATAATAAAAGTGTGGTAGAGGCCATAAACTCCACGCATCTTGTTGAAGACAAGCGTCTGCGCATTGACATTGGGGCAATCAAACAGTCCCTGGAAAGGAAAGAAATCAAATGTGTCAAGTGGCACCCTGGACAATTTCAGTTGGCAAACAGTATGACGAAGCGAGGAGCATCAGGGTGGCAGCTATTGTCTGTCATCCAGAGTGGCAATTTTGGAGACTTAAAATGTATGCTTGGGATGTGAAGTGCTAGTAACCTCTCCATCCCATGCATCTTCCCATGCCAAACTCTAGTCAATATATCTTTATTTTTATAGACATATAACATCACAGTTATGATCCGATATTATTGACTGTAATAATTTTCTCTATTATCGTTCCTTCACAGCATTGGAACATTTGTTGAATAAGCATGCTTCAGTTTTTCTTTATTTGTAGGGACGCTGATTGACTTTCTGGAGAAAAAACAAAAAGACAAAGTATCATTAGTGTTGATAGTTTATTAATATACATATGGAACACATCATATTATAATGACCGCTCCCTTGCGGTGAAGAGTGTGCGTAGTAACAAACATGGCGCCAACGTGACTCCAGAGCAACAGCGTGGTAAATTCAAGAGGAGGGAGGTGGACCATAGAAACGAAACTCAACCTCCACCGGCCACACAGGCGCCCAGACCCCAAACTGAACGACCATGACCATCTAGTTTACGTTCACATGCTGATGATGCGTATTGGGCTTGTCGTGGAGCAATTCCTGATAGGCACAAGGGTGGCCCTGCTGCTGAGCGTTTGCCAGCAGCAAGGGCCGCAGAGCAGGGGCGCCGTGCCGCTGCTCGTGCAGCCGCACAGGCAGCAGCACGTGCTCAGCCACAACATTCTTCGTCGTCCGAAGGGATCTATCTCGTTCCTCTTGCTCGTCATCAGAACGAGATAGATCCCTCAGAGGTGTTCGCAGACGCTCTCGGTCGCTATCTTGGAGGCCTCTTGTTCATTCTTCCTCTGGAGAACCTACAAGGGACCAAAGAGATGGTGGACGTGACCGTTCACGTTCCCCTGTGAGGTCGTCCACGTCCACTCCGTATGTCTCGGCAAGGTCATCACTTCCGGCCTCAAGTTCATTCACATCCATCTGTTCGTCCACATCTGTCCGTTCGTCCCTTTCCGTCCGTTTGTCCACGTCTGTCCTGTCACCAGCATTTTTGTCAGCAATGAAAGACTTCCTAAGTGACAACATTGGTTTCTCGTGACAGGTGACCTAGCATAGGAATTATATAGTTAAGAGGAAAAATATGGAGCAAAATGTCCAGAAAAGATGGTCATTCCATACTGTCTTTGATTGGAGTGGTCTCTTAAGACAGGGACAACTAATCGACATCCAGTCAATTAATTGATACACATCTTGGTGGACTTCATGTAGAGAGGGGTTATAATGGTTGATGCTTGTTATTGTATATATATATATATATAATGTGGCATCTAGTCAGTTTGTTTGCACATATGTATATATAATTCATATAAGTGTGTGTGTGTGTGTGTGTGTATACACAACTTATATATATATATATATATATATATATATATATATATATATATATATATATATATTATATAACTTGATGCAGCAACAAGTGCTTATGGTTGCATGCTTGTCTTACTGTGTTGAAGGACTTTGCATATGATGAAAACAAGCGGTCAGTTTGCAGGTTAAAAAGTATAACTTGAAGACCACTATGTCCAAATTATTCCTCGCATGTATTATAGTGTCAGTGGGGCTACTTTCAGGTGACCGTGGCAGCCGAGCTGGCCTGATTGTGTGCAAGAGTTTCCACTGGGTTTGGTGGCCCAAGCTGTTGTTCACTCGGAAGCCTACAGCCAGGGTCTGGTGCATTCATTGGCTGATTAACCAGCCCAGATGTCTGCAGCCACCCTGTTGTTTACAGGAACTAAAGTGTACTGTAGCCTACAAACATCCAGAGAAGGCCTGAACCCCATACAAGCCAGACAATATATGCCCCCAGACCTGCAGAAACTTGCAGCCATCCACCATATCCACATGTATGGCATTTGGTGTGCTGTTCTTGATGAACCTGTGGGACTCTTTAGATGTAAATTAAGGCAACTTATGTTTACCACACAGACATTCTGAGAGTTATTTTGTCTCAGTATGAGAGAACAGCCACCATGGAAATAAAGTGAAAGATGCATGTTAAACTGGCTTACATGTATATGCCTGTGGTCATATCCTGTTCCAGAAGTTCACACTAGAAATCAGAGAGTTGTAGTAGGACATGGTGCACCAAGTTTGAAGTTGACATGGTGCACCAAGTTTGCATGTTTATGTTGGAAACTTGACTGGAAGATCAATGTAAAGAACCATTAAACTGAAAACAATGAAGACTGTGATGTCAGTGATGCATTTGGGCCATTTCTATTTGAGAGAGGCTATGAAATGATGGAATTAAGTCTGACCATACTATATTAAATCCAGTAATTTTTTAGTTTTTTTAAATGGAGGCAAAACTACTATGCACTAAAAGTATTGGGGAAAGGTACAATGTGACCTCAATTATTCTGGAGATAACATGGATTACCAAGTACTGTGACAGCACTTCATAAAAATAATGCTGGTGTCCAACTATGTCAGTTTCATGTGGTAAAATCTGTTTTTCAATACACATTTAAGACTGAAGTATTGATGTACAATTTTATGTGCTTTATATATATATACACACACACACACACACACACAAACATAGGTACCATGTAAAGGTTTACAATTGGAATAATCGATATTCTTAAATAGTTCCTTAGCTATGTATATATAACTATATTTACAGGTCCTGTTGTACCTTGAAGTACAAATTTTATAATTATTTGTGTCACAAATTTGGCAACTGACAGAGGTGCCTAGAAAATAAGAATCTTGCAATGTTATCATGCACCCATGTGTGCAGAGACAATGACTTGCATTGTCAACCATCCTTTAGAGGGTCTCTGTCTGCATTGAAGTATTAGCCCATTATATACTTTTCAACAATTTTGAACTTTGCTTTATTTGTTAGTGTGACTGTGCAAAGTCCTGCACATGTGAGCAAATGGTGTTCAGTCATGGTGCTGATCCAGTTGAAGTTTCTATAGTTGCAAGAAGACATCTGTATTTGCTCAAAGGAAGTTTTCTCATCACAATTATAAAAGTAGAATTCATAATACAAACCTTTTTACCAGGGACCATTTGGCTGTTTCATTCATTTGGCTAAAGAAATTTCCAAATGCGTAATTTATTTCAACATGAATGGTAAGAGTTAGGTCAAATTCTGCAGTGACTACTGTTTCATTTCCTGATTTGTCTGCAAATTTTGAAGGCTATAGATTGGTGCCTATTTACAATGTACATAAATAGCTTTATGCTCCTCTCTGGTAACTTAGAAACAATTGTACAGACTGTCAAAAACCGTTGCACAGACTATAAAAAATTCCCTAAATTATACTGCTAATTTTTCAGATGTACCAACTTGTTAGTCACCAGATCTTAAAGTCTGATCATGTCCATCTGTAGATCCATTATGACTTTGTACCTTCTCAACTTGTTCAAAAATAAATGCATTGTTTTGCTTTTGTACATGTATAGATGTTCCCGTGGTGGTCCTTACAAAAGAAATGATGCAATAATGTGTGCATTTATGATTTTTATGTCTCCCGGTGGAAGCCGGGGGACATATTGTTTCTTCCTCTTCTTCTTCTTCTTCTTCTTGTTCAGGTTCTTCAACACTTGGTTTCTGTGCGATAAGTCTTGAAGAACTTGACAGAATTTGATGAAACTTGGTAGGATTATGTATCTAGGCAAGACCTAGGTTGGGATTGTATTTGGGTGACCTTGAGCGAATTCTCAAGGTCACAGGGTCACTTATGTGAAATTGGTTTCCGTTCGATAAGTCTTGAAGAACTTGATGGAATTTGATGAAACTTGGTAGGATTATGTATCTTAGCAAGACCTAGGTCGTGATTGTATTTGAATGACCTTGAGGGAATTCTCAAGGTCACAGGGTCACTTATGTGAAATTGGTTTCCGTTCGATAAGTCTTGAAGAACTTGATGGAATTTGATGAAACTTGGTAGGATTATGTATCTAGGCAAGACCTAGGTTGGGATTGTATTTGGGTGACCTTGAGCTAATTCTCAAGGTCACAGGGTCACTTATGTGAAATTGGTTTCCGTTCGATAAGTCTTGAAGAACTTGATGGAATTTGATGAAACTTGGTAGGATTATGTATCTTGGCAAGACCTAGTTTGGGATTGTATTTGGATGACCTTGAGCAAATTCTCAAGGTCACAGGGTCACTTATGTGAAATTGGTTTCCGTGCGATAACTCATGAAGAACTTGATGGAATTTGATGAAACTTGGTAGGATTATGTATCAAGGTAAGACCAATGTTGGGATTGTATTTGGATGACCTTGACCTAATTTTCAAGGTCACAGGGTCATTTATGTGAAATTGGTTTCTCTGCAATAAGTCTTGAAGAACTTGATGAAAATTGCTATAGTAATGTATCTAGGTGAGAGCTAAAATAGGATTGTAATTTTCAAGCAAACTTGGTCATTTGTAATTTGTTATCACCTGTAGCTTATTCAAAGACGTCAGTGTTCCACCGGGAGACATTTGATTTTCTGTTGGAAAATCAGTCTGTTCTAGTTTTAATCTAATTTTTTGCAAATAGTTTGAAGAACCACCTGGCTAATTGCAACATCAGCCACTTGGCCAATTGCTTTGACATTGTGTACAAGGTAATCTGGGGTCAGGTAAATCGCATTTTGGCCACTAAGAGGTACTGGGATTTTTTATTCTATTTTTTTTTTTTAAGTTTGTAAGTGTTAAACCTTAAAGTGCTGATTTAAGATTGAGTCAATAGCTTTCCTTGGGACACTATTGCGCGCATAGTGTCCCAACGAAAGCTACTGAGTAAGACTACTTTTTGCTTTAGACTAGGCTTTGCTGGTATTTGAATAAAAGGTATTTTCACAAGAATTTGAAACTTTTAATAAAGGTAATGAGAAAACTATTATAGCCACGATGAGCACTGTAAGGGCTACATCTATTTTGACTTCTTACAGAACTTGCTTTAAATTTTGTCACTGGAGGTGATCGAAGTTTACAAAAGTGATGAGGATATTTTAATTTTTTATTGAGCTATATCAAACTTTGGGATCATATCAATAACTACCACTGTATATGCATCAAGCAATACAGTGTGTTTTGCAATATTGCCAAAATGGTTGTAATGAATGATTTTAGACATTGCTCAGGTAGATCTGTATCTTTGCAAAGGAAATGATCATGCAATCATTTTGATTTTTAGGAATTTTTCTTGTTTGAACGTATTTTAAATATCGATTACTTTGATATTGTATACAGGGTTACCTGGGGTCATTGGCCACCAACATGGTGATCTCAATTGTCTGGTTTTTTGTCCTGTAAGCAGCCTTCACTATTGCCTAAAATGGATGGCTGCACCTTATGACCACCCATGTGCTAATTTGCTGATAGTTTCTTTTAAATCCCCTGCCTGGTCCTATATAGGCCCATGGTTACCATTAAATATAAATAGGACAGTGCATGTGGGGTTTGTGTTACTTTTGACCTTGACTAACATTTGAAGGTCAAACTCTCATATTGGCGTGATATCAAACTATTCATCAACTGCAGTGGTCCCCCTGTTACGAGGCCACCCCCTCTACAAAGGCCACTTCTCCATGCAGCAAGTATGGCATTTTCAATGTAAATTACCCCTAAAGAGAGGCCACCCCTCTTATTAGGCCACTTTTCCAGTGCATTTGGGGTGGCCTTATAAGAGGGGGACCACTGTATTGGCAAACACAAATGCAGTGTATAAGCACATGACAAAATCTGCATTTGGAGAAGCAGATTTCAGTCAGCAGAGCACAGGGCATCCTGGTTTGGTTTTTAATTTCCTTAATATTTAAACCGTAGTCCATAAACCATGGCTCAATATAAGAAAAAGCCCCAATAAGATTTGGACAGATGACGAGGCCATACCATGCAGGTCCTTTATCATTGTCTTGTGTCTAAGGTGCCTTGTTTTGAGTTTATGAATCTCAATTTTGTACAATTTTGCAGATTCAATTTTGTACAATTTTTGCAACATATTGTAAGTCATTTGAGTACAGAGATCATACTTTGTTTCTGTTGACTGCACTATGAAATCTCATAATTGTGAGCTGTCAAGCACATACCATTAGGTCTCCTTGCCAGTAAAATGTCAGGAATTTGTCTTCTGCAGACATTGAAGTTTCAGGTATTTCTTTGTATTGATGTCAAGATTTTTTCTGCGGTTGAAGATTGCATATATCCAATGTTGGGTTCTGGGAATTGCTTTCTCGCCACTGGACTGTATGGAAGGAATTTATGAATGGCATTTTATGAATTTAAATACTCATTTTATTTATTTGCTTGCTTGCATACATTACTTTGCTTACCTATTTATTGCCACATAAAGATTGGATATCATGTTTAGTTTTCGTAGACAAATCTTACCATTTTAAGAATCAAGCAATTAACTAGGACATCATTGACAACTGTGACAGTTGGCCACTGCAGCATGGATGTCAAATGTGAATGTTTGCCATACGTGTTAGCTTTACAGCAAACAAGGATTTGTGAGATGTGCACCATCTAGATGTACAGTTAAAAGCCTGTTGTCCAGTGGAACCTGGGACATAGGTCTCTGTTTCCACAGGCAAACTGAGGCTTGTTTGTACCATGCAACTTAAGTCAAATGATGTGATTATGAAGATTAATTAAAAAAACACCATTCTCGTTTGTATACTGGGACGATCAATACAGGAAGTCGTAGTCCCAGCAGTGTGAGGCTTGAATGTGATGAAGGATTGGTGTATACGTACAACGTATAGCCATTGGTGTATGCTAACACTGTGGTATATTTAAGACAGGTAGCACCACATGGTTTGTGCACTTAAGCTTCAGCACAGACATTAACATGCAGTTAGTTCATTGCTGATGTATACACCTGTATGAACACCCTTGCTGCAGTGGAATAATTTCATTCCAAATAAACTTTTGCTCAAAAAGTCTGGATCATTTGAGAAAGAACACATTTTCCAATCTATTTTACTGGGATATTTTTGTATCGTTCAGGGTGGCAAAGTGTGTTGTTCAAGCTTTTTGGAAGAAAATTTTGTTGCAGAAGTTGGGTGGGAGATCTTTCTCACAGGAAGTGTACTTTAACAAGGATAGCTTTGTTATGAAATTAAAATATTGAGTTGAGTACTTTGGTCATAGTTAAAAGCTTTGCCTTGGTGAGTGACTGCAGCACCATTATTGAAATATCTGCATGTTTTTGTTGCCTACATATAACTATTGATTGGCAAGATAGTGTTCCACTTGGAAAATGGTTTCTGGTGTCTGGTACAGTGCAGGCACTGTGGATGTCTGGCCTGCCACTTTACTCTCGTCTTGGAAGAAATGTTCTTATCATAACCACTAGAGTGCAGCACTGTTTGTAGTAGGTAATCAACAGTGCTGATAATGGTTGAGAATGAATGCGTTTTTAGTGGTTGCATGAGGCCAACCTTCATTCTCTTCCCACTGTTTATTTCTTATGTTACTTGTTACATCACTCATGTCAGCAACCATAAACTGCTTTGAGTGTGGGTCAATCTGATTGAAAAAGCTGCACTGGATAAACAAGGGGCACAGCAGTACAATTGTCAACAAATTTACCTGGCAGTTCTTTAAACCCTGAAAAGATAAGGGTGTGCATGTATGATTGCTTCAAGAATGTGATGCATGGCATGTACAGTTGCATTTGTATGCAGTCAGCTGCCAAGAATACTGTGAATGCAACTTTGGGATCATCACAGTAACTACCACTGTATATACATAAAACAGTACAGTGTGTTTTACAATATTGCCAAAATGGTTGTATGGAATGTTTTTATTTTAGACATTGCTCACTGACAGTTAGACCTCTTTGCAGAGAAAATGATTCTTCAATCATTTTTATGTTTTGGAATATTTTTTTTTTGGGGGGGGGGGGTTTCAATGTTTTAAAAGTTTTGGTGTAAGAGCTGCTGGGCCAATTGCATGTACTTTGATAATATGTGCAGGGTTACCTGGGACGACTTCCATGCCCATCAGCATGTTGACACACATCACTTGGTTTTCTGTGTCCCTAGCAGCCTTTACGATTGCCCAAAATTGATGGCTGCTCCTTATGACCACCCATGTGCTAATTTGTAGACACAATTTCTTTCATCACTCAGGACCTTGGTCCTAGCTGTAGGCCTGTGGTTACCATCGAACAGAAATAGGACAATACATATGGGGTTTCTGTGTTAATTTTGACCTTGAGTGACATTGGAAGGTCAAATTGACATCTTGGCTATAATCAACTTTTTGTCAAGTATTGGCAAACACAAATCAGTGTATGGACATGACAAATATCTGCACTCAGGGAAGCCGCAGATTCCAGTCAGCAGTGCTTAATATTTTAGTAATATTAAAACCATAGTCGATGTTTCAATATAAAAGGTCAGATTTGGACAGATATGACAAGGCCATACCACATGGATCCTTTATCATTGTCTTGATTCTAGTTGAACATGTACAGTGTTTTATGAATCGCGTTAATTTTATTTCATTTTGCAACATATTTTAAGTCAATTGAATATGGAGATCATAATTTGTTTCTCTTGACTGCAGTGTGGAAAAATCGTTACTGTGAGATGTCAAGCACATACCATTGGGTCTCCTTGCCAGTAAAATTTTAGAAATCTTGTCTTCTGCAGTGATGGAAGTTTCAGGGTTGTTTTTTTTTTTATCTAATGACTTTTCCTTTTGTTGAAGACAACATATATCCAATGTTTGGTTCTTCCATTGTCTGAACTGCCTTCTCACCAGTGAAAAGGTATGGACGGAATTTTATGAATTTAAACACTTTTTATTTGTTTGCTTACTTTTACTTTATTGCCAGATAAAGATTGGATATCATGTTTCATTTTCATAGACTGATCTTGCATTAAAAGAATTAAGTGATTAACTAGGATGTCATTGACAACTGCGACAGTTGGCCACTGCAGCATGGATGTCAGATATGAATGGCTGTGGTATATGTATGCTTTATAGCAAACAAGGACTTGAACAACTTGTCTATTTGCACCATCCAGATGTACACTTTTTTGCTATCAGCTAAAACAGCCTGTTGTTCAATGGAATTTGGGACACGGGTCTCTGGTTCCATAGGCAAACTGAAGCTTGTGTTTGTACCATGCAAGTTGAATAATGTAATTACAAAGATTAATTACTTATGACAACCTCATTCTTGTTTGTATAGTTGGACTGATCAATACAGAAAGTTGCAGTCCATCATTATGAGGCTTGAATGTGATAAAAGTATGGGTGTACATATAAAAGGTATAGCCATTGGTCAATGTTCACAGTACTTTAAGACTGGTAGCAGCACATGGTTTGTGCACTTAAGTTTCAGCATAGACATTAACATGCAGTTACCGTTCATTGCTGATATATACACTTGTATGAACACCCTTGCTGCAGTGCAATAGTTGAATTCCAAATTCCAAATTTTGCTCTAAAAGTCTGGATCATTCATGAGAAAGAACACTTTTTCCAATCTATTTAACTGGCATTTTATTTTTGTATCATTCATGGTTGCAGTGTGTTGTTCCAAGCTTTTTTGAAAGAAAATTTTGTTGCAGAAGTTGGCTGGGAGATCTCGTTTACAAGACACTTTAACAAGGATAGATTTGTCATAAAATTGAGTACTTCAGTCACATTTTAAAGCGTTGCCTTGGTGTTAGACTGCAGCACCATTATTGAAATATTTGTTCCCAACATAATTATTACTATTGATTGGCAAGATGATGTTCCACTGGGAAATGGTTTCTAGTTAATACTGGTGTCATAATTCCATAGTAGGTACAGAGCATGCTGTATGTATGTCTGGCCTGGCTCATCTTGGAAGAAATGTTCCTATCATGACCACCAGGGAGCAGCACTGTTTGTAGCAGGTACAGTGCATACCTGGCCTGCCATATTATTGTATCTCTTTGATGAAATGTTTGTATTGTGACCACTAGAGTGCAGCACTGTTAGTGGCAGGTAATCAACAGTGCTGATAACAGTTGAGAATGAAAGTGTTTCAGTGGTTGCATGAGGAAAACTTTCATTCTTGTAACAGCCACAGCAGTACAATTGTCAACAAATTTACACGGCAGTTCTTTAAACCCTGAAGAGACAAGGGTGTGCATGTATGATAGCTTCCAAGTACGTAATTCATGATATGTACAGCTGCATCTGTATGCAGTCAGCTGGCAAGAGTAAATATTTTATATGTATGATGAAAACAAACTGACCATTCAGTACTTTGCTGATTAGGACATGTCATCTTTTCATTTTATAAATTGAATAAAATGCATTAAATGTTGTTGTGTTGTATATTGGCCACTGCTGGTGAAATATGGCTTGCATGAGTGAAAGTTTTAAGGCCCAGGACTTAAGCTTGTATGGACAAGTTGTAGCTCTTGTCTTGTAAATGTGGAAAATGGAAAGTGAAATTTGGATGCATTGGTATATTAAGAGATAATTTATTAAAAATACTTTGAAGTGTGTGAAAATTTAAATGGCAAAAAAAAATAAAATACAAAAGTTCAGCGTAAAATTCTTAAGGTGACTGAGGGTTCGCGACTTTGTGAACTACCCTAGCCATATTTAGGTAGTGAACTAGCATGAAGCTAATTGAAAGTTGCTCACAAAAATCTGCAATGCCAATGGGGGCCATTTGCAAAAAAAAAAAAGTTTCTCTAACATTAGTTCTGACCATTATGCATGCTGCCTCTGGGCAATTGGGAGAAAATGTTGAAGTTGCAGAAATATTTACAAAATTCTTTGTGTGGTGTTGTTACTACAAAGTTCTTGACCCAGTCAATTTTTTATTTTGAACGGAGACCATTTTGGCACAATACAAGTGTGATAATCTGGGGGTATTTTGCTCCAGCTTTTGACTCCACCCATGTGGGGCATTGCAGGCAAAAGCAAAGCCAGGAAGACTCTTTACACCACAAAACTTCACTAAATTGTTTAGAGCAAAAATGCTAGGCACTGGGTAGGCACAAATATTTTGACTGAATACTTCAAAGATTATGCCTTGCAGGTGCAGGTTGCCATAGTGTTTTTGTCTTTGGAGGAGTCCTACTCCGCATATCAAAAAGACTCCATTTATGGCCTTCTCCCCCTCTCTCCCCTACCAGGATTACATAAGCCAAGTCTCTTATCTCTACCCAGCCCAGAGACTGGCTGATTGAGGTCAAAGGCTATTAAATACAGGAAGTGCCCTTCCTCCATTTAACTTTACATTTACTCTCTGAGGAGAAAATGTAGGATTAAACAAGGAAAATAGTGTGACAAAAAAACTGACATTTCGGTCTGGTGCTGCATCCTGATGTTTTGTGTGGTAACCAATTTGTATATCAAACCTCTGGTCATGTATCTAATTATATTTTGCAAATGAAACTACCCATTTTCTCTGAGCCTCCATTACAAGAATAGAATACTACAGAACTTCTTTGCTTTCAAAATGTCTTGATTATGTGTTTTGTTTTGTTTAAAAATTTATTGGGAAGGGTCTTTTGAAAAATGATTTATGTCCTTTTTGCAACCCCCCCCCACCATAACACTATGTAGAGGTTTGCACCTTGTCCATCTGCTGCCCCTCCCCCCCGAAAAAAAGAGTCTGGGCCATATTACCACTACCTCATTAGGTCACTGATCTTGACCTTTGCCCTGACTCTGTATAGTTTCGGCTCGCATGGGTCCCATAGGACTGGTCAAAACGTACCCAAGTCAACACACACCCTGGTCAAAACATACCCTGGTACGTTTTGACTCGTCAAAATGTACACAAGTCAAACGTACCCACTTTCCACAACAGTACTCCATTCTTGTAAGCTCCCTATTTATTACATAATACTGGATGCATCGTAAAATCTGTGCCTTCAAAAGTTGTAAATGTTGAATGATACAACTTTGTTCCTTGGGTACTTCACATTCCTTTTAGCTTATGGCTGGACGGAAGTTTCAAAGTCCAAATGACCTTAACCTTTGACCTTTAGATGTCTCGTGTAAATTACAAACATGTACAGTGTTACAATACCTACAATTTAAGCCCTGCATGAGCCAAATCAGATGAAAATTTACCAAGTTATGGCTAGATGAAACTTTCAAAGGGCCAAATGACCTTCACCTTTGACCTCTATAGGTTATATGTTAATTACAAAAATGTGAAGCGTTGCAATAGCTACCATTTGAGTACAAATGATTCAAAATTGGATGGAAATTGGCTGAGTTATGACTGGATGAGAATTTCGAAGGTCCAAATGACCTTGACCTTTGCCCTTTAGAGGTCATATGTATATTACAAAATTGAGCAGTGTTACAGTAGCTATAATGTGAGCCCAACATGATTAAAATTGGATAAAAACTGACTGAGTTATGGCTAAAAGAAATTTCAAAGGTCCAAATGACCTTGACATTTAGAAGTCATATGTAACTGACAAATATGTGCAATGTCACAACACCTACAATTTGAGCCCAACATAATCAAAATTGGATAAAATTTTACCAAGTTATGGCTAGATAAAAATTGACAGGTCCAAATGATCTCAACCTTTGACCTTTACAGGTCACATATAAATTACAAACCTGTGCAGTGTTACAATAGCTACAATTTGAATCCAAGATTATCAAAATTGGATAAAAATTGACCTTTTTCTTGCTAGATGAAAATTTCAAAGGTCCAATTGACCTTGACCTTTGGAGGTCACATGTAAATGGCAAAAATGTGCAGTGTTACAAAAGCTACAATTAGAGTCCAACATGATCAAAATTGGATAAAAATTGACCCGAGTTATGGCTAGATGAAAATCTCAAAGGTCCAAATGACCTAGATCTTTGACCTTTACAGGTCACATGTATATTACAAAAAATGTGCATTGTATTGCATGTAAATTGCAAAAATGTACAGTGTTACAATACCCACAATTTAAGTCCAATATCATTAGAATTGGATGGCAATTGGCTGAGTTACAGCTGAGTGAAACTCAAATGAAATGTCGGACAAATTTGCCAGTAAAGAAAGAAAGAGAGAGAGAGAGATAGAAAGAAAGAAAGAAAGAAAGAGAGAAAAACAGTATGTCTGTGTTGGCACACAGACATAATGAGTGAAACTTTCAAAGGTCAAGATGACCTTTGACCTTTAGGGTCAAATGTTATTTCCAAAATATGCAGTGTTGCAATAGCTACAATTTGAGCCCAACATGATCAAAATTGGATAAAAAAATTGACCATGTTATACCCAGAAGAAAGTGAACCTTGACCTTTAAAATGATATTTGACCTAAAATTGGTCTTTGACCTTGATGTGACCTTTGACCTTGACATTTGAGATGACCTTTGCCTTGCTATGATCAAACTCCTATATACTTGGAACTATATCTACTATGGTAAACAAGATATTGAAGATTTAAAACTTTAATTAACCCTCATTTACATAATTTTGAAAAGTATAACCTCTCATTATAAAAAAGCAAGACTTCAAGAATGTGCAGTGTTACAATAGCTACAATTTGAACCCAACATGATCAAAATTGGATAAAAATTGACCAAGTTATGGCTAGAAGAAAGCCAGCATTGAAAATGTTCTTTGACCTTGAAATGACCTCAACCTGAAGTGGTCCTTGACCTTTAAAATGACATTTTGACCTAAAACTGACCTGTGACCTTGACATGACCTTGACATTTGAGATGACCTTTGCCTTGATATGATCGAACTCCAATACACTGGGAACTACATCTATAATAGTATATAAGATATTGAAGATTTGAAACTTTAATTAGCCCTCATTTGCATAATTTTGAAAAGCATGACCTCTCATTATAAAAAGGCCTGACTTCATCCACAGAAGTATAATTGTGCCAAGTTTGGCGTTTCTACGTATAATACTTTTCAAATGATTCGGACAAATTTGCCTGTAAAGAAAGAAAGAATTCCTAGAAAAACAGTATGTCTGTGTTGGCACACAGACATAGATATTCTGAAATACTGGCCAGCAGGGAGAATTAGAGGCCTCCAGTATATGTTGGTACTCAAAAGAGAATATACCCCAGTGCAGAACTAGGAAAGATGATTTGCCCTTATGTTTGTTCTTTTTCCTTCTTTTGTTGAGTAAGTCATATACATTATCATTCTCTGCTTTTTGATCTATGTTCCTTTCACATCCATTATTCAACCCATAAGGATATAATGTTCGGAGTTCCTTCATCCAAAATGTTTCCCTGTTCCTTCGCAATCCTGCTGTTTCCTTATTCATCTTTCCATCTGAGTATTTTCCTGGTTGTTTTATAGTTTCAATAATTTGGACTTTAAATGTTTTGTTCTTGCAAAGTCCACTAGTGAAGTGATCCACCAGAACCGTTGAATTGCATCCTTTGTTAGGGTGTCTTATTCTATTCCTATGATCATTGAATCTTTTGTTCAATTTTTGGTTGGTTTCACCGAAATACTGACTAGAGCAATTATCACAAGTAATCAGATAAACCAAATTATCTGTATTGCACGCAAGTTTTTTACTCTTGTAGTTTTTAGTTCTGTAAGTTCTATGTGTAACAGTACTTGTAAACTTATTGATTTCCATGAATTCTTGGCAAAGCTTACAGTTAGGTTTTTGGCAAGCTTTAACCATTTCCACCCCATGGTCCCCAGCAAAAGGTCCCAGATTACCTCCTAAATCATTATTTGTTCCCTCTTCTTCGGCGTTAGCCTGGTGAAACACATGAAATGCACATGGACTTCTCTACTATGATACACTTATGTAGAAAAACATGACCCATATTCATAAATATCAAACCCAACAATGACAGCAAAGAGATTCCACAGTTACCAAAGCATCAACATTCATCTTCCAATAGCAATGTGAAGAAACAAGTTTCACTCCCAACTTGAGACAGGCAGTCACCCACTAAAGGCAACTGGTGGTTTTAAACTGGTCCTCTTAACCTTGGAAATATTCTTCATTAAATATATGTACAGGCCCAACCATTCAAAATCCAAATTTTATTACTTCTGCAAAAGATAAAGGAGAATTGGTTGGCCTATAATTTTTTTGGTTCTTCGGACTAGTTCGTCAGCAGAGTTTATAGCAAAAGTAGAAAGTAGGCCTCTATCGTTTTTGTGATATCTATGAATCTGCAATATTATCTAAATAATAAGTTCTACAAGTCCCTCACCATACAATTGAAGTTCAGTAAATGTTGTCAGTTGTCCTGTGACCTTGGGAATGAGGTCAAGGTCCAAAAATCAAGGGAGCATGACCTCTTGCACATAATAGGTCAACACTTCTAAAAGGTACATCACTGCTACCTTTGACACAAATTTGGCCAAAGTAAAAACCATTTAAAGAAAATTTCCATGTTAAACTTTCCTTTCAAAACTATCTTTCTTGAAAAGTTTTTAAATAAAAATTTTAAACTAGAGGATTGCATGTGCTGTCCCAAGAACCCATGGTTTAACTGAACAGACCTATGTTGAGCTTTAGCTGAGTGCATATGGCATTTAAAAGAATTTCCAAGACAGACGACTGAGACACTTAAAGCTCAGTCTGACTAGCAAGTCAGCTGAGCTAAAAATTGCAGTGCCATCTGGTGAACAAATTAAGAACTATGAGTTCCTAGGAGTGTTCCTGTGTGATATCGAAGCAATTGGGTTAGATTTTTTTTAGATTTGCCCAAAAACAAGAACAAAAAAAATCCTAGCAAATCCCAAAATTCACTGAAGCAAAACCATTTGAACAAACCTGGTAGATATCTACCCAAAGAAATTTGGCCACCAAGTCTGAAGTGAATCTGTTTGGCGGTTTCAGAGAAGAAGTAAAAAATGTGAATTAGCATTAGAATGCCCACTGACTTGCGTTGTAGGAATCAATCGGAAAGTTGCATTTCCCAGTAAGTACCCCAATTGAAAAAAATCATTAAAAATTAGGAATTTACAGCAGTGCACATGGTGAACACCTTTGTTTGACCCTGGCACAAGGAACATATCCAACAAGTTTCAGCTAAATCTGAGTGACGGTTCTTCTGCAGAAGTCAAACATAGCAAAAAACACACCAAAAATTAAAAAATAGCAAAATAAAAAAATTGCAGCACCACGTGGTGAACACATTAAGAACTAGAACAGGCTGATTTTCCAACAGAAAATCAAATGTCTCCCCGTGCGCCCTTACTATTGTCTCCCTTATTTTTATAAATAGGCATACCAATACCAATGATCTACAGATATGGTGAAGGTACCCTCTTGATTGACATTTCAAAATGTTGATTTTTGATGAAATGCCCACGTGCCCTTGAAAAATAGGTCAAGGTCATACATTTGCAGTTACAAGCAAGGTCTTACAAGTCTAACATTGAAACATAATCACACAAAATGTCAACTTCTTTAAGACAAATCTTTCTCGGGTGCATCTGCAATGATTTTTAAAAAGTGGCCATGTGACCTTGAAAATAGGTCAAGGTCATCCATCTACAATCCCAACCTCCTAAGTCAAATCCTTGCGGAGTTGTTGCATGCGTGTCAATTTAAGATGACATGCCCACATCACCTTGAAAAATAGGTCGTCACCCATCTGCAATACCAAGCAAGGTTTTATGTAGGAACATCTTCACAAAAATTTCAACTTCCCAGGTCAAATCTTTCTTGAGTTATCGCGTCCACAGCGAAGGAGGAGGAGGAGGAGGAGGAGGAGGAGGAGGAGGAGGAGGAGGAGGAGGAGGAGGAGGAGGGGAAGGAGGAGGAGGAGGAGGAGGAGGAGGAGGAGGAGGAGGAGGAGGAGGAGAAGGAGAAGGAGAAGGAGAGAAGAAGAGGAGGAGGAGGAGGAGGAGGAGGAGGAGGAGGAGGAGGAGGAGGAGGAGGAGGAGGAGGAGGAGGAGGAGGAGGAGGAGGAGGAGGAGGAGAAGAAGAAGAAGAAGAAGAAGAAGAAGAAGAAGAAGAAGAAGAAGAAGAAGAAGAAGAAGAAGAAGAAGAAGAAGAAGAAGAAGAAGAAGAAGAAGAAGAAGAAGAAGAAGAAGAAGAAGAAGAAGAAGAAGAAGAAGAAGAAGAAGAAGAAGAAGAAGAAGAAGCTTGCACGGGGAGACATAACTAGGAGTCTCTAGGAGTGTTCCTGTAAGATATCAAAGCAATTGGGAGAGTGTTATTGGAGAAGGAAGATTTTTCAAGATTTGCCCCAAAAAAGAACAAAAAAGCTCATGAAAAAATACAAAAATCAATGAAGCCTTACAATTTGGACAAACTTGGTAGACTCACTTTAGGTACACTGCCACCAAGTTTGAAGTGAAGCATTACCATTTGAACACAACTTGTGGAGACCCACCAAGTGTCAAGAGGATCTGGCCCATTGCTTTAGAGAAGTCAAAACGTGAAAATGTAAATGGACTATGACAACCACCAATGGATGGACAGATGGATGGATAACAGACCATCTTATAAATTCAGCTGAATGAGAAGTCAAGTGAGCTAAAAGTTCACAAAGAGACAAAAATACGGTGCCACTTGTTGACGAAATTCCGGTCAAAGGGTCCCCAAAAGTGTCCCAATTTCACAGCAACTGGTCATGTGGTTTTGTTGGACCTTTTAAAGATTTTGCCAAAAAACAAAAAAACACAACTTTTCTTCATATATTCATCATGTTTCTATTGCGGCAACAAAAATTGTTAACAATATAGATTTTAAAACGTATGGAAAGTCAATATACAATCTGTACGTGGTCAATAGAAAAACAATATATGCAGCAAGAAGTCAATGCAAAATATGCAAAAAGTCAACATTCAATCTGCAATAAGACAATATATATCACAAGACAGTCTGCAAATGATAATAAAGAGTGCAAAATGTATTAACATACTCGTACAGGACCTTGACAGGTAATATGAATGTACATTTATCAAGATGAATCATGTTTAGTTCACAGAAACAATTCATTAATATATATCACACTGCGTGAAAATATCCTGCATTCATTGTGCTTAGTAGATGAAAGAAGTATAACATTGTGACACTTTTCACAAACATCAGAAGTATCCAAAATCGGTTAATGCTGATTTTTTAAAACTGGCATGGAGAGACTCATTACTTGCCTTTTTTCCTCTTAAAATTACAAGAAGCCCGATTATCAAATGCTGTCTGCTTCATAAAACTTTATCAGAACAGCATGCCCTAGATCCAAGTTTTCATTAGTACAGATTGGCACTTAGTTCCCACCAAATTCACACTTCACTGGCTAAAGGTTTACATTTGGTCTTTACCAGTTTACATTGGTATGAAAAGTGACAAGCTCAAGCCTACATGTATGCATCGGCTGAATCCGTTTTACTAGGTCCTGCAGGAAAACAAATAAAATCCTAGCTTCCAATGGTCTCATCCTCTAACCTTCTGCTGCAGTACTAGAGCACATGTAATTTTCTTTAACCATCAGGGGCCTATATGCTGCTTATCTATCTTACTTTTCCATGTAAAAAAGGAAGTGTCTAGTGTTTAAAATGTTGTCTATTGCTGTAATTTCATCTTTTTCTGCTATTCAATCAGTTACTGGTTCCTTCTGCACATAACCTTGGTGCATCGCATCCACAGTACACCAAGAAAAGTCAACATGTGGAAGCAAAGTTTGAGGGACCTTTGTGCATCTGCAACCATTGGTCAGCAACTCAGTGTGTTGGATGAAAGATGTACATATCCCAAAATTCAAATGCAATCAGAGATTGCATCATTTATAATCTTGCTGACCACAAGTCTCATTTTGGAATGACTTCAGTCAATGAAAATAGGTGATCACTGTGACCCAGATACTTGACTTAATGTCCTAATTTTGTTTCATGACACAACTTAAGGTCAAGATATATGTGGGCGTGAATTTTCATTTCAGGAAGTTAAATAGTCAAGGAATTACAGCCCAAACATGATTTTACAAGAATATGTCACTGTGACCCAACTACTTTACCTGGTGCTCTACTCTTGTTGCATGACACACCTTTCTGCCAAAATGCACCTGTGTGTAAAGTTTCATTAATCTAAGTGGAAGGACAAGCCAATTACAGCCCAGACAGGAATAGTGGACAGACAGACATGAGGACACATAATACTTGACCTACTTTCGTAACATGACACACCTTTGGGTCAAGATGTGTGTGTGTGTGTGTGAAATTTCACGAAACCAACTGAGTAAAGGAATTACAGTCCCAACATTTTACCAGGCTATATCACTGTGACCCAGACATTTGACCTAGTGACCTACTTTTGTTGCATGACACACTCTAATGTCCATATGCACCTGTTTATTAAGTTTCATTAATCTGAGTTGAAGGACAAGCAAATTATAGCCTGGACATGAACAACTGTATTACAACTTTACAGAAAGGCCTAACCATGACCCAGATACTTGACCTAGTGACCTACTTTTGTTCGATGACACACCTTTGGGTCAACATATGTGTGTGTGAAGTTTTATGAAATTAACTTAATGGATAAACATGCATATAAAACCTTTTACAGGAAAAACTCAGATTCTACATAATATTGTCAGAAAATTAAAGTCAATTTAAGGGTCATTAATAGAAAAAACATTAGGGTATTGATGTGCCAATTTTGAATATGTTAAACCATCACAATTTATACATGTACATGTCAAACCACACCCCATATCACACATACATGGATCACAGAATGAAATAAAGAATACCTAGTCCCACTGTAATAAATTGAAATGATACCTGTACCATTTTGTATTTGTATTCACTGAAATGTAACTCAGGGAATTTCATTTTGAGTTACTTAACTCCCAATTTGGTTCCTGGTGTATCATCATTATCTCAACTGAATAAAGGGTATGTAGTCTAATTGCAACAACATTGGCAATGCAAGTTATACCCCATCACTTACTCTGTAAAGACAAGTCAGTTCACCAGACTTCACTATTTAGCAGAATTTTACAGCCACGCAACTAAATGCCAGATAGTACATCCAAATGAATTTCTCGTGGGTTCATCAGGGCAGTGAAAAGTTATGATGCATGCAGGGAATGACATATCAAACTTTACATCGCATTTTGAAAATGAAAAAACATGGTGTTGCTAGTCCAATTAAAACTGAATCAAAGATTCCTGTAGACATATGCCTCCCTTGCGGAAGTTGCACTATCACTCTGACCTAGATACTTAACCTATATAGTGCCCAATTTTTATGACACATGTACACCCTTGTATCCAAATACACATGATTCTAAGTTACAAGACAACAGCCTTACAGTCCGGACACAGTGTCATGGACAAATGGATGGATGCAAAGCAAGCAAGGAAATTTGTTTACTATCTATCCCTGATCCAGTACGAAGGGGGCACAATTTTCTATGGATAAACCACTTTGACCAAGATACTTGACCTAGTGACCTACTTTTCTCATATGCCACACCCTTGGAACAAGTAACAACTGTATTATATTTTACATATCATAAATATATAAGAAGAACTAGAAAAGTGTCCAATTAAAGAACACACATGTCCCCACCAGCACATAAGAGTAGCATGTGATTGGCGTAAGACTTCAAACATATTGTGAAATTTACACAGGGATAATAATGATTCATACATAACTTTTCACCTACTGATTGTTATTCCTAAAAAAAAAATTCATGGCTATACCTGAAAAACTTATGAGCTACACTTGGCACAACTTTGACAAGAACCAATACTCAATTTCCTGGAGTTGTCAGTTTCACTAAGTTATATAATGATATCAACAAAGGATAATTATGCCAAGAGACAAACAAAACCCATGGGGAACAGCTCCACATATTGATTTATATTCCCATGAAACTTCATACCTGTACCTCAAACATTTTGTGAAGTACACATGCCAAAAGCTTGACATCAGCCAACCTTTCACTGAATTGACATTTTCTCAAAGTTAATTGATGAAAAATGAACAGAGTTTAATTAACCCAAGAGATAAAAAAACAAGGTGTACATCTTCATATGTTGATTGATTATTCTATCAGGTCCCACAGCTGTATATAATAAAAAAGTTCTTGCGATACATGTAACACAAATCTGACAAGCCTACGTTGAGTCGTTTCCATAAATTAATGATTAATTCATGTAGAACGATAAATCCAAAGGCAAATAAAACTCCAGGCGCACATCTTTATCTGTTGACATATTTCCACCAAGTTTCATAGGTGTACCTCAAATACTTTTGAGATATATGCAACACAAATGTGACCAGTCTAATGTATCAAATCAAGATTTTCTCTAAGTTAATTAATGATTAGTTTACACAGCAAAACTAATCCAAGAGAGAAACAAAATTCCAGGTGCGCACCTTCATATATTTGATTGATGTTTCCAAAGTTTCATGGTTGAGCCTCAAACAAATTTTTGCCATACATGCGACACAAATGTGATGATTTTAATGTTGGATGGGCAGATGGACGGAGCGGCCGACAAGGGCAAATCTATATGCCACCTCCCCCTAAATGTTCTGCTGTTTTAGATGACTAACGCTGTGACCCATATACTTGACCCAGTCCAAATTTTGATACACAATGCACCAATAGGTTAAGATATACTTCATTAAGTCATAGTTATCATATCCAGGCTACAGTTCCTTGCATCTGTGAGTGTGGCATATATGTCACTGGAAACGCGATACTTGACCTAGTGACCTACTTTTCATGGATGACACACCCTTTTCTCCAAATACACACGTATGGCATGTTTCATGTTTCCAAGCTTAATGACAATAGTTATAGCCTGGAGAAAAACTGTTACGGACACATGCACATGCACACATACAGAAAGTGATTACTACATGCCCCTCATTAGAGGGCAGGGGGTAGCACAAGTATATCAAAGCAACTCCTGTAAATATAGTTAAATGCATTAACTTAATTGTGTTAACAAAATATTCTTACTTGAATCAAACAAACTGCCACATTGTAATATATAAATAAATATAGAAATAAAAAATTCATTTGAACCGTAGCATACTGCCTTCTTGTGCTTCCAACTACTTATAACTTACCAATTGCCACGTTTTTGGGCCCCACTGACTGACAAGAAATTGTTCTCGGAGAAATGTGGCAATCCTGTGCTCACCTGCTGTATGTACTGATTTTGGTTGTATGCATGTACATGATAGGTTGCACAGGTACAGGTACTATAGAGTGCATTTCAATCATACATGATGGTTGTGCAAGTGCCAGTGTGCATTTTTATCATACATCATGCACTGTAGGACTGCCATGCAGCTTGCATTTCAATCATCAGTTAAAAACATGATGGTTGTCCATGTATACATGTTGTGGAGCTTTTTGTGCAAACATATGATCAAAGAAATATCTATTCAACACTAGAAATATATCCACTTGCAAGCGATCAGAGAGAAAGCCTCCCCAGTATCCACCCTCCCTTTTTTCCCCACAAATTTTACCCTAACTCATTAATATTGTGAATGGTGATCTATAACAGGCATCTTTCGGTTATAACAGTGAGTCATAATCATGACAACAGAAGAAACTAGCTGGGAAGCTAATTACGTGGGTTTTTTTTTAAATGGCCATTGGACCATGACCTTCAAATTCAGTAAAATGTGAGTATGCTCTTCTGAACAAGAAACTATGTTCCTGAACTATACTTCACCAAAGATGCAACTGCCAATACGTACTTGCATAGAAATCAAAGTTGTAGTGTATGTGCAGCATGGGCCCTGAACGTATCATGCAAACACAACATTCTGAGTGCACTATAATCACAGAAATTAAGGCTGTATATACCTCTTGCTTTTGCCTGCCTACGCAATAGACCAGCATTGTATATACATGCTTTTCATCAATATTGTATCACAGAAAAAATGGAAGTCCAATAAAACCTGCTTAAAAGGCCACCTCTCTTGGTCAGCAAACTGTGGTCTCTCAAATGAGGTAGGCATACAGTGGCTGCTATGCAGTGAGACCATGCCAAGGGAGAGTTCAAGGGGGTTCCTGAAATCAGGCGAGGTATTCTTGAGAAAACATTATGAACTTTGGTTCCAAAATATCCCCCCCCCCCCCTCCGTAACTAATATTATTTTTAAAGTCGAGTCCACTGTTTTCCGTTTACATGTAAGTTCAGAGTATGTTTCATAAATACCATCCATGTTCCCTATACAGCACTAATCTGACAAGGTACATTTTCTGTTTTTGACCAAGGAACAGCACTGCCTCAAACCAGCATTGTTTGGCACCTGTCACTTTGTCAAACCCAAGGAAAATTGTTCAGTGGAAGTAGCTATGCATGTAAGCCATGATTCACATAGAACAGAGGTCAAGGTACCATCTGAGGCACTGTCTAAGAATTGAGGATGACAGGCCATCAGTATTGTGCAAATATTAATTTTTTTTTTTTTTTTGATTATGGAACAGATGGGTTTAACTATATTGTGGCAATCTTCAAGACCAAGTACGTACTCATGCAAAAATGGGAAATACACTCATGCACTGGACTAATGCCATTTAAACCTGCACTTAAGCACTACCAACAGGCGCTACTTCTCTCAAGATGGGTGTGATCCTCCCCTCCCCTTCCCATACAATAGTATCTGCTATCTAAGACCACCCCCACTTCAACAAAAAAGTGGGCTCATATTTCAGGTGAGCTTAAAATGCATGCATATTTTGCAGAGAGCTGGACTCTTGTGTGACAAAAGGGCAGTCTACAAAAGATATGTCATCACACATAAGAGGTCTTTAAAGCAGGTGCCACTGTGCCTTCACTGTTGGTTTACCACTGTACACTGGCCAACGGCCCACTGTGGGCAGTGGGTTCCCTAAATAACTCATTTTTCCATAGCAATAGTTTGCTACAGATAACATCTAAATGTGACATTATGCTTCAAATTTCAAATGAAAAAAATTGTGTTTTTTAAGTAAATATATTGGTAAGTATTGACACTTTCTGCTTTTAGTTTATCACCAGAGCTAGCTCATCCACCCTTTGAAGTGTGATTCATAATCATATCCATGTTCAAAAACAAAAGTTCTACTTGTTTACCAAAGGACACTATTTGATTATTTGATGAATGCAAACAATGACTCTGCTGGCAATGGACATCTACCAACTTTGGGTCTTTTTGTTGGTCCATCAAGTGCTCACACTACACAGGTTCTTTTTGCTGGTCCATCAAGTGCTCACACTACACAGGTTCTTTTTTTCTGGTCCAACAAGTCCTCACACTACACAGGATCTTTTTGCTGGTCCAACAAGTCCTCATACTACACAGGTGCTTTTTGCTGGTCCAACAATTAAGTGCTCACACTACATAGGTTCTTTTTGCTGGTCAGACAAGTGCTCACACTAGTACAGGTTCTTTTTGCTGGTCCAACAGGTGCTCACTCTACACAGGTTTTACTGTACAGTCTCTGATGGCACAAAATGCATCAGTGAAGCAAAGAATCCACAAAAGTGGACTTTCCAGACATGCTGGTCCTTCACAGCAGTTGTCTGTGAAATAAAAGAGCACTTTTGGATGTGTGCTTGAGGCAAGTTCTGGAGACAGAGACCAATGTACTGTGGGTTACTCAAAAGGCCAACAAATAAATACTTCAAAACTTTCATAACAAGTTTAAAAATAATAAGCTGGCTTTCAATAGGAATGTGATCCACTATAATGCGCACATCTGAAAAAAATTGGTGAAGCTGCATTAGATCCTTGTTGAAATATGGTAACGCCCTCCCTTGTGCACCACCCAGATGGCCTTGAAACTAAACTTCAAGTTTCATATAAAGTTTATAAATAAAAAGAGGAAGCTGGTTTTTAGTAGGAACCCGGTCCATTATAAGATGATCCTCTAACAAAAATTTGACAAACGTGTGGTCAATATTTTTTCAGATATCGTGATCGTCCTCAGGGTAGATGCCACTCAGATGGCTATCAAATAAATACATCAAGTTTCATAAAAAATGTGAAAATACTCAGAGAAAGCTGGTTTTAAATAGGAACCTGTTCCATCACAAGATACATCTCTGATGAAAATTTGGTCCTTCTGTGACAAAAAGTTAGTACAACTATGAATATTTTTTGAGATATTGCGGTAAAGTGGACCTGACTGATGACACAGGGAAGGACAATACCGCACTTTATGTGCCAAGGGTAAAAATTATTGATGCATGACCATTTGAACATACTTGGTAGAGACCCATCCAATTAAGGCACATCACCACCAAGTTACAAGTAATCCGACTGATATTTTTTGATACGTAGAAAATGTAAATTGTTGATGGTTGGACATGGACATCAACACAAGTTCTCACAAAACACAGGTTCTTTTTGCTGGTCCATCAAGTGCTCACACTACACAGGTTTTTTTTGCTTGTCCAACAAGTGCTCACACTACACAGGTTCTTTTTGCTTGTCCAACAAGTGCTCACACTAAGGGGTTCTTTTTCCTAATCCAACAAGTGCTCACACTACACAGGTTCTTTTTGCTGCTCCAACAAGTGCTCACACTTCACAGGTTCTTTTTGCTAGTCCAACAATTAAGTGCTCACACTACACAGGTTCTTTCAGCTGGTCCAACAAGTGCTCACACTACACAGGCTCTTTTAGCTGGTCCAACAAGTGCTCACACTACACAGGATCTTTTTGCTGGTCCAACAAGTGCTCACACTACATAGGTTCTTTTTGCTGGTCCAACAAGTCCTCATACTACACAGGTGCTTTTTGCTGGTCCAACAATTAAGTGCTCACACTAGTACAGGTTCTTTTTGCTGCTGCAACAGGTGCTCACTCTTTACAGGTTTTGCTGTAGTCTCTGATGGCATAAACTGTATCAGTGAAGCAAAGAATCCACAAAAGTGGTCTTTCCAGACAGGCTGGTTTCTTCACAGCAGTGGTCTCTAAAGGCAGAAACACTGTATATATGGCAATAGAAACATGCATGTACATGTATGTACCTTCTTTTCCATCCAGCCATCCATTTCACTTTTCAGTTTTGTTCTTCAACTCACAATCCTCTCAAGACGCCACATTTCTTGTGAATTTACGATAGAATGAACAAAGTGGGAGATGATTCTGCACCTTTTTTATACATTATTGTTGATTGGTGAGCTTTTCTCACCAGGGTCTGTTGTTGTTGTTGATGATGATGATGATGATGATGATGATGATGATGATGATGATGGATAAATAAATAAAATTAAAACAAAATGCAACAATACGGCTGCTTATTGTCACAGCTTTCTTCCAATATCTGATGCAAGAAAATACATGTATATAAACTTTTAGCAGAAAATCTCCAGACAATTTGAAAAGCTCTGTATCTAACATCTCTCAAAATGCCAATGGTTGTCTTGGTGCACAGGGTCCCTTTAAGCTCTGGCATGGTGAGACCTGCATGACCGCAATGGGCAACTTCTACCAGTGGCATCCATATATGCATTTAGCACATTGTTATGTGCTCCAAAGCTCCCAAGATTCACACAACTGTTTCTCTGATGACCCTAACAAAAGTGCCCCCTGGTGAATTGTCTGAAACACTGTTGTTTCTTGCAAGCTGGAAGGTCAAAACTGTATCTGAAAAACTTGTTCTACAGCATACCCCATCAGGATGAAACCTTCCACACCTTCCCGTGGTATTTGCCAGACTGCCCACAGCCTGAGCACCTGCTGCCTCCCTCTCATTCTCGTGCAAGAATTGGCAATCTGATGTCACACACCTCTGGTAGAGAGCCTTTCTGGAACCTAGACACTGTTCTATAGAGGTCTGGTTCAGACTACTGGAGTCTTGGATGCTGTTAAAACTGGACATCAATGTGTTGTTGTTGGTGGTGTCCATCTCAGTTAGGCTATGACTGCTTCCATGTGTATCCATAACACGTACTACTTCATGCCTGCTTTGCCAGTCTTTGAACACACGGTAGTGGTAGCGTAATGCGACCTGTATCAATAATAATAATACGAAGAAGTAGAAGATGAATAAGAAGAATATGTGCATCAAAATTGACTTTGATTCTTTTGCTACAGAAAACCAAAAAAGTATGACTGCACATTGAACATATTTTAAACACAGAAAAAAGGTGATCTGTATAAACTTATCAGCACCAACACTATTGAAAAAATACTTTAAAACCATGCATGTCACCACATACATATGTGTACTACAGTGGTACCTGCTCTAAAGACCACCTCCAATTTAAGACCGCATGTCTTTTTAAGACCACTCCTTCAAGACCCTCTGCTGTATTTACATGTTAAATATACCTTCAATTTAAGACCACCTGCAGTATGAGACCACTTTTTGTTGGCTGTAGGGATGGTCTTAAATAGCAGGTACCACTGTACTGAAAGGTAAAAACAGGTTTTATGTAAGTGATAGGTGCATGCACCCACTTGCCCCCAATTTACATGCAGGTATCCAGCCAGCGGCAGGGAGCTTTAGTGAGCAGCAAACAGCAGCACACAGTCACGAAACGGTCCCTGCTGCTTGCTCAGGCAGTCTGCTACTTCGTAATGCAGTCTACCACTCTGTAATGCTATCTGTCACTGAGCTTCAAAAGTGTCAACTGGATTTCAATGGCAGTCACGCGTAGCGTTAGACAGCACCATCTTTACCAAACCTGAAGGCTAAGGTAGCTTTACTTAAACATTTCAAAAGTGTTCCTAAAATTAATATTCTCTCAAATAAGCAATTGCAAGCATTAAAAGAAATGAATGCTAGTAGCCAAAAAGTAGAGAAAGCTATCTTTCCTTAGCTTTCAATTGCTTATTCTGAAAGCTTAGATGGTTACATGCTCCAATCAAATAAACTTCCTGTTATTGCCCTCCAGTTTAAACTAAATTTGAGCAAGAAAGACTGAAAGAGGAAAGCCCTTTTAATGTATCTCTACTTTAAAGACAAAGTGAATAATTTTTGAGATATTGCAGTAACGTGGACCGGACGGAGGACAATACCGCACTTTATGTGCTGAGGGTAAAAAATCATTGATGCATGATCATTTGAACAAACTAGGTAGAGACCCACCCAATTAAGGCACATCACCACCAAGTTACAAGTAATCCGACTGATATTTTTTGATAAGTAGAAAATGTAAATTGTTGATGGTTGGACACAGACATCAACACAGGACAAACAACCATCCTACAACCTCAGCTGACTGACAAGTCAGCTGAGGTAAACATTAAGGATGCTACACTGGTCATTTTCCCATTTTGAACCACATGCACATGTAACATACATGTACAACAATACATGTAGGTGATGCCACCAATACTGAAGTTGACATACATATTTAATACTACGGGCCTAACTCGAAAACTGTGGGATGCAAATTGTTCACAAGATTCCACATTGTGACCTCTATATTTCATGTGGCCTTTTGACCTTTATCTTCAGCTTGTTTTAAAAATGTTACAGTTCAAAATATGGACCCTGCATCCAGCTTTACATACATGCATGGTCTGTTTGTTCAAATCATGTAATAACTTTTCAAGTTATTGGAGAGAAACAATAAACTTAGACAAGTGCCACACTCCATTATAATTGGGTCACGGTGACTCAAAGAAGTAGATTGGGAAGTTCAGTTAAAATAATATACAATGTATTTGAGTGCAATTTTGGTTTACAGCCTAAATTCTCTTTGTCATTGATGTCCAAGCTACACCCTGCCATATTACATAATCCACCCTTTAACTTTAGAGGAACTAATTAACAAAAAAAGGTGAAGGTCACTGATATTGTATACCATATTAGCACTGGACATGATCTACATATCCTATAAATTTGGCATGTCTTGGCTAATTGATTTTCGAGCTATGGCATTTTGTAACTTTTAATACATTTTTGCTCATGATTTCCATCAAATATAGGTGGCACCACTAGTATTATAAGCAACTGAGATTTAGACCTGCTCTAGAATCTAATTTTTTTTCTCCACAACCTCACCAAATTTCATGAAAATCTACCAAAAACTAAGGATGCTAGACTGGTCACTAGATTTTCATATTTTCCCCCATACATGTACATTACATAATGTTGTAGGTGGTGCCACCAATATCAAGCTTCACCTAGAGTTTTAAACACTTCGTAAGTCCTGATAATTATATGGGGCTGTCTTGAAAATAGTGGACTGAATCATGCTCACAAGCAAAAGTTTACAAATGGACCGATGGACAGACAGACACGAGTGATCACATAAGCTTTGGGACCAATAGTCACCATGCAGACCTAACAAAAAAAACCAAGTCTGAAATTTTGGCAGTATATTTACAAATTTGCAGATACAATTTGCACTACAAATTTTGAGCAACTTACTACATTTGTTACCTTAAAGTTTATTGACACTTCTAACTTACCACACACCAGACAAGATAAACCAACACAAGGAAGATGGACAGTGTCAGTAGACCTATGGACTCCCATTTGCCATTTTCAAACCTGACATAGTGTAGTGCACCCGAGATACAAAGCCAAGCACTGACAACAGCCAGAGGGGTGAGGAAAGAGAAGCAGACGCTGTCTCCTATTAGGTTACGCTGATCTGTCTGGCGTGTTGGTGAACGCACCCACTAAAACATATATCAAATGAAGCATTATATTTTAATCAAATTGAGACAGCAAGAAATATTCAACTTGTGTTGAGTAATATGTTACCACAAAAAGCATAAAACAATCTTCCCAAATTTAATGAACATCGAAAATTTCATCAATTTTATTTGCCTTAAATTATCAATTTTAGGGGGAAAAAAAACCCCAAACCCATACTTGAGTTTTTTTAATGGAATTAATTGCTCAGGAAAGTTTGGGAAAATACATGTAGGCCTACTATGGAAGCCTTTGTGCCTATATATACAATACTTAATTCATATTCTATAGAATCATTAAGAACAGTGGTGACTGCATGCCTTGGTCAGTGATATCCATGTTGTCGGTCAAGCTCTACCTACATGTACAGCGGAGGTGGAGCCACAGCAGGACATCCTGGGCAACTGATGCAAGAACCGCTAATTTGCAATCTGGCACCTGAACAAAAGCTCATTTTACCAGGAGATGATAAGCAATTTGACAACCTTCTGTTAAATCTAGGGAGAAATCAGGCACAGGTTGCATATGGGATCAAGTTCTGAAGATTTATATTTAAGATGCTGCATGATACAGATTCACTTTCATATTCAGCAGTGTTTATGGTCTGAATGATTGAGTTCTGAATGTAAACACGTGAATGATTGTGTTTATCCTGTAATATTTCATTGACAAAGCTTATTTCATTTTGGTAGAACAACAAAGAAAACATTCATGATGGAAACTGCTTTAGATCGAGGAAGGACAGCTCCATACCCCCAGAAGATGAAAGGCCAGGTTGGGTACAAGTGGGGGGGGGGGGGGGGGGGGGGGGGGCGCCTACAATACCCATATGGTGGACGTTGCAAATGAACCATCCCGTTATCTAGTGCTGGGTCATTAATTAAATTCCTCTCCACTTAATTGTTGATCAGTGATAAAGCTGGACTACATGCTGTGTCTGAACATACAACTACTTGTTCCCAGTTCTAAGGGAAAGTTTTCAGCATGTTTTAAGTGCAAAAAGGACTTGTAAATGTTGCAAGGGTTGTATGCATTCCAAGGAGCACACAGAAGTATTGAATCAAAAAGCAGGAAAACAGGCAGTCACTGTCTTCATCTGTATGTCACAAGTGCCACTAGTGATGACATCATGAGGTGATTTCTTGCTTATAAGAAACCACCATGCCTGCAAATATATTATTATCCTTGTATTTCTATCTTATAGCCTCTATTATGGGATAAATTAAAATAAAGACCTTCACAACACAGTAGAGGCTACTCCATGTACATGGTGTCACAACTGGATACATGTTATTTGAGGTTGTACCTAATACCTAATTCATTATATTGTCTGTGTAGATCATACAAGAGCTAGCTATGGCTTATATACCCTTGCATGAATGGGCACTGAAGGGTCAAGACAGGATACAACTCAAGGGAGAATGTACAAGTTGGCAATAATAATTCTGGCTTGGTACAACATAAAATAATCTTATCTATACGTATCCCACATAGATACGTGAACATTGCATTTGGAACAGTGGATGCCCGCGTATCATAAGAGAATATACAGTTTGATTGGCTAATGTTAACAGAATTAGGTTACAGATATCCATTAGCCAAATAGCCAGTGGCTAAATGGTGTGATTTGGCTGAAAAAGTCAACTTTAGCCAAATTGGATAAGGATATTTGGATGCACATATTCATGGTACTTAACTTAGAAGCTATTTGGGTTGGGAATGTGTAATTTTGAAATGCAGAATTTTGCTCATGGTTTTGACTTAAATAACCAACATTCATCTAAAGAGGTAGATGCTAGTTTAGCCACACTGGCTAGTCATAAAATACATATCTGCTCCCCAGCAGAAGTAAAATATATATGGACTTCCTGTGCTTGACGTTTCAATGGGAAGCCTTCATTCCCCCTTGGGCAATACTAACTGCAGTTGGAAGGGTAACATACAGTTTGACTCTTTAAGTGCCACATTTTGGACTGAGTCAACAGCTTTTCTCAGCATGCATTGGGTGCAATGCATGCTGAGAAAAGCTGTTGACCTGGGATATTTTCTCTGGAACTATAGGCATGCTGGTACTTGAATGAAGTTCTTTTTGTGAGGAATACTAATTTGAGATTCCTATGATAATTCAGACTTAAATTTGTCTGACTTTAGTAGATCGACTTAAGTACTGGCCATGTTTATGGCACTGTCCATCAGGTGTGAAAGCTGTCACAACTGTGACTGGTTTCACACCTGGATGACCTATGGTCACCTGCTAAATAGGTTTTAGGTAATGAGTAATAGCCTGTACATGTTCCCCCTCAATAAATGATATTTACCAGATAGTTTAACTCAGGGAAGAAGTTACTCCTGAGGGTGCATGCAGTTGTATTAATGGGCAGATAAACTGGTACATATACATATTTTTTTTCATACAATTCATCTGGATTTTGATAGGCCAGATTTAGTTTTCTCCCTCATTTTGTGGTGGTACTACCCTGTGAAGCTGATCTACCATGGTCAATCATAATAGGAATACTTCAACATATAATTTAAGATGACAGGTTTCAAGCAGTGACTTACATCACAGAATGTCCTTGGTTTTCTCTCAGTGATGTATTCATAGTTACAAATTTCACATCTGTTCGTGTTAGAAGAGCCTAACCACTTCTCAATGCAAGACCGGTGAACCATTCCCATGGTTCCAGCACACTTGCAGGGAGCAATCAGTAACTCCTGGCTGTCGCCTTCATGACATATACGACAAATGACACCATCACTGCACATTGAACTACAAAGCAACAAAATGAAGTACAATTAGGGAATATTTCATAAACTGTTGGACCAAAAAAATTTCAGTCATAAATGTGCCTACTTGCGAACTTTAAAACTTATTTACAGAGGATTTTAAGTGGCCATATGTCATCTGGTTTTCATGAGGATTGCATTGATGCTACACTCACTTGCACAGGCAATATGTAGAGACATGCACAATAATTTCCCACAACAAAGCATAGGTTTCACACCTGTCAATTATGGAGCATACACAGGCACATCACTGTCACAGACAGTTCAAGACACCCCCTTTATTTAGTGTCTTTTAAAGAAATTTAGGTTTACAAATACTGAAGTTGTATTCATTTAGTGCTTCCTAAATTGGTTACAAGAATAAATTTCCATCTACCTGTACTAAATATTCTTTATATCCAATATATTATTAGTTATATTCCACTTCGCCACACTGCCAGCATCTTGTCAGGTGAGACTTTGGTTACTAAGAACACCAGGTATCCAGGTGTGGCGGGAAATGAATAAGCATGTCTCATATTGGACAGCAAAGCCTTGCAATAACAGATACATGTACGCAGTTGCACCTAGAGTTTGTTCCTTTATGTACATATCATGTATAGTTACTGCCCAAGGAAAAAGAAATCAAAACATAAATATATAGGAAGAGTTTTGCACACACTACTGTCTACACACAAATGAATGCAAAAAATGTGGAATCCAAAGATCACTTGACAACTGAAGATATCATGTGTAGTTATATTGCAAAGTTGGAATTTGAAACCTGGATCAATTTTCAAGTTTATGAAGAACTACACTGGGTAAAGGGCAAACATTTTCATCTTCTTACTGGATAAATACTGGAAAACTAGGAACATAAAGACTGATGGTTTTATACATCCATAAGTTTTGGGGAGGAGTTCACAAAATGACTCTCCTACACCTGAGAAAGCAACACTGAAACTGTTTCTGTCACTGCATGTCCATCACACAACAACCGTCTGCTACAGTAGCTAGAGGCTTGCACTTGTACCCTTCTCATTCCTGACAACTGCCATATGTGATCCACTATAAAATATTAACCAGCTTCCACCTCCATAGCGCTAGCTAGCTCTCTCTATACATCTTAGATATATGTACAGTGGTCCCTCCTTTGAAAGACCACAATTGTTAGGTCTGTCTTCAATACTTTCAATGTTATTTATACCTCCTTTCAGAGACCCCCTGCTACAAGTGACCAGCTTTCGGGTGGCACTAGGGGTGGTCTCTCTAAGGAGGGACTACTGTATATGATATCCACTACTATGTGCCTGAACTCAAAGCATCTAACTGCACTTTGTCAATTAACCCTTTTAGTGCCAAATTCTGGACTGAGTCAACAGCTTTTCTTGGCATTCAATGGGCCCATTGCGCACCGAGAAAAGCTGTTGGCCTTGGTATTATCTCTTGAACTATAGGCATGCAAGTACTTGAATGAAAGGCCTTTTTACGAGGAATACCAATCTAGAATCATAATGATAATTCAGACAAGTCTGACTTTAGTAGATTGACTTTAGACTTGATTGGCACTGAAAGAGTTAAAGATGCATGTGCAGGGGACCTCAATTACTTCGAATTAAAACTCAAACAACATGTGGTCTATTAGTATTGCAGGCAGTGGCTGCATCATTAATGTAGCTGGTTGACACAAAGGGCATCATTATACAACAAATATTGCATCAACCAATTACAGATACATCTTAGGGCCATTTGTATCGACAGTTAACCTTGAAAGATGCTGCAGCTGGTAACTGCACACAATGAGTACATATATACAGCAGATAACCTGTCACTGCAGGTAGCTTCACAAAGAAACTGATTCTTGTGTCCCAGCAAGGTGACCACAAAAAGCAGTGTGGCTGCTCACGGCAGTGGTTGCATACAGCAGGTACTACTGTATATGCTGATCACTGACTGCCCAAAACATCCACCGTAAATTGGCAGATTTTTTTATGAATACAGTGGTACCTGCTCTAAAGACCACCTGTCTTGAAAGACAGCATTAGTTTTTAAGACCACCATTTAAACACACTGGGCTCCTACTCATTTGTTGACTTACCTGTGGTGAAAGACCACCTGCTGTATGTGACCGCTTTTGCCTGGCAGCAGGGGCAGTCACATACAGCAAGTACTACTTTACAAGCTAGAGCAGGAAAAACTTATTCATGTAATAAAATGGTACTTCATACTTCAGGAAAGAAAGGCTCATGTACTTGTTTTGAGGGTTTTATCTTAAATTTCTTGGTCGATTGTATATATATATCAAGTTTGCCAGTAGTGCTAGTACATAATCCCAATTCTATACACAATTACTGGAACTGCAATTGTTTTCACAAGAAGACACTAGTAACTTGTTTCGGCGTTTCAGGGCGGTTCTCGGCGTTACACAGCGTTCGCCGGCGTTACAAACGTCGACTAACGCTGGCAAACGCCAAAATCCAATTAAGCCTTTTGGGGCTCGGCGTTTGCCGGCGTTAGTCGGCGTTTGCCAGCGTTTCACACCCTTTCAACGCCGGCAAACACTGTGAAACGCCGACTAACGCCGGCTACCGCTGGCAAACGCTCAGTTGTCCTCTCAACAAGCAAACTCAATAGGATACATGTAAAATTTGAATTCAGTTGAACTGGGATTAGAAGGATCCATAGAAATTTGTGTCTTGTACTTATACTAATCATTAATATACTTTTATTTTTTATACTCATGGGCAATACAACATAATTATCTTTAATATTATGATGATGATTTATCCATTGAGGTGTATGTGTATTGAATGACTTTGCTCATGATCACTGATATATATATATAGATTTTGGTCACCCCAATCTTGGTTGCAAAGTAATTATGTTGTATTGCCCATGAGTATAAAAAATAAAAGTACATTAATGATTAGTATAAGTACAAGACACACATTTCCATGGATCCTTCTAATCCCAGTTCAACTGAATTCAAATTTTACATGTATCCCACTGAGTTTGCTTGTTGAGAGGACTACAGAGCGTTTGCCAGCGGTAGCCGGCGTTGAAAGGGTGTCAAACGCTGGCAAACGCCGACTAACGCTGAGCCCCAAAAGTCTTAATTGGAATTTGGCGTTTGCCAGGGTTAGTAAGGCCGGCAAACGCTGTGTAACGCCGGGAACCGCCCTGAAACGCCGAAACGCACTCTCTAACGCCAAAACAAGTTACTATAGTGATACCTTTCTGACAACACAGATCTGTTTAATCAAATAAACATTGTCATAATCAAAGATGGCCAAGTGTGATCATGAAATCAGCTAATTTTAAATTTCTAAGAAGTCTTCGTTGCTTTAATTCTTTAATTTCATGGTTTGCATGCACACAGCTCTGCATGTTGTTATTTTTCATAAAATTGACAAATTTTGACATTTTAAACAATGGTTTAGTTGTATTTAGTACTCTTATTACTTCTGGGCTTACTACATGCACACAACTGTGTTATTATTTTTGTTTTCTGTTTGCATATATCACAAATCACTTGTAAACTGTTTGCATACAAATAGGTCACACCTTGCTAGACTTCTGCAAACAGTGACATGACAGTTTGGTGTGCTTGTGAGTCTTTGCTGTACCGGTCTGCATTTGGTTGGTCTTGTACTTTTGGGAGTCAAAGATGCCCCAGCCACTGGTGATGTGTCATGAATACAAGACATCCTTATTGTCTGTTCTTTTGCTGCATCAGTTCTGTTTTGGAGATGCCATGGCCCAGTTTCAGGTGTACATGGTGGCTCATCCATGCAATAGGCAGAGAAGTCATCTGTCCCAGGAGAAAGCAAAGGTGAAGTTGGCTCTTGCCTTAAATCTGGACCATATGGATGCTGTAACAGAAGCAACAAGATTCAAAGAACTTTACACTGATCAAAGTTTTACATACCACCAGGCATTGCTACATGTCTCAGGTCCACCAATAAAGCTTTTCTAGTATTCAGTGTTCTTTTCAGCATAGCAACTATAGCGTACAGCGAGAAACGCTCCCCCAAATGCAATGTGCATCCTGTATTCAAACAGTGCTGACATAGCATTCTTGAAGAGTTGAAAAATGCACATCAGCTAGTGACAGACTGTACTTGACAAACTAGCTGTCATGAGCAGTGTTTCTGGTTCAGATGAAATGATTCTGCATGGGCAATGCACCACTAAATGGCTCATGCTTTCCTTGCACAGAATCATTAAGTCCCAACCAGAAACACAAACCATGAATGATTTGTTTGTATTTATCCCATAATATTTCTATGGACTATTCTATTTAAGTGCAAAACAATAGTTTTTAAGATAAAAAAAAAAAAGGCTAGAAATATGTTGAAAAGCATAACCGTCCAACATCGCCATGCATGGCTGAATTGGTCTATTTTTCTAGAAATATAATGTGGTACTATGTGATATGGAATTTCGTTGTGATAGCCATAAAACATACCTTTGTTGCCCTCCCAAGGGGCCCATTATGGGATGAATTGTACACTGTAATATACAGTGTACACTGCAATGACAGTGACATGAACAAAGTGTGCTTACAGTGAGGCAAAGAAAAAAAAAATGAAAATGAGCACTGTAACTACACTGTACCATGACTGTGAATACAGAGTGCTTACACTATGGCAAATAGTAACCTTCACAGCACTGACAGTGTGCTGAATGGTTAGCGTCTTAAACTTCACGACACACAAAGCAACTATAATGATGCAGATCCACACACAATACAAAGAGGTTGGTTAACCCTAATTCAAGAAAATGGACTCCTTTTGGATTACATTTGAAGGCCTTCACATCTAAAAATTGTTGGTGAGCTGAAAAAAGCTCCCCTGAAATAATTCTAGGTGAGCTTTAGGTGAGCCATTGCTATACTCTGAGTACTTAAATGCAAGATTGAGGAGTGCTTTTGGGAGCTCACCTCAATTATTTTAGGTGAGCTTTTAGCGTGATTGAAAAATTACACTCCTTAAACGTGAAGGCCTGCATTTGGATTCCTTCTGCAGTTCTAAGGCAAACTGAGATTCTTTTTGCATTCCTTGGAAAAAGGGACTCCTTGTGTAAGAAAGAGATATGGTACAATAACATTACATTGTACTCTAGATTCTTCTTAAAATCCTTTGGGAGTGACTTGCCTTTACTTTGGATTCCTTTGCACTCTTTCTGGATTCCTGGTATATCATATAGCTGTCATATGATGTGTGGCTGTTTGAATTTTGGTTGTTACATGGTCATAACTGCCATGCTGAATAATTATTGTGGAGACACATGCCTGCTAATCTGGCTCTTCAAATTTACACCATTGTGAGGTCATAAGGTGAATTATATCAGTTTAACTTATTTGTGAACAAAGAGGACTGTGCAGAGAACATTCAGAGATAAAAATACAGCGGGAACTTGTGACTGGAAGGCTGAATTGCACACTGCATACATTTATATACATGTCTAAACTGCTTGGATTGGTGTAAGAGTTCTTGCAGATTCAGTTTAACCTACTCATGCTACAAACATTGTGTATGCATCTACATGCACACAAACATATGGTGAGAATATACATGTACATGTAGCACAGGCCTCCATAGGTGTATATTTGGTATTGCAGTCACAGCATTTGGTTTTAATAAGGAGGCTATACACTCCTTGGTTTTAAGAAGAGAAAATCTGCATGGACATTGCGTGTAAATATTCAAAGACAGTCTGTGTATTATATTTTTACACACACACACGTAATCATGCATGTACATTGTTTTGGAGTGGCCATCTTGTTTACCAGTGTGAACTTACAAAATTTTTGGATTCCTTTTCATGATATGGGAATCCTTTCATCCAATCACAAGGATTACTTAACATTACTTCTGGATTCTTTTTAATGATATGGGAATCCTACAAATGCACTAGCATTCCGAAACATAACCTTTGGAGTTTTTTTTTAATGATATGGCTATCTTTTTCAAAGAATTCCATCCTCATAAATATTTTGCTGCTATTCAAATTTCGCAGCCAGAAGGAATCATACAAGACATGTTTGTAATACATAGTTGAACCCTACAATCATGATGTTCGTGCTTATAACCCTGTTAATAGTACTAAATGGGGCACTCACGGCCTTGGGAAGTGGACACAGAAACCAAATTCACTGGAGTGGCCTTGTGACCTTGTAAATTACGTCAAGGTCACCCTTCTTTGAAGCTGATCTAGCCCTGATAGCAGACTATAAACATTTACAAAATAAAAGCACTGGCTCAAAAAATTCTGCAGTTATTAAGCAGAAACCAAATTCAGTAATAATATGTCTCTGTGGCCTTGGGAACTGACTCAAGTCACCTATTTCACAACTTGACCTAGCTCTTATGGAAGGCTATAATCATGTGCAATATGAAAGCCCTAGGTCAGGAACATCTTTACTTATCGTGTGGAAACCCAATTCATAAATAGGACTCTCAATGGTAACGTTGGGAATTTGGTCAAGGTCATCCATCTTCTAAGCTGACCAAGCTCCAATTGAGGACTATTACCATGTGCAGTATTGAAATCATAACTTAAAGTATGAGCTACAATGCAAAAACCAAGTTCACTAAAGTGCCCTTCTGGCCTTTGAATTTAGGTCAAGGTCACCCATCTTTGAAATTGATCTAGACCTGGATAAGGACTATAATCCCGTGCAATATACAGTCCCATCATAAAAACTTTTCTAGTCATTGTGTGGTAAAACCAAGACTTAATACAGTACCTCTGTGACCTTCTAAATAGGGTCAGGGTCAACCACCTTCATACTTCAGCTAGCCCTTATATAGGAGCTAGTATATACATGTACCTGGGCACTATCAAAGTCCTATCTAACAAACTTGTTTAGATAATAAGTTATGGTACAGAAACCATAGTCTCTCATAGTCGACCTGGTGACCTTGGGAATTTGGTCAAGGTCATCCATCTTCTAAGCTGACCAAGCCCTAATTGAGAACTATTACCATGTGCAATATTGAAGTCATAAGTTAAATTCTCAGTTACAATGTTGAAACCAAGTTCTTTAAAGTGCCATTTGGACATTTGTATTCAAGTCAATATCAACCAGCTTCAGACCTCACCTAGCCCTTGATAAGGACTATAATCCTGTAGAACATGCAGGTCCCTATCATGAAAACCTTTCTAGTTGTCGTGTGGAAACCAAAACTTACTTGTACCTCCATGACCTTGGAAATAGGGTCAAGGTCAACCACCTTCATACTTCACTTAGCCCTTATACTGGAGTATATAGCTGGGCACTGTCAAAATCTTATCTCAAATACTTCTTGGGTTATGGTGTGGGAACACAGTCTCACTACCGACTGACCGACTCCCGTAGGTCATGGTATTCTAGCTCCAAACAAGGGGACAAAGACCATGGCAATGGCTTGCGGTGTAGGTGCAGTCTCTCAAGTATAGATAGGCAGTGGAAAAGTTATCAGAGATTCTTGCCAAAAGTCGCACCACTCACTTTGAAATAAGTCTCTTTGGCATTACAAGCTTTGCTCCTGCGGACCACTACTTTGACCCTTGTCAGTGCAAATATGGCCGAGTGAACTTTTTCATTTTTAACCCTAAGAAACTGGGGTGATTTCCATAACAGTTTTGCCAACTTCTGCTTGTTTTGGACAATCTATGAGACAACCTAACAATGCTCTCAGCAGGAAAAGATAACCAGGGCAGCCATCCAGTTGTGTTCCCAATGTCAACCCTGTTGTACTAGAAGCCATGTGCATTAATTGTTGTACCAGATGAGCAAGCTGGATGAAAAATTGGGTAAAATCAAAAATGACATTAAAAAGCTATCATTAAGCTGATAGAACTAAATGAGAAATTCTCAACATTGGCGAGAAGTGTCCCATACCGGAGTGATTGAGTTGAGATAATAGCTACTGATTTCCTACCCAATATATCAATCAAAATGTGCAGCTTATCTGCAGCCATAGCTTTGAAGATTATCGACAAGGAGGTACACGACAGAAAATGGTAGCTCATCATCAGTGGGCTGACAGGCACAGCCAGAGAAACAAGAAAAGCACGCATGAACCTGGCAAATCACCACCTACAAGTAGAAAATGTAAACTCTACCATTATCACAGCCTGTTCCTGTTTGAACCAGCAAAGTGATGCAACGATCATCATCTGTCTCTCAGACCTGGACCAGTGAAATATGTGGTTGGTAGATGCCTGACACCTTAAGGACAACCCAGTAACAAACATGCAGATAGCTGTATCCCCAGATTTTTTTCCTGTCATCAGACTGCTAAAAAAAAAAAAAAAAAAAAAACTTCTGAACCATCTACAGGAGGAACATGCCACCCATTCTGAAGGCTAAATCCAGCATCAAATACACAACAAAAGGACCATGGGCCTAATGCTTTGCTGGCATTGTGGCTATATTGCACCTGTTTATTTCAAAGTTGTGAGTCCTCAAATGGCTTCGGAACATATCCAGCTTAATGTAAAAATTGTCCACCAGATGGCACTTTGCTCCACATGTAATCATAGCTTATTTGTGCAACCCTTGATGAATATTGTTGCATACATGTGCCAAGACGACCAAGAGGGATTCCTTAACTTTATGTCCTCAGCGACCTAGGGACAGAAGATCAGGGACATCCAGATTATGTAATACCAGAGGCCCATACGCTTGCCAGGTGCTGTGCTGACATTGCCATTGAAGTCCAAGCTACACCCTGCCATTACAAAATCACCTCTTTCAACTTTATAGGCATAATGACCTCAAAAAATAGGTCAAGGTCACTGATATTATATACCATTCTAGCTTTGGACATTGTCTGTATATCCTATAAATTTGGCAAGTCTAATCCAATTACTTTTCCAAATATGGAAATTTATATCATAGAACACATTTTGGCTCACAGTTTCCAACAAATTATAGGTGGCGCCACTAGTATCACTGGTAAATTAGATTTTGACCTCCCCACAATTCCACCACATTCAGTGAAGATCCGACAGAAATTAAAGATGCTAGAGTGTTCACAATATTTTCACATTTTGACCCATATATTGCATAGAATATTGTAGGTGGTGCCACCAGTATCAAAAGAGACATAGATTTTCATACACCCTGTAAGTCCTGAAAGTTAAATTGGGCTGACTTGAAAACTATGGGCGCTGTCCAGGGAGGTGATTGCCATTTGCTGAAAAACTCTGAAATAACCAAAAATTCAGGATGTCCAGCCAAGAAATGTAATACAGTGGTCCCCCTCTTATAAGGCCACCCCAAATGCAGCCAAAATGTGGCCTTATAAGTGGGGTGGCCTCTCGAGAGAGGGAGAATATAATGAAAAGTTGTCAAATTATAGGTGGTGCCACCAGTGACACTAGTAATTTAAGACTTTGACCTCCTGCACAATCGCACCAAATTTGGTGAAGATCCACCAAAAATTTAAGATGCTAGAGTGTTCACAAGATTTTCACATTTTGACCCCAATATTACATAATATTGTAGTTGGCGCCACCAATATCGAAACAGACCTAGATTTCCATACACCCTTTGGTCCCTTTAAGTCATGAAAGTTGTATTAGGCTTACATCAAAACTTTTTAAAGTTATCACGTTCACAACCCAAAAGTTTCCGGACATCTCCTTTGAAACTTAAAAGCTTCATACACTATTCCACCATACCCGACACTGGTATAAACAGGTAAATTGTAATACAATTTTTAGCACCATAAAGTTGACTAGAGGTGTCATGAGGTAAAATGTATTAGGGTATTAGCTGGAAGCCACCTTTTGAACTATACTGGATGAAGATTGAAAACAAAGAAATCCTGCAAAAAGTGAGTATGATCATGGTTTTCCGACTTAAGACGGACTAGAGAAAATTCTCTAGGTGGGTTAAGAATACTTTAAATGTTGTGCAATGAATTGATAATAATTTGTTTAATTTTTACCTTCTGTTCAAAGTGCCCACTTTGGCAACACAGACAGTGAAAAGACATGTCAACTGATTTTGGAACCTTCTTAGTTTGGTGCAATGCAATAAAAAAAATCACTCACAAACTATTTCAAGAATAATTTGCAAGTGATTTTTTTTATATCACCTCACGAAACAAAATTATACATCCATTTTTGTATTGCAGCACTCAAGAGTGAGTTATGTTTAGTGTTCGGGATATAAATTTACAATTAAAATGAGATTCTAAATAGAAAATGGACTCTTGTTCAACCAGTGGTAAACATTTCCTTCTCAACTTCATATCTGTTTGATGATCAAAGTCTGCAAGAATCTGTGTTGTTACCTGTAAAATACAGTGCATTTTTTCCATCAATATTATTATTGTAACATATATATTCACCCATTGTAGTGTGTTTAAAAACAAACATTTTGCTCCATTTTACATTGAAAAATGAAAAGCATTTTGTTCCATTTATGATTTAATTTTAACATTGGAAAATGCATGGGGGGGGGGCACAGGTGGGGGTAACTGGTGCATAATAATTTCAAGAGGACATCACAAACAATATTTAAACCTCTCATTCTGCATTCCTATCGATCAGTGCTTGGGGTATGAAATTTTGGAAGCACCCTCACGTTGCTTCTCTGTGAAAGAGACCTACTCCGGCTCCAGCGAGTGTATGAACATTAAACCAACACACACAGACAGTCTGTACAGCAGGCAATCAGGCTGGCTGCGCCCCACGTGAAGCACGGGCCATGGTAGCGCTTGACTGAGGTGACAGGTCGCCCCAGCATTAATACTACTTTGAACTTTGAACCATTATTACTCTATTAGTCTTATTGAGGCTTGGCCTTGGGTCCCCTAAAGTTCAACAAGGCCGTAAATTGCTTTATTTTCACACGTATAAATTTTCACGGTTTTCGTATCGGGACATAAGTCCTATTCAACCAATGTTAAAATCTATTTCACTGTGTTTTTGTTTTCACGGTTTTGTGCCATCAGCGAAATAAGTGAAAATAAGAGTACAGCGAAATTAAAGCAATTTACAGTATTATCATCCCGTGTCGCGGGACAGTGCTGGTAGTGGGACGATCTCCGTCGGGTGCTAGAGCTGGAAGTGGAACTTAAAGTGGTGAGGTTCCAACTGAAAGTTGGGTTGGCAAAAGCCACAACTGAACTACAAAGTCAGGCTGGGGGAAAAAAAATCCCCGGACTACAAATGTCACGTGTGTACTCACAGATATGCCATTGTTTTCACGACTTGGCTCTTGATTTCCGATTGCTATATGTTTGTGGCCTCCTCTTGGTTGAGTCTTGGGGTTTTCAAAATTTCCATACATTTTCTTCACTTTCTAAGTGACTTAGTTTCGTCTTGCGCTAGTTACAGTTGAGTGGCTGATGGCATTGGAGGCCTCTCCCAATGAGTTACAAGTTTGTTGACCCTGAACGCAGGCACAGAACTGAAGACTTCAATTTGAGTGAATCCGATGAAAAACGAATGTACAGGGAGTCAATTAATGAATCAAGTAACTTGTTTGATAAGACAAACTTGCGTGCCGCGCTTTATCGCGATCAGCTGCTCAATCATCATCGCCTGACATCCCGTCGCATTCTGACCCGTCAACGCCGAGTCTATAGTTCAACCAATCAAAACGAAAAATGTTGCTGACGCTACAAGCGCGCGGGCCTCCTGTTCAGGGGAGATCTTATTATTATTTTTCACGCATTAGGGAGCATTCAATCATCAACATGAGAATTGATATTTTATTAGAGCCAGGACCGATCATCAATAATAAAAAACAAAGAAAGAAAATAAAAATTGAACTGTCCAAACAGATTACTTAAGCAATAAACCAATCACTTACGACGGGTATTTTTCCTGACAGACTGGAAGTAGCGAGCTGCCAAGGTGGTTCCCATTAACAAAAAAGGTATAGTATAGAGCTGCAGATCAATTTCTGTTTTACCAGCCATCTCAAAAAAAAAAAAAAAAAAAAAAAAAAAAAAAAGATTGAACGAGTTATTTCTAATCAGATTTATGAATATTTCCCATCCCATATGAGTTGCTGTATTCAAGTCAATATGGCTTTAGGGAAATTTGTCAAATATTCATACAGGTGTTCCTCAAGGTTCAATTTTAGTCCCTTTATGATTCTTAATTTATAAATGATATTATGTCAGCCTCAAATTCATAATTAAGGCTGACGATACTACCCTTATTACAACCTTGAGGCCTTTCAATCTGTATGAATGAAACTATGACACTTCTGAAATAATTAATCTTGAGTTAAATAAGATAAATACATGGTTAAAAGTTAATAAATTGTCTCTTATTATTAGGAAAACAAAATTTATCACCTATTACCAACCACAAAGATCTGTTACAATCCCATTCTTATATTGACAATATTATTTATATAATTGAATATGTAGATGAATTAAACTTTCTCGGTCCAGCACTAGATAAACATGTCAGTTGGAACAACCATACTTAGAAAACTGCATCCAACATTTCTCAGACAATTGCCATTATGAATAAGTTGAAAAATTTTCTACCTTCAAATATCCTGCAAATTATTTACAGCACTTTAATTCTCACACGTTTCAATTATTGTTTTCTGGCCTGGGGACATGTCTCAAAGACTTGAGAAAATCCAAAGGAAGGCTGTTTGAATGATAAATCACAACAATTACAATACACATTCAAAACCTATCTTTAAATCTAGGAATTTATTGAATTTAGCAGATATATATACTCCGAATCACAAATTTTGAAATTCTACTATAATTTTTAAATAATCAGCTTTCAGCTTGTGTCTATTGGCCAATCGCATGGAGAAAAAAAAGAGTCCTTGAAGCAAGCAAAACATTATTCGGCGATCTGTCAAACGGCGACAGCGACAATCTGGTTTCAAAGCGTGACGTCATGGAGGCGGCCCTTCGGGCCCCTTGACCTCAAGCCTGGCAACGAAGGTTGTTTTACCTTGCTGGGGCGGCCTACGGCCGCTCGTGGTCAGTGGACGGGTGGCAGGTTTGGTCTTCATCCAGTGTTTTTGGGATAGTACGTGTTTTATTGTATTTAATCCTATCTGTATACTTTATGTAGTTAGCTTGTCATTATTTTGTAGTTATTTTCTCAATGAGTTTCATTTCTCTTTCCAACCTGAGTTTTGTATCGCTATTTTGTATGTTTTCTCTAGTGTTCACGTTTATACTTATTTCGATGTATTTAATGTGCTTTTATTTCTTCAACCTTGGGTTTTTATTATATATCATTATGTACATGGGTATTGCTGATTAAAGTGCCAGTTTTTCCACGCCTGTCTTTGGTGGGCAAGGCCACTGGGATAATCCACCGCTGCACGGGCTTTGAAGGAACATCATCTGACAATTTCCGCTACTCCTGAACATTTAAATTCTTCTTTCATTTGAAGGCAAAACAAGCAAGATAACTCTTAAGAAAACCACAAAGGCTGTGATATGTTTGCATCATTTCTCTGTCCACAAACACACTTTCGGTATGCCGCCTGATTTCGCGGCGCCGCCGTGATACCTCCCGTTTTGCCATGGGCCGTTGCTACCTGTAGCCACGTGACAGACTGTTAAGTATGACTGACGGATGGCATTGTTCCGCCAAGCGGCTAAAAACCAAAAGAATGACACAAAGACGTTCATATGTCCACAGGCCTCTGTTTTTTTGTTTTTGTGGTGTGTGTGCGTGTGTGCGTTTTTCTCATATTTCTACTTCAGTCAGGAGCTTGAAATTTTGCCAACTTATGGAAAATACATAATTTTATTTTGTAAAAACTGTTAAAATCTCAAAATCGCCCATGCACAGGTTTTTGGTGTCTTACCTGTCCTTAAACAGAAAGTACAAACACATAGTTATTTTGGTTTTTCCCATCATGTCAAGAAATATCTTATTTTGAATTAGGAGTACTCGTGTAATATTACTAATTGCTATATTTGTAACTCTGATTGATCCATTATGCTATTTTCATTTATTAATGTACGTGATTACATTTTGTAAGTTAAAAATAGCAAAAACACACAAAAAATCATTTTCTTTGTTTTGTGTGTGTGTGTGTGTGTGCGTGCGTGTTTTTGCGTTTTTCCCATATTTCTACTTCAGCTAGGAGCTTGAAATTTTGCCAACTAATAGAAAATACATTTTCTTATCTTGTAAAAACTGTTAAAATCTCAAAATCGCCCATGCATAGGTTTTTGGTGTCTTACCTGTCCTTAAAAAGAAAGTACAAAAACATAGTTATTTTGGTTTTTCCCATCATGTCAAGAAACAACTTATTTTGAATTAGGAGTACGCGTGTAATATTACTAATTGCTATATTTGTAACTCTGATTGACTCATTATGCTATTTTCATTTATAGGTTTTTGGTGTCTTACCTGTCCTTAAACAGAAAGTACAAACACATAGTTATTTTGGTTTTTCCCATTATGTCAAGAAATATCTTATTTTGAATTAGGAGTACTCGTGTAATATTACTAATTGCTATATTTGTAACTCTGATTGACCCATTATGCTATTTTCATTTATTAATGTACGTGATTACATTTTGTAAGTTAAAAATAGCAAAAACACACAAAAAATCATTTTGCTTGTTTTGTGTGTGTGTGTGTGTGTGCGTGCGTGTTTTTGCGTTTTTCTCATATTTCTGCTTCAGCTAGGAGCTTGAAATTTTGCCAACTAATAGAAAATACGTAATTTTATCTTGTAAAAACTGTTAAAATCTCAAAATCACCCATGCACAGGTTTTTGGTGTCTTGCCTGTCCTTAAAAAGAAAGTACAAAAACATAGTTATTTTGGTTTTTCCCATTATGTCAAGAAATAACTTATTTTGAATTAGGAGTACGCATGTAATATTACTAATTGTTATATTTGTAACTCTGATTGATCCATTATGCTATTTTCATTTATTAATGTACGTGATTACATTTTTGTAATTTGAAAATAGCAAAAACACACAAAAATCATACAAATTAGAAAAAAATGAGGCCCCTGGTGGACAAATTAAAAACTAGTCGCCGGGAGTGTTCCTGTGTCATATTAAAGCAATTGGGTGAGTGGTTTCAGAGAAGATTTTTTAAGCCAAAACAAACAAAAAAACATAGACAATCAAAAAATCTTTGAAGCATGACCACTTGAGCAAACTTAGTAGACACCCACCCAAGGTACATCCCCACCAAGTTTGAAGCAAATCTGACTGACAGTTTTGGAGAAGTCGAAAATGTGAACAGACGACGGGCAATCCGATAAGCTCAGCTGACTGACAAGTCAGCTGAGCTGAAAATAAGGGAAAAAAATGGCAGCACCATGTGCGGGCCAGATGTGAACTGCATGACCTTGAATAACCCTGGATGCAATATCAAAGTAATTACATGACTAAGTACTTCTCAACAACAAGAAATCTTTATCTTTTTTAAATAAATTAAAAAATTCATTGAAAATCGCAAAATTATTGCATCATCATCTGTTTTGCCAACTTGGTAGAGAGAATTACTTGGAAAATATCCATAAAACAACAAAAAGGAGGATCATGATGGTCCTGTGCTCAGCTGACGATGATGATGATCTGTGACCTTTGGAATGATCTCAAAGTCATGCATATACTGTCTAAGTCTGACCTTATGAGAGGACCAGGATCACGTGTAACATTAAATTCCTAGCTGAAATCGATTTCAAGTTATCAACTGAAAAAATTCATGAAAGTAACCCTGTGACGTTGGTAATGAGGTCAATATGTTACTCATGAACCAACTTGCTCTGGCCTAGAGAATGGACCACCACCAAGTTTGATATCAAAGTCCTACCTCATATAGCTCTCAAGCTATCAAGTAAACAGCTGAGCTAAAAATGTATATAAATTCCAAAGGAGGACCACGATGGTCCTGTGCTGAACTGACAGTTAAAAGTCCAATGTATAGTAATGAAAAAACATTTACCTGGTATCATACTATAAACATGAAACAATCAGTCACAGGCAGCTATGATAGGTTATGTACAAAAAGTAGGGAGTTAATTATCCACCTGACAAGATGGTTAGAAATTCAATTCCATTGTTAACCAAATTTTGGTTCATGGTAGACAACAGACCGACATAAGCTTGAAGTTCTGTCCTGGAATGATGGATATATGCTGATTAGGGTTAGAAATAATAAATTATTTCCATTTTTCCACATGACACAGACAATATAAAATTATAAAATATTGATTTGCAGTGTAAATTTAGACAAGTTTACAGTGTTAAAGCACTTGTCCACAGCAGAATCTACTTAGTGACGACAAGTGGACAAGCCCCATTTTGATCCCTGCTGATGGTCAAACTTGCATGGAATATGTAGCTAGATGTGCTCATTTGTAAATTTTATCCTGCTCCACGCAATGAATCACCTATTGATAACTTTCATGATCTTTCACTTACTACCACAGCCATCTGTGTCCATGATTTAGTGATTGTTTAGCTAAATAAATAGTCTACTCGCATTGTGATGCTGGAAAGCAGCTACTCAATGTTTAGGTAGAAAAAGGGCAGGGAAGGAAATAAAGAACATTCTGGGTTATATAAATGGCTTCTTAATATCACTTACGGTAGTTTGCTCAGTCCTAACCCAGTGTTGCATCAATTTTTTTGTTCAAGTTTTCTACATGTGGGGATATATGAGGCAACTTTTATGCCACCACAAAAGCTACTGGCACACAGTGTTGCAATCTTGGCCACTTATATGGCAATTTGCCAAATTAATTGTGCATACCTACAGGTCATATTTTGTGGTAGGTGGTGCAAGACGCACCACTTTTGTGGCACAACTTGGGTAGTGCCACAAAAGTTGACCTGTATATCCCTTACACGTTAGTTACTTTGACCCAGTAAAAGGCCTGCGGTTCAGTGGTAGCTCAGTAAATCAGTGTGACTTTTGTTGTGATGGACCATGTTGCCATTTGAACAAACCTTGTTGGGACCCATCCAAGGTACATTCCCACCAAGTTTGACCTGAATCAGGCCAGTGGATTTGGAGAAGTCAAAAATGTGAATGGTGGACAGATGGAGGGATGGACAGACAACTGACCATCCTATAAGATCAGCTGACTGACAAGTCCACTGAGCTAATAAAAATTCATAACAACAGGGTTATGTGAACAGCCCATGCTCAGCTGAGCTACAAATTCATAACACTTCTTGTTCTGTGAGTTGGGATAGGATCAAGGTCACCTATGTACTGAGTACGCTGACCTATATAGAAAAACACTAACATGTGCAACATCAAGGTCCCAGCTCAAGTAGTTCTCAAGTTATAGTGAAGAGTAAAATTCATGTACATTGCACTGTGATCCAAGAAATGAAGTCAAGGTCACTCATGTACTGTCTTAGCGTGACCTTAATACAGAAACATTAACATGTTCAACATCAAGGTCCTAACTAAAAACAGATCTCAAGTTATCAAGTGAACAGTAAATTTCATGTCAGTTGTCCTGTGACTTTGGGAATAGGGTCAAGGTCCAAAAATCACTAGAACATGACCACTTGCACAAAATAGGTGGACACTTATAAAGGTATATCCCTATCAAGTTTGACTCAAATCTGGCCAAAATTATTCAAGTTATAACCATTACAACAAATTCCGATGTTAAACTTTTTTAAAGATTCTCTCCCCCCCCCCCCACACACACATTAAGAAAAAAATCCAAATATCACTGGGGCATGACCACTATAACAAACTTGGTAGAGGCCCACCAAAGATATATTGCCACCAATTTTGAAGTAAATCTGACTGACAGTTTCTTCACAGATGTCCAAAATGTGAATTAGCATTAGAATGCCCATTGACTTACTTACCCTATAAATAGAAAAGGTGCATTTACTGAGAAGTACCTAAATTGAAAAAATTAATTAAAAATCAGGAATCTGCAGCAATATCACTTAGTGACCAGCTTTGTTTTTCCCTTTCACAAGGAACATCTCTACCAAGTTTCAGCTTAATGTGAAAGATGTTTCTGGAGAAGTCCTAAATAGCAAAAACGAACAAAAAATCTTTAACAAATAGAAAAAAAATTGAAGCGCCACCTGGTAAACAAATTTTAAGCACTAGGAGCCTCTAAAAGTGTCTCTATGTGACAACAAAGCAATCGGGTAAACAGCTTTAAAGATGATTTTTTAAGAATTGTCCAAAAAAAGAACAAAAAAATACTCATAAAAAATTCACAAATCACTGGAGCATGACCATTTGAACAAACCTGGTAGAGACCCACCCAAGGTACATTGCCATCAAGTTCAAAGTCAGTCTGATTGTTGGTTTCAGAGAAGACGACAATGTGAATTAGCATTCAAATGCGCATTGACTTGCATAGTAATCAATAGGAAAGGTGCATTTACCGACAAGTACCTGAAATGGCAAAATCTTTAAAAAATTAGGAATCCACAATAGTGCCACCTAGTGAAAAGCTTGGTTTGACCCTTCCACAAGGCACATATTGACCAAGTTTCAGCTAAATCTGAGTGACGGTTCTGGAGGAAGTCAAAAATAGCAAAAACACACTAAAAATTAGAAAAAAATTACAGTGCCACCTGGTGAATAAATTAAGAACTAAGAGTCCCAAGGAGTGTTCCTGTGTAATATCAAAGCAGTTTTGAAAAGTAAGATTTTTTTAAGATTTGCCCCCCCCCCCCCCCAAAAAAAACCCATTAAAAATCCAAAAATCACTTGAGCATGACCATTTGAACAAACCAGGCAGAGACCCACCCATGGTACATTGCCATCAAGTTTGGAGTCAATCTGGTTGATGGTTTTGGAGAAGAAATCCAAAATGTGAATTAGCATTAGAATGCTCATTGACTTTACATAGTAATCAATAGGAAAGGTGCATTTACCCATAAGTACCCAAATTGAAAAAATCGTTAAAAATCAGGAATCCACAACAGTGCCACCTAGTGAACAGCTTTGTTTTACCCTTCCACAAGGAACATATCCACTTGAAGTTTTGGCTCAATCTGAATGAGGGTTCTGGAGAAGAAGTTGAAAATAGTGAAAAGACACAAAAAGTCAGAAAAAATTGCAGCATTACCTGGTGAACAAAGTAAGAACTAAGAGTCCTTTGAAGGGTTCCACAGTGCTTTTGGAGAAGTTTTTTTTAAGATTTTCCCAAAACAAGATATGTTTGTAAAACATAGATGCCCCCCTCCCTCTATACCCTTGCCCTCGCTACCCTATTGATAGTGGTAGAAGGGGCACTCGTGACCTTACAAAATTAGTGAAGGTTGACCATACATCAATGTCACATATCTTTATACTTTAACCTAGCCCTTAAAAAACGACTAAAATCCTGGGCAATATAAAAGTAAAGCCAAAAAATTAGTCATCATTTAGAAACCATATTCAGCAAAGTGGCTTTATGACCTTGGAAATTATGGCAAGGTCACTCATTTTCACTTGACCTTCTTCAGTTATTGTGCAAAAAAAAGGAAGTCAACTGTCTGTGTGTGACCCTCAAAACTGGGTCAAGGTCACCCATCTACAAACTAAACTAGCCCTTATAGGCAATCATAAAGCTGTGCAATATAAAAGTGCTACCTCTAAAAGGCAAGTTATCAGGCAGAAACAGTATTCAACCAAATGGTTGTGACCTTTGAAATTAGGTCAAGGTCACCCATCTTCAAACTTGACCTAGACCTGAATACGGACAATTATCCAGTGGAATATAAAAGTCCTAGTTTAAAACCTCTTCAGTTATCATGTGGAAACCTAATTTTATCTCAGGTACCAACTTGACCTTGGAAATTAAATCAAAGTCACCAAACTTTAAACTTCTTCTAGCCCTTAGCATGAACTATAGACCTGTAAAGTATCTCAGTCCTAACTAAACTTCTTGTGTTATTGTGCAGGGACCACAGGAAGCATGAAACCATATTAAGTTAAGTGGCTCCGTGACCTTTAAAAACGAGGTCAAGGTCATCCATCTTCAAACTTTGCCTAGCCCCAAATATTGACTATAATCCTGTGCAATGTAAAAGTCCTAGCTTAAAAACCTCTTCAGTTATTGTGCCGAAACCAAAGTTAATTCAGGTACCAATGTGACCTTGGAAATAAGGTCAAGGTCACCCATCTTCGAACTTCACCTAGCTCTTGATTAGAATGATACACCTGTACAGTATCAAAGTCCTAGCTCAAAAATTTCTTGAGTTATTGTGCAGAAACCACAGTTTAACTACAATCTCTCTGTGACCCTGAAAACTGGATCAAGGTCACCCATCTTCAACATCAACCTAGCCCTCACAGAGAACCATAAAGCTGTGCAATATAAAAGTTCTAGCTCCAAGGTATAAGTTATCATGCAGAAAGCATATAACCATATTCAGTAAAGTGGCTCCGTGACCTTTAAAAAAAAGTCAAAGTCATCCATCTTCAAACTTCACCTAGCCCCAAATATGGACTATTATCCTGTGCAATATAAAAGTCCTAGCTTAAAAACCTCTTCAGTTATTGTGCAGAAACCAAAGTTAACTCAGGTACCACTGTGACCTTGGAAACTAGGACAAGGTCACCCATCTTCAAACTTCATCTAGCTTTTGATTAGAATAATACACCTGTACAGTATCAAAGTCCTAGCTCAAAAACTTCTTGAGTTATTGTGCAGAAACCACAGTTTAACTACAATCTGTGTGACCCTTAAAACTGGGTCAAGGTCACCCCTCTTCAAAATCAACCTAGCCCTCACAGAGAACCATAAAGCTGTGCAATATAAAAGTTCTAGCTCCAAAGTATAAGTTATCATGCAGAACGCATGAAACTATATTGAGTAAAGTGGCTCTGTGACCTTTAAAATAGGGTCAAGGTCATCGTTCTTCAAACTTTGCCTAGCCCCAAAATGGACTATAATCCTGTGCAATATGAAAGTCCTAGCTTAAAAACCTCTTCAGTTATTGTGCAGAAACCAAAGTTAACTCAGGTACCACTGTGACCTTAGAAATTAGGTCAAGGTCACCCATCTTCAAACTTTGCCTAGCTTTTGACTAGAATAATATACTTATACAGTACCAAAGTCCTAGCTTAAAAACTTCTTGAGTTATTGTGTGGAAATCACAGTCTACCGACCGACTGACAGACCGACAGACTGACCGACCGACCGACAGACATGTGCAACGCTATCTGCCCCACCTTCTTCGAAGGGGGGCATAATAAGAACCCCCAAAAAATTCATAAAAAATCCAATAATCACTGGAGCCTAACCATTTGAACAAGTTTGATAGAGACCCACTGAAGATACATTCCCACCAAGTTTGAAGTAAATCTGACTGATGGTTTTGGAAAAGAAGTCAAAAATGTGAATTGTGGACCAATGGAAGGACAGGCAGATGCTAGAAGCCAGACGGACAAGGGATAAAGGACAATCCTATAAGCTCAGCTGACTAACAAGTCAGCTGAGCTAAATTCTGAAAATCAATGGAGCATGACCATTTGAACAGAATTGGTAGAGATCCACCAAAGGCAGTTTGCAACAAAGTTTGATGATCCTGCCTTGTCAGTCAACTAAAGTGAAAATAAATTTAAAAAACAAAAAACAAACAAACAAAAAACAAATAAAAAAAAACACAAAAACAAACAAACAAACAAACAAACACACACAGACACACAGACACACACACACACAGACACACACACACACACACACAAAAACAGAAATTAAAATAACTGGAGTCTGACAATTTGTACAAAGTAAGTAGAGACCTATCAATGGTATATCCCAACCAGGAGAAGTAAAATGGGAATTATGGATGGAAATCATTCAACAGACGTGTTAATATGTATTTGCACTGACTTAATGTATAAATCTCTAAGGATGCAAAGTAACTTTTATGAGAAGAATTCTTCAGTGTGGATGGATAGGCATTACTGTTTCCTGTTGACATGTAAGTCTCATCCTTAAATGAAGAGCAGTCACTCACCAGTTAATGCCTTTGAAAGGCACAGCTGAATCAGTTACAAGGTTCTTTTTTGTTTGAAGCACAGCAGAGGAAATTTCTGTCTCAAAACATCCTCCAGAAACCAAAATTACCAATAACAATGCAAACAGCCCATGCTCAGCTGACCTAGAGATTTATCACATTTGAGGCTCTGTGAACTTGGGATACGATCAAGGTCACCCATGAACTGGGTAAGTCTTACCTTCATGCAAAAACAGTAACATGTGCAACATCAAAGTCCCAGTTCAAGTAGTTCTTAAGTTACAGAGAAGAGTAAAGTTCATGTATGTTGCACTGTGATCCCAGAAACGAGGTCAAGGTCACTCACAAACTGTCTAAGCATGACCTTCACAGAGAAACATAAAGATGTGCAACATCAAGGTCCTAACTCAAAGTAGATCTCAAGTTATCAAGTAAACAGTAAATTTTGTGTCAGTTGTTCTGTGATGTTGGGAATACGGTCAAGGTCCAAAAATCACTGGAGCATGACTTCTTGCACATTATAGGTAGACACTTATAAAAGGTACATACATCCCTACCATGTTTGACACAAACCTGGCAAAATTATTTAAGTTATAAACAATACAAGAAATTCCCATGTTAAACTTACCTATAAAAACCAAAAAGTCATTAAAAATAAAAAAAATCGATGGAGCGTGACCACTTGAAGGAATAATGTAGAAACCCACCCAAGGTGCATTGCCACAAAGTCTGAAGTGAATCTGACTGAAAGTTTCTTCAAAGTTCAAAATGTGAATAAGCATTGGAAAACCATTGACTTGCACAGTTATCAATAGAAAAGATGCATTTACCGATAAGTACCTGGATTGAAACAAATTGTAACCTGCAGCAGTGCCACCTAGTGAACACATATGCTTGACCCTTTCACAAGGAACATATCCACAAAGTTTCAGCTTAATCTTAGCAATGCTTCTGGAGAAAGAATCAAAAATAGCAAAAACACACTAAAAATCATAAAAAATTGGAAAAAAATTGCAGCACCACCTGGTGAATGAATTAAGAACTAGGAGTCCTGAGGGGTGTTCCTATGCAATATCAAGTCAATTGGGTGAGCAGGGTTTGGAGAAGATTTTTTATGATTTGCCCAAAAAAAAGAACAAAAAAAAATGCATTTAAAATACAACAAGAGGGTTGTGTGAACAGCCCATACTCAGCTGATCTAGACATTCATCACACTTGCAGCTCTATGAACTTAGGAAAGGATCAAAGACACCATGTTCTGAGTAAGTCTGACCTTTATAGAAGAAAACTTACATGTGCAACCTCAAAGTTCAAGTAGTTCTCAAGTTATAATGAAGAGTAAAATTCATGTATGTTGCACTGTAACCCCACAAACTAGGTCAAGGTCATTCATGTACATGTACTGTCTCAGCATGACCTTCATACAGAATAATTAACATGTGCAGCTAACTCAAAACAGATCTCAAGTTATCAAGTAAACAGTAAATTTTGTGTCAGTTGTCCTGTGAATAAGCATTAGAATGCCCATTGACTTACATAGTAATCAATAGGAAAGCTGCATTGAACGATAAGTACCCGAATTGAAAATCCTAAAAAATCAGGAATCCAAATCGGTGCCACCTAGTAAACAACTGTTTGACCCTTGCACAACAACATATCCATCACATTTCAGCTTAATCTGAGGGACAGTTCTGAGAACAAGTGAAAAATAGCAAAACCATACAAAAAACTAGAACAGACTGATTTTCCAACAGAAAATCAAATGTCTCCCGGTGGAACACTTACATCTCTGAATAAGCTACAGGTTATAACAAATTACAAATGACCAAGTTTGCTTGAAAATTACAATCCTATTTTAGCTCTCATCTAGATACATTACTCTAGCAATTTTCCTCAAGTTCTTCAAGACTTATTGCAGAGAAACGAATTTCACATAAATGACCCTGTGACCTTGAAAATTACGTCAAGGTCACCCAAATACAATCCCAACCTAGGTCTTGCCTAGATACATAATCCTACCAAGTTTCATCAAATTCCATCAAGACTTATCGCACGGAAACCAATTTCACATAAGTGACCCTGTGACCTTGAGAATTCGCTCAAGGTCATCCAAATACAATCCCAACCTAGGTCTTGCCAAGATACATAATCCTACCAAGTTTCATCAAATTCAATAAAGTTCTTCAGGACTTATCGAACGGAAACCAATTTCACATAAGTGACCCTGTGACCTTGAAAATTCGGTCAATGTCACCCAAATACAATCCCAACCTGGGTCTTGCCTAGATACATAATCCTACCAAGTTTCATCAAATTCCATCAAGTTCTTCATGACTTATCGCACGGAAACCAATTTCACATAAGTGACCCTGTGACCTTGAAAATTAGGTCAAGGTCACCCAAATACAATCCCAACCTAGGTCTTGCCTAGATACATAATCCTACCGAGTTTCATCAAATTCCATCAAGTTCTTCAAGACTTATCGTACAGAAACCAATTTCACATCAGTGACCCTGTGACCTTGAGAATTTGCTCAAGGTCATCCAAATAAAATCCCAACCTAGGTCTTGCATAGATACATAATCCTACCAAGCTTCATCAAATTCCATCAAGTTCTTCAAGACTTATCGCACGGAAACCAATTTCACATAAGTGACCCTGTGACCTTGAAAATAAGGTCAAGGTCACCCAAATACAATCCCAACGTAAGTCTTGCCTAGATACATAATCCTACCAAGTTTCATCAAATTCCATCAAGTTCTTCAAGACTAATCGCACGGAAACCAATTTCACATAAGTGACTCTATGACCTTGAGAATTTGCTCAAGGTCATCCAAATACAATCCCAACCTAGGTCTTGCCTAGATACATAATCCTACCAAGTTTCATCAAATTCCATCAAGTTCCTCAAGACTTATCGCACGGAAACCAATTTCACATAAGTGACCCTGTGACCTTGAGAATTCGCTCAAGGTCATCCAAATACAATCCCAACCTAGGTCTTGCCAAGATACATAGTCCTACCATGTTTCATCAAATTCCATCAAGTTCTTCAAGACTTATCGCACGGAAACCAATTTCACATAAGTGACCCTATGACCTTGAAAATTAGGTCAAGGTCACCTAAATACAATCCCAACCTAGGTCTTGCCTAGATACATAATCCTACCAAGTTTCATCAAATTCCATCAAGTTCTTCAAGACTTATCGCACGGAAACCAATTTCACATAAGTGACCCTATGACCTTGAAAATTAGGTCAAGGTCACCTAAATACAATCTTAACCTAGGTCTTGCCTAGATACATAATCCTACCAAGTTTCATCAAATTCCATCAAGTTCTTCAAGACTTATCGCACGGAAACCAATTTCACATAAGTGACCCTATGACCTTGAAAATTAGGTCAAGGTCACCTAAATACAATCCCAACCTAGGTCTTGACTAGATACATAATCCTACCAAGTTTCATCAAATTCCATCAAGTCCTTCAAGACTTATCGCACGGAAACCAAGAACCTGAACAACAACAACAACAACAAGAAGAAGAAGAAGAAGAAGAAGCGGAAGAAACGGGCACTAAAACAATATGTCCCCCGGCTTCCACCGGGAGACATAATTCATTAAAAAAATTGCAGCGCCACCTGGTGAAAAAATTGGGAACTAAGTGTCCCCGGGAGTGTCTATGTACGATATCAAAGCAATTGGGTGATCAGTATCAGAGGAGAAGAGTTTTTAAGGTTTGCCCCAAAAAAGAACAAAACAAGAGGGCTGTGTGAACAGCCCATGCTCAGCTGACCTAGACATTCATCACACTTGCAGCTCTATGAACTTGGGAAAGGATCAAGGTCACCCATGTTTGGAGTAAGTCTGACCTTTATAGAAGAACACTAACATGTGCAACATCAAGGTTCAAGTAGTTCTCAAGTTATAATGAAGAGTAAATTTCATGTATGTTGCACTGTGACCTCAGAAATGAGGTCAAGGTCCTTCATGTACTGTCTAAGCATGACTTTCATACAGAAACATTAACATGTGCAGCATCAAGGTCCTAACTAAAAACAGATCTTAAGTTATCAAGTAAACAGTAAATTTCATGTCAGTTGTCCTGTGAATTAGCACTAGAATGCCCATTAACTGACATAGTAATCAATAGGAAAGCTGCATTGACTGATAAGTACCCGAATTAAAAATCCTTAAAAATCAGGAATCCAAAGCAGTGCCACCCAGTAAACAACTTTGTTTGACCCTTCCACAAAAACATATCCACCATGTGTAAGCTTAACCTAAGTGACGGTTCTGGAGAAGAAGTCAAAAATAGCTACAACACACAAAAATTCATAAAAAAATTAGAAAAAAATTGCAGCGCCACCTGGTGAAAAAATTAAGAACTAGGAGTACCAGGGAGTGTTCCTGTGTGATATCAAAGCAGTTGGGTAAGCGATTTCGGAGAAAAAGATTTTTTAAGATTTGTCCAAAAAAAGAACAAAAAAAATCATTAAAAATAAAAAAATCACTGGACCGTGACCATTTGTACAAACCTGGCAGAAACCCACCCAAGGTACATCCCCACCAAGTTTGAAGTTAATCTGGATGATGGTTTCGGAGAAGAAGTTGAAAATGTGAATTAGCATTAGAATGCTCATTCACTTTCATAGTAAACAATAGGACAGCTGCATTGACCGACAAGTACCCGAATTGAAAAAATCGTTAAAAATCAGGAATCCGCAGCATTCCCACATAGTGAACAACTTTGTTTGACCCTTCTACAAGGAACATATCCACCATGTGTAAGCTTAATCTGAGACACAGTTCTGGAGAAGAAGTCGAAAATAGCTATAACACACAAAAATTCATAAAAAAATTAGAAAAAAAAATTGCAGCGCCACCTGGTGAACAAATTTGAAATTTTCTGAACAGTTTAGCATTACCTATTGCAAAGTGAAGAAGGCTTCTGGCACCTTTACACAAGCAGCTCAATTTATCCCGACCAGTGCTTGCATTACTTTATACAATACATTGATACTACCTCATCTGGATTACTGCAGCACTGTTTGGAGTCCTAGTTTGTATAAAAAAGACCTTGTAAAATTACAACGTATACAAAACAGAGCCATGAGAACAATTCTAAAATGCCACCCCAGGACCCACATCACGGATATGCTGAATACCCTGAAATGGATGAGCATAAAACAAAGATTACATTACAATTACTGTATCTTCATTTGGAAAATTCAAAACAAACACACCCCTCAATATTTGAACAATTATTTCACTGCAACCTCAGATGTCCATACCCATAATACAATAGTAAAACCAGCCAAGTGGAGGAGACGAGTCAGCAGACTGGCCTAGTTCCCGCGGCGGATCACTCTGAGTGCTTACACGAGGAGTGATCCGCCGCGGGAACGAGGCCAGTCTGCTGACGAGTCTCCTCCACGCGGCTGGTTTTACTTTTATCCAGTAATTACAGCTGTAATTATATTTTCATCGTTAAATACAAAAAAAAGACAATCAAAAGCAGTTTCAACGTTTATTTCATCAAACAAGACTTTGCATAGTTTTGCGTATGAATAACTGTAACGCAGGATCCAGTAATTGGGTCATTTGAAAATTACATGCTTGACGTGCGCCTACTACAAGAATTTAGAAGGAAAGTAGTTCTCAGTGACCTTTGCACTGTGGTGATACGGATTGACCTTTGCACTGTGGTGATATGGACAGGGTTATCACCCAGTCTGTATCTTCCACCTTTTCTGGATGATACAGCTATAATTACAGGATAAAAGATTTTCCACCCGAGGTTCCATTTACCTTCAGCGCTCACACCCTAAATCTTTGAATTATATCGGATCCAAAATCTGGAATGAAATTCCCCAGCGTATCTGTGATGCGAGTTCCTCGTATAGTTTTAAGAAGAGCATCCTTCCACACACAAAAATTCATAAAAAACTAGAAAAAAATTGCAGCGCCACCTGGTAACAAATTAAGAACTAGGTGTCCCAGGGAGTGTTCCTGTGTGATTTCAAAGGAATTGGGTGAGCGGTTTCGGAGAAGAAGATTTTTTAGGATTTTCCAAAAAAAAAGAACAAACAAATTCATTTAAAATCTAAAAATCACTGGACCATGACCATTTGAACAAACCTGGTAGACACCCACCCAAGGCACATCCCCACCAAGTTTGAAGTGGATCTGACTGACGGTTTTGGAGAAGAAGTCGAAAATGTGAATTGTTGACGATGGACCATGATCGACAGACAACCGACGGACAACAGACCCTCACAAAAGCTCAGCTGACTGACAAGTCAGCTGAGCTAAAAATTCATAAAAAATCCAAAAATCAATAGAGCGTGACCATTTGAACAAACTTGGTAGAGATCCACCCAAGGCCCATCCCCACCAAGTTTGAAGTGAATCTGGCCTATATTATTTAAGTTATGACCATTACATGAAATTCCCATGTTCCTATTAAAACTTTTGTAGAGATTTTTGAAAAAAAATCATAAAAAAATCCAAAAATCATTGGAACAAGACCATTGGAACAAACCTGGTAGACACCCACCCAAGGTACATCCCCACCAAGTTTGCAGTAAATCTGGATGACGGTTTTCGAGAAGAAGTCGAAAATGTAAATTAGCATTAGAATGCCCATTGACTTACATGGTAATCAATAGGAAAGGTGCATTTACCGCAAAGGAGCCGAATTGAAAAATCATTAAAAATCAGGAATCCGCAGCATTTCCACATAGTGAACAACTTTGTTTGACCCTTCTACAAGGAACATATCCACCATGTCGCAGCTTAATCTGAGTGACGGTTCTGGAGAAATCGAAAATAGTTATAACACACAAAAATTCATTGAAAAATTAGAAAAAATTGCAGCGCCACCTAGTGAACAAATTAAGAACTATGGGTCCCAGGGAGTGTTCCTGTGTGATATCAAAGCAATTGGGTAAACAGTTTCAAAGAAGATTTTTTAAGATTTGCCCACAAAAGAACAAAAAAATTAATTTAAAATCCAAAAATCACTGGACCGTGACCATTTGAACAAACTTGGTAGAGACTCACACAAGGCACATCTCCACCAAGTTTGAAGTGGATCTGGCCGACGGTTTTTGAGAAGAAGTCGAAAATATGAATTGTGGACAGACGGATGACGGACGACGGACCCTCAAAAAACCTCAGCTGACTGACAAGTCAGTTGAGGTAAAAATCACTGGAGTGTGACCATTTGAACAAACCTGGTAAAGGCCCACCCAATGTAAATTACCACCATGTTTGAAGTGAATCTGGATGACGGTTTTGGAGATGTCGAAAATGGGAATTCGCATTAGAATGCCCATTGACTTGCATAGAAATCAATAGGAAAGTTAGATTTACTGACAAGTACCTGAATTGAAAAAATCCTTAAAAATCAGGAATCCACAGCAGTGCCACCTAGTGAACAGCTTTGTTCGACCCTTTCACAAGGTATATATCCACCTAATTTCAGCACAATCTAAGAGATGGTTCTGGAGAAGTGAAAATAGCAAAAACAAAAAAAAAAAAAAATAGAAAAAAATCACAGCATTACCTGGTGAAGATATTAAGAATCCCAAGGAGAATCCCTGTGCGATATCAAAGTAATTGGGTGAGTGGCTTCGGAGTAATTTTTTTAAGATTTGCCCCCCAAAGAGAACAAAATATTTTTTTTAAAAATCCAAAAATCAATGGAGTGTAACCATTTGAAAAAAAGAACTTGGTAGAGACCCATCCAAGGCACATCCCCACCAAGTTTGAGGGGAATCTGGCTGATGGTTTTTGGGAAGTTGAAAATGTGAACTGTGGACGGACGGATGATGGAAGACAGATGGACAACAGACCCTCAAGAAAGGTCAGCTGACTGACAAGTAAGCTGAGCTAAAAACAAGCTTAAGTGTGTCACCTTGATTCCTTCCTCAACAGGAGTCCTTGTATGGTTTATCGTAAATCAATGATAAAACTTTCAAGTAAAAAACCCCCAGCAATTTAAGCATTTGGAATATATTCAATAAATAATAAAACAGTATTAATGGGTTCATGCATCAATTCAACAATTTGACAAAAACGGCATTGATAACCCATGGGAACAACATCAGAGGACAGAAGTCTATTCCATCAGGATAACAAGGTATTCCTTTATCTGCAATTTAACTTCTTCAACAGAAACGAACAAGACATTTTCAGAGAAAGAGTGTCCAGCATTTGGTTAAAATGAAAGCCAAAATGCTGCCTCAATCTTGTCTGGAAAATGTGTATACAAAGATGCATTTACATGTACATTAGTTGGGTGTGTGGGTGTCAAAGTACTTTTGCTATAGTACATTCAGTAGTCATGACAACAAAGATTTCAACACAAACTTTAAAGAATTAATCAAATCTATAAACTTCAACAAGTTTATAGTGCTTAATTGTGTTGTCACGTAGTCAATTCCTTTACAAAAGTTCAAATTTTACAAATACTGAAAACTTTACAGTCTTGAGACAGGCCAAATTAGTAATTGTATTCATCACTGTGCTAAATTACACGTTTTTCAGTCAATCATCAGTCTACTGACTTGCTTGTTTTTCACTAGAGTTCTGCTTCTTACGCCTTCTCTTTCCAGCATAGTACTTCCAACGTTTCCTCTGTTCCTTATTCCTATTAGCACCCCAAGTATCAGAGCAATCGGGCGGGGAAGGAGTGTTGGTAAGCCTGGACAGGTACTTTGAAGGCTCGAAAGAATCTATGCTGGGAATAGATAGGATCCCAGCAAAGTCTTCTTGCTCTGGCTCAGATGCTCCTTCATACTGACCACTATTTGATGCTCCATCGTCATTGTCTGACATTTCCACACTATCAGAGAGTTCCACTGATGCACCCACATCAGAAACTGGTGTGCTTGTTTCCACCTTGATAGTAGGGGTTGTGGTCTGCAGTAGCTTTTGTTTGGAGTGTTTTGGCAGTTGGAGTGTTGATGGGTTGACCTCATGGAATTTGAGTTGGCGAGAGATGACAGATGGGGAAAATGAGGTGCTGGCTGTGCTAGATCCATTCATTGCTGGTCCAGCAACATGAACTAAGTGCTGGAGGGAGGCCAAAGCCTGGTCTAAGTTGGTATTTGATGCTGTATCCTTCAACTGAGCAGCAAGGTTTGGGTTGACAAGAAGCCTCTGTGTGTGCCCGCCATTTAGAACCATGTGCTGAGTGTATGGAAATGCAGTGAGATTGCGCTTCAAACTTTTACCCTCATGAGGCACGACTGATGACAACCCTGTGAGGTATGATGTGCTCTCCCCTCCTGATTGTGATAAGGCAGCTGTACTTGCAGTGGTAATGTCACTGGTTACTTTTGCCAATGCGGTGCTCATGCTTTCTTGCACTTTCTTCAGAGTAACAGTACTTCTTGGTGAAGACTGTATGGAATAACCCTCCTTCAATAAATGTTTCTGTTTTGGTATCAGGTTTTTACTTGTTGATGCATCACTGGCAGGCACCATAGTGCCTGTGGGATGACTGACTATTGGAGTAGTTACCCGAGATGTTCCCTGCCCCTCACTTACAATGACTATTTTTGGAAATGGAATACCTTGGTGATTCATTGCCTGTGCTTGCAGAGCCTCTGCTATGCTCGAGGAAGTTGAGGCTAGTTTTGGACTTAGACCATGAGTCACCCATGGTGTCGCTAGGGTTGTCACACCTTGGGATATTGGATGAACAATCTTTTGTGGTATACCCTGGGAGGCCACATACTCACTCACAGAAGGAGTTGTAAAGTTGTAAAACTTGATGTTTTCCTTCTTGCTCTTTTTATATTCTAAACCAGCCTCCATGGAGCATAGAACACTCTGTCTGCAAGCAAAGAATGATGATTTGAGAACCCTGCAGACTAACTTTAAAACACAAAATATGCAAATACACAGGGTATAAAATATATGATTTAATTTTCAAAATTTAAACTAGATATACCTTCAACGCAAAGTGTTGACTGAAGGATTGACCAGGAAAAAATGCTGCCATTTGCTCAAATTAGGTCATGGTGACACCATAATCTAATCAGTTCATCTTGGCATATTAGACAAGCATAATGCCAAATTTGAGCAAAATACATTAGAGCATTCTGGAGATATTGTGGTGATGAGCCCAAATGAGCTACACATGGCACAAGTTTGACACAAATTAATAATACTCATTTTCCTGGAATTGCCATTTTCGCTAAGTTAATTAATGATTGTCAAAAGAGGATGATTAACCCAAAAGACAAGCAGAACACCAAGGGTACATCTTCACATATTGATTCATGTTGCTATCAAGTTTCATAGCTGTACCTCAAACACTTTGTGAAATACACGGCACAAGTTTGACATGAGCCAAAATTTGCACTGAATAGACATTTTAATTAAGTTAACTAGAGTGAAGTGTCATCTAGTGATGACAAGATAATATACTCCCGCACCCAAGATCACTTATATATAAGCCTTCCAAAAGAGTCTATCCCCAAGGCATTTGGCACGGTTTGAAAACAGGGACCACATATAAACCCTGAGTTCAGCTCTGCACATAATCTTATTTGTAAATCTATTTATTATTTTCTGAAAATGCATTTAAAATCAGAATATGATAGCAGCACCATGGCAATGTAATATGTACTAACACACATCATGTCAGTAAAGTCTACCAAATTTCAAAGACTTCTGCTGAAAACCTGAGAATAGTTGAGGATACAAGTTCAGCCTCCTCCATAAATATTAACATGTCTATTTACCTATCATTTAAAAAAAATCAGAAAACAAGAGGATCATGATGCTCCTGTGCTCAGCTGACATGCATCTGCTCATCTCAACAAAATTACCCCAAAATTTATGCAAAATTCAATGCAGTGTGACCATTTGAATAACATATGTAGAGACCTAACAAAGGTACATTTCTACAAAGTGTGAGGACTGTCCCTGTGTGATATCAAAGCAATTGGGTGAGTGGTTTCAGAGAAGATTTTTTAAGATTTGCCTGAAAAAAGAACAAAAAAATTCATTAAAAAATCCAAAAATCAATAGAACGTGACCATTTGAACAAACTTGGTAGAGACCCATCCCCACCAAGTTTGAATTTAATATGGCCAAAATTATTTAAGTTATAATCATTACAAGAAATTCCCATGTTAAACTTTCCTATTAAAACTTTTTTTAAAGATTTTTGAAAAAAATCATAAAAAATCCAAAAATGACTGGAGCATGACCATTTGAATGAACTTAGTAGAGACCCACCACCCTAGGTATATTGCCACTAAGTCTGAGGTGAATCTGAATGCCAGTTTCTTCAGAGAAGAAGAAAATGTCAGTTACCATTAGAATGCTTTAGAATGCCCACTGACTGGCATAGAACTCAGAACTCAGAACAGTTTATTCAATATGATATGAAATGGGTTACATGAATTTCAACGTTTGTAGTGACAAAGTGGTAATTAAGCAATAACCAAGAACTCATAATTGAACTAAATGATATTAGGATGACCTTGGCTAAGGATTCTATGATCCGCTATCGCCAAGGCCACCTTTCGGTAAAATTATAATTAGCAAACAACTGGCAAAAATAGTAAGAACAGAGATTAGAAGCTTAAATATACAGGGTAAATGTAAAGTCACTTAATTACCACAAACATAACAGTGTGCAACTGTACAAGTGTCTTTATATTGCTTCACGAAGAAAAGCTTTATGTAGGTTGCGAAACCATTATAAGAATGTGTGAAAAGTTTATCTTTGATACAGGGTTGTGTGTTTTTTAAGAGGGTTGGAAGGTAATACCTAATACAATGTTTTGTTGAATTTCTAGAAGGAATAGGAACCTGGCTGTCATTTCTATGTCGAGTGAAATATCGATGAGAAGGTATTGTAGGTGCAAATATGTTGTTAAAGTAATCAGGGGTTTTATTTTCTAAATATCTATAGTAGAATTTTAAGGATCTTAACTTAAGAATATCTGGTACTTGTAAAAGGTTTAACGTTTTAAATAAAGGATCCGTGTGGGCATTATATCTTGCCAAGCAAACAACACGAACAGCCTTCTTTTGAAGTTTGAAAATACGGTCACACGAGAAACCCCACAGAAGAATGCAATAATTTAGATGAGGAAGAAAAAGAGAATTGTAGATTTGTAATAGAATATCTTGCGGAAAATAATTTTGTGTTCTTTTCATAACACCAATAATTTTTGAGAGCTTATTTCCAATTTTGTTAACGTGTGAGTGCCAATTTAAGTTTTCGTTAATTCGTAAACCTAGGAAATCAAAATCACTGGTTTTGTAGATGGGCACATTCTTTATTTTAAGATTTAAGATGAAATTTAATTTTCGTTGAGGGAAATGAAACACCATATATTTAGTTTTAGCAATATTAATAGATAATTTGTTGGCTGACAGCCAATCACATACCTTGTTTAATTCGATTTCTATGCTATTTGATACAGAGTCAGTGTCCTTGAGAGGAAAATTGAAAGAACTAAGTGAATTGATAAGAGTCGTGTCGTCTGCATAAAAAATCGATTCAAATTTTGAAGATGCCAAATACATGTCATTTGTGTAAATTATAAAAAGAAGAGGACCCAAAATAGAGCCCTGTGGCACTCCAGTTGTAATAGGTAGACACTTTGAAGAAACATCGTCGAATTTGACGTATTGTTTTCTGTTTGTGAAGTAATTTCTAAACCAATTTAAAGGGGTTCCTTTAATACCGTAATAATTCAGCTTATGGAATAGAATTTCGTGGTTCAGAGTATCAAAGGCCTTTGATAAATCTAAAAATACTGTGACAGGTATGTCTCCAGTATCAAGAATCTGAAGAAGACGATCTGTTCATTCCATAGCGGCAGTTTCGGTGGAGTGCAATTTTCTAAAACCATGCTGGCTTGCGTAGAAAAGCTTTTTTGATATAAAAAATTCGTACAACTGATTATACACCACTTTTTCAAAAACTTTGGAAATAGCTGGCAGGAGAGAAATTGGTCTATAGTTATCCAACAAAGAGTTATCGTCTTTTTTATAAAGAGGTAATACTTTTGCTATTTTTAATTTATCTGGAAAGATACCTGTGGTGAGAGACTGATTGACAATTAAAGCTAGAGGTACAGAAAGAGAACTTACTAAACCTTTCAATAAATACATAGATATTCCGTCCTGTCCGGAACTAGTCTTGGGTTTAAAATTTTTGAAAATCATAGAAATATCATCTGGAGATATATGTGAGAAAGCAAAATTACAATCGTTTGGAGTTGAAAGATAAGAGGTAAAAGGTATGGAATTACCATTATTAACCTGTGCAGCTAAATTGGGACCAATATCGGTGAAAAACTGATTAAAACATTCGGCAATTTGGTGCTTGTCAGTTATAATTTTGCCGTTAATTTGGAAAGCCAAAGGAAATCTATTTTTGAATCTATTACCATCCATGACAGAGCGTATTGTGTCCCAAGTCTTTTTTACATCATTTCTATATTTTGCAAATTTTGAATAATAGTAATTCCGTTTCTGTTCACGGATACATTTGTTGAGGATTTGATTGTAGGTTTTGAGATTAATTTTCGTAGGGCCATACAAAGGTGACTCGTGTGACGTGCATTTCAATTTCTTGTATAGATTATCACGAAATTTGATAGATCTAAGAATGCCGTTGGATATCCAGTTATTTTTCTTATGCTTATATTTGTTGAATTTAATTTTTCTTATGGGCATATGTTTTTCTTTGGCCTCGGTCAAAATAGTTTCTAACGTGGAGTAATTAATATATGGGTCATGATGTGAATTTGTATCAAGTAATTGCATAATATTACAATTACTGATCTCATCATAAAAATTATGTACAGAATTAGAGTCAAATTTTTAGGCTAGAATATATTTGGGAGGGTTTTCTATATTTAGAGCTTGGTCAATGAATGTAAAACAGGGCATGTGATCTGATATATCCGTAAGGACAATGCCAGAGAGACAAGACTTTTTACAATGCGAAGTATTACAGAAAATGTTGTCTATCAGAGTAGCATTCCTTTCAGAAAATCGGGTAGGAAAAATAATTTGGGGCACAAAACCACTATTGAAAATCATGTCTAGGAAATCAGCATATTTTGCACGTGTGTTCATTTTTAATAAATTTATGTTAAAATCACTGACTATCATTTTGTCACCTGGTTCATGGGATATGGTTTCAATGATTGGGAAAATATCATTCATAAAATTTTCAATGTCAGCATTCCTGTCCCTGGGTGGCCTGTATACATTACAGAGGGCAATTTTTTGCGTCAAACCGTTACCATATACATCTAAGAATTGACCTTCCCATTTGTCGTTAGGATTGTAGAAGTCTTTTACGTTGTACTGAAAATCTTTATGGGGATAAATCATGAGACCACCGTGAGAACTACAAGTGGCCCTTAATGGAATGGATACATAATCTGGAATATTTAGATCTGATACGTCCGGCGAGAAATCTCCTAACCATGTTTCCTGAAGGCAAATTGCACTAAAGGTGAAATTACATTTTGCGAGTTCATCGAGAAAAATGGTCAACTTTTCAAATTTGGCGTTCAAACTTTGAATGTTTAGGTTTAAAACGGAAAAATTCTTTATAGCAGATCCAAAATAATCCATGAGATTTTTTGCCTCAACGTATGGTGAGTTCGATCCAAAAGAAATTGCATTTTCATTATCATCAGAGTTTTGTAATACACTATTTAGGCTGTTTAGTGATACACCACCAAAGTTCCTTAGAATTTCATTGTCAGGAATTAAAGAAGCAATAATTGAAAATTGTGTTATAAGTAACTAAACACTTCAACACTAAACCTGGTGAAGCATAAGTAGGTAGCTTACTGTTTGAGCAAATACAAATTATCAAAAAAAGTGGAATTCTGAAACAACAATAGCAAAAAATAAGTGACATATAAAATATCACAAATATATAAGAAGTTCGTTTCATCTTCGAAACAATGATGAATAAAAGGCAATACAGTTAATAAAGTTTGTAGAGTCGCAAACATTCATGTCTTAAAGGCACCTTCTGTGGTGGAAAAAAAAAGACAAATAAGGAAAATTGTATATTGATGCACAATGAAAATGGTCATGCCTTAGCTGTACAAATAAGGGCAAGTAATCAATATATCAGTAGAATTAATTGCGCTTCAACATTATTTCATGCTGAGGTATACGAAGTGTAGACAAAGGGATACAGCTAAGGTGAAACACCAGATTTGTCATACAATACAGTGAGCGAGAAAAAAGAAAGAATAGTTCAACATATCTGATTGAGGGGAAAGTAAAACAGCTTGGCCCAGGGGGACTATTGTGGACAAAAACGGTGGGGAAAAAGTGTTCATGGGTAAAAGAAAAAGCAATTGTATCTTGCAGAATCGCTTGCGTATCATGGGACAACAGTTCACATTTGCAGTACATTTCACTCAAAAATGAAAGTACTCTTAGGATCAAAACCCAGATAATCTTTGGTAATGGCCTCTTGGCTTGTTTTTGGCATGTATGGATTTTGACCCTGAATAGATAGTTCCACATAGGGCCATGACTTCAAGTATTTGATTTTGGACTTTTTCTTAGTAAGCAATAGAAAAGGTGCATTTACCGATAAGTACCCGAATTGAAAAAAATTGTTAAAAATCAGGAATTCACAGCAGTGCCACCTAGTGACCAACTTTGTTTGACCCTTCCACAAGAACCATATCCACCAAGTTTCAGCTTAATTTGAGTGACGGTCCTGGAGAAGAAGTCAAAAATAGCAAAAATACACAAAAAAATCATAAATATTCGAAAAAAATTTGCAGCGCCGCGTGGTGAACAAATTATGAACTAAGAGTCCCTGGGAGTGTCCCTGTGAGATATCAAAGCAACTGGGTGAGCCGTTGTGGGGAAGATTTTTTAAGATCTGCCCCCAAAAAGAACAAAAATTGTATAAAATATCCAAAATTCACTGGAGCGTCACCATTTGAACAAACCTGTTTGAGACCCACCCAAGGTACATTGACACCAAGTTTGATGTCAATCTGGCTGATGGTTTCAGAGAAGAAGTCAAATAATATGAATTAGCATAAAAATGTCCATTGACTTGCATAGTAATCAATAGGAAAGCTGCATTTACTGATAAGTACAACAATTGAAAAAAAATCGTTAAAAATCTGGAATCCACAGCAGTGCCACCTCGTGAACAGCTTTGTTTGACCCTTCTATAAGGAACATGTCCACCAAGTTTCAGCTGAATCTGAATGACGGTTCTGGAGAAGATGTCGAAAATAGCAAAAGCACAAAAACACACAAAAAATAATAAAAAAATTACAAAAAATTGCAGTGCCACCTGGTGAACAAATTAAGAACTAGGAGTTCCTAGAAGTGTTCCTGTGTGATTTCAAAGCAATTGGGTCAGCCATTTCAGAGAAGAAGATTTTTAAGATTTGCCCAAAAAAAGAACAACAAAATTCATAAAAAATCCAAAATTCACTGGAGCATGACCATTTGAACAAACTTGGTAGAGGCTCACCAAGGGTACATTGCCACCAAATTTGAAGTAAATCTGTCAGACAGCTTTTCCAAAGGAGTCGAAAATGTAAATTGTGGACGACGACGGACCCTAAATAAAGCTCAGCTTACTGACAAGTCAGCTGAGCTAAAAATCAGAAAATGACAGCAGTATCATGCCAATGTATTATGCACTAGCCTAGGCCATGCCAATGAAGTGTGCCAAATTTGAAAGGGATCAAATGAAAAAGGAGGGACTAGTTGCTGAAACAAGTTCGTCCCCAACCATAAATATGAACATGTATATTTACCTAGGATCTGTAAAATTTAAATGAATCATTAAAAATCAGAAAGTGAAAGTAGTGACATGGCAATGTAATATGCACTGGCCAACATCATGCCAGTTAAGTGTGCAAAGTTTGAAAGGGATCCAATAAAAATCCTGGGACTAATTGGGGATACAAGTTCAGTGTTACGGACGGACGGATGGAAGGACGGACATGAAGATTCCAATATACTCCCTGCGTGAGTATAATTAATGAAAAATGAACAGAGGTTCATTCACCCAAGAGACAAACAAAACCCCAGGTGCACACCTCCATATATTGATAATTATTATTCTATTAAGACTTAGATTTCATAGCAATATATATAAAAACTTCTTGAGATATGCGTGACACAAATCTGATTTGTAATTTCCAACATCGAATCAACATTTTCACTAATCAATGATTATTTTTAGGGGATAATTAATCCAAGAGACAAAGCCCCAGGTGCACATCTTCATATATTGATTAATGTTCCCACCAAGTTTCATAGGTGTACCTCATAACTTTATGGATACGTGCAACACAAATCTGACAAGTCTTAAGTCGAATCAACATTTTCCCTAAGTTAATTAACAATTAATTAACACAGAATAATTAATCCAAGAGACAAACAAAACCCCAGGTGCACACCTTCATATATTGATAAATGTTCCCACAATCTTTCATGATTGTATCTTAAATGTTTTTTTTTAAGATATGCGAAACACAAATCTGACTCTATCAATGTCGGAAGGATGGACGATAGGACAGACAAGGGCAAATCTGTATGCCCCCCCCTCAGGTGAGGGCATAAAAAATCATTGAAATGTAACCATTTGAACAAACTTGATACAGGCTCACCCAAGATACATCCCACTGACATTGAAGAAAATCTAACTTTTGAGAAGATAACCATGTGAATTATGGAAGGATGAAAAGTGAGGAGAAAAGCTTAAATTGTTAATCAGCAGAGGTGAATATACATTTTGTCTCAAAAAGGGCATAAAATTGTCCCAAATAGAAATGTTTGCAAGATACATTGTTACCACAAGTAAGGTACGTGCTATTTAGAAATATCAATACACATTAAATTATTACCTTTTTATGGCTGGCCTCTGTTGAGGGACATTGGTTTGCAATGAGTGCAGAGCATGGGGACCTGTCTGGTCTGCAGCGGAAGAAGGTACAGGCAGCACAGATATCAAGTAATCTGCCAAGTCAGGATTCTCATCCAGAAGGATTCGGATGTACTTTTTAGTCTGAAGGAAAAAAAAGAAAAACAAGAACATCCAGAATTGCTGCTTAAAAATCAGACTGCTTTACTGGCTGGCTGATCAAACAGGTCAGAAAAACATTATCCATATTCATAAATTTCAACCCATCAATGAGAGCAAAATTAGATACAGCGAAAGACAGAGATTTAAGAATTGACGAAACATCAACATTCATCTTCCAATACCAATATGATTTCATTCATGACTTGAGACGGGCAGTCACCCATAGAAGGCAACCAGTGGTTTTAACCCTTCTTTTACTGCAGGCGAGAAAACTCGCTCAAAGGAACTTGCTCCTCCTACGCTGCAGGCCAGTTTATCCGCCGAATGTAGCACATGCCAAAGATCAGCTTTTGGTGTGCGTAATTCCCAAGATATGGCAAAATGGGCCTTCTCCTGCAGATGTACAACAAATTAAATGGTTCCGACTACAGTCAGGCCGCGTTTATCTGGCACCATCTGTTTTTGGTCATTTTGCCGGATTAACAAGGCTGCCAGATTAACAAATCACAGTATAATTCACCAGGATATATAGAGAATAAGAGACCAAATTTGTACTTAACAATGAGTAAATAAAAACATAATCACATACACGTACTACCAATCATATGAAATTTTAAAAACGAAACGTGCAAATTATAGGGGAAAAAAAACTTTATTCAGTGTATTCATATCCATATGTACAATTGATGTTACGTTCAAAATTACTGGAGCGAACGGGCAAAAATGTCCCAACCCTAATGTTTATCTCACACACGTATTTGGACATATTTTGCCTTTACTAGCTTGTTTTGGCACAAAGAAATCCGAAATCTTTTTTTGTTTACTGCGATCACTTTTCATATCTTTCAACTGTTCTTCTCTGCGCCGAACTTTTGCTACGTCATCACCACAAAATCCCTCATTGGATTCTGGCCATTGCAATGAAATTTAACCATTTAAGGCGGGAACAATTAAACATCTCATCAACTCGGAACTTGTTCGGAACACATCAGGTGATTGTTGATTTTGCGGTACAGCGCAATAAGGTATGTTATTGCAAGGTATATGCTCCATTGAATATCAAGTGACGGATTAAAGAGGCAAATTACATTGTTAAAAAGCCCTTTTGCTCTGCAATTAACATGCCGGTGACGAAATTCAAGGGTGCCGGATTATCATGTAGTAAATCAATGGGGGAAATCCGTTCACAGCTCATTGCTGCCGAATTTCAAGGGTGCCGAATTATCAAGTGACGGTTAAAGGCGGCCTGACTGTATAACTATTCAGTAACAGCGCCAAAATTATCTAAATATCACGTTATCTCTGTGAAAAAAACAACACACACAGATTTTATTCAGTAAGGACCACTGGGGAGATTGATTGATGATGCATACCCCTGCAAGAGTTGCCCATTTTAACATCGATTGCATGCAGTCTCCACTCTGTATTTCTTTTAGTGGTTCACCAGGGACATTCTGAATGCTTTCAAAATATCTACCATCAATATGTCACTTAGTTTTGGTACTTATGTAACATGAAAACATAAAAATACCATTGGCTTGAATGATTAGCTACATCATGCTGGTTTGCTAAAGTGCGCACTGCACATGCTTGGCCAGGTGCAGCTTATTTGCATGATCTTCTCGGCCAATCAGTGCCCCAGCAGGATGAGAGTCTTGTTGAAGCAGGGCGAGAATGTCACTGCTTTCTATTCTTAGATTTTTGCCTCGGAGATAGTAAATTTATGCAAGATGACAATGGTTGGTAGGCAGGAATAAACAATTCAGCCAATAGGAAAGCAGCATGATAATATTGACATTTCCATTGATACCAAACATGCCTAGAGCCAGCGAGAGAATTGTACGAAGTTTGAGGATGCAAAACATGCAATTTTACTGCTTTTTTGTGGATTTTTATCGGCAAATATGCCAAAAACAATTGATTAGATGTTTATTTAAAAGTCTGTTTGAATAAAATCGTCATATTTACGCAACTAAATTTTTTCTGCAACACAAAAACTTCACAGTTTGATAGACCGGAAATGAGCATACTATGTCTTCGTTTGCGTAAACAAATGTCAATGCAGATGCCCTGAAGAAAATGTTTGTGTGGCCATCCAAAGATTGAATTCAGCATGATAGACAATTAACCCCCCAAAATATATAGCTCTCATTTTTTTTTGAATAACTATAATTAACAAGATATGTTTGTAAAACATAGATGCCCCCCCCCCCGCCTTCATTACCGTTGCCCTCGCTACCCAATTGATAGTGGTAGATGGGGCATTCGTGACCTTACAAAATTAGTGAAGGTTGATCATACTTCGATGTCACATATCTTTAAACTTTAACCTAGTCCTTAAAAAACGACTAAAAACCTGGACAATATAAAAGATATAGCCAAAAAATTACTCATCATTTAGAAACCATATTCAGCAAAGTGGCTTTATGACCTTGGAAATTAAGGCAAGGTCACTCATTTTCACTTGACCTTCTTCAGTTGTTGTGTAAAATCCACACGAAGTCTACTGTCTGTGTGTGACCCTCAAAACTGGGTCAAGGTCACCCATCTACAAACTTAAACTAGCCCTTATAGACAACCATAAAGCTGTGCAATATAAAAGTGCTAAAATGCAAGTTATCATGCAGAAACAGTATTCAACCAAATGGCTGTGACCTTTGAAATTAGGTCCAGGTCACCCATCTTCAAACTTGACCTAGCCCCAAATATGGACAATTATCCTGTGCAATATAAAAGTCCTAGTTTAAAAACCTCTTCAGTTATCTTGTGGAAACCAAAGTTAACTCATGTACCAATGTGACCTTGGAAATTAAATGAACGTCACCAAACTTTAAACTTCTTCTAGCCCTTAGCAAGAACTATAGACCTGTATAGTATCCCAGTCCTAACTTAAAAACTTCTTGAGTTATTATGCAGAAACAACAGGAATTCTACAATCCCTGTGACCCTGAAAACTGGGTCAAGGTCATCCATCTTCAAACTCAACCTAGCCCTTACAGAGAACCATAAAGCTGTGCAATATAAAAGTTTTAGCTCCAAGGTATAAGTTATCATGCAGAAAGCATGAAACCATATTCACTGAAGTGGCTCTGTGACCTTTAAAATGAGGTCAAGGTCACCCATCTTCAAACTTTGCCTAGCCCCAAATATGGACTATAATCCTGTGCAATATACAAGTCCTAGCTGAAAAATCTCTTCAGTTATTGTGCAGAAACCCAAGTTGACTCAGGTACCACTGTGACCTTAGAAATTAGGTCAAGGTCACCCATCTTTAAACTTTGCCTAGCTTTTGACTAGAATGATGCACTTGTACAGTATCAAAGTCCTACCTCAAAAACTTCTTGAGTTATTGTGCAGAAACCACAGAAATTCTACAATCTCTCTGTGACCCTGAAAACTAGGTCAAGGTCATCCATCTTCAAAATCAACCTAGCCCTTACAGAGAACCATAAAGCTGTGCAATATAAAAGTTTTAGCTCCAAGGTATAAGTTATCATGCAGAAAGCATGAAACCATATTCAGTGAAGTGGCTCTGTGACCTTCAGAATGAGATCAAGGTCAGCCATCTTTAAACTTCGACTAGCCCCAAATATGGGCTATAATCCTGAGCAATATAAAAGTCCTAGCTTAAAAACCTCTTCAGTTATTGTGCAGAAACCAAAGTTAACTCAGGTACCACTGTGACCTTGGAAATTAGGTAAAGGTCACCCATCTTCAAACTTTGCCTAGCTTTTGACCAGAATAATACACCTGTACAGTATCAAAGTCCTTGCTAAAAAACTTCTTGAGTTATTGTGCGAAAACCAGTCTACAGACCGACCGACCGTCCGACCGACCAACCAACCGACATGTGCAACTCTATATGCCCCACCTTCTTCGAAGGGGGGCATAATTAACTACAGACTCTTTTTCCCAAAATAATTGGCCTGGCCACTTAAAACCCAAAATGTATCACTTGCTCCAAATGTACAAAGAGATGTGGTTGGCCTGTCACCTTTTGGTTCTCCTGACTTGTCAGTCAGCTGAGTTAAAATCGTATATAGACTCCAATCTGTGGACGAAGAACATGTATGTAATAGACAGTTCTTGAGAACCTGGTGTTGATATTAGATTTGAAATAACATTGGCAGGGATAAATCTTTTTTAGTTTTACTATACTTCAGGTAGAAAAAAAGATGACATTCATAGATTTTATGTTTGTGTTAAAAGCAACTTAACCATGTTCATCATGCACATCTAATTTTCAATCCAGAATTTCATTGCTAAAAAAATCCAGAAAGGTCCATACATGTAGAGGTAGAAGTCCTATATTTACCCTTTCCCTTTGTTCTGTGTTTGAGGCAGGATCATAATCATGCAGTACACTGATCAGCATCTTGTAGACTTCTGGTTTGGTCAACCCATATTCCATCTTAAGAAGCCTCATCACAGCAATGAATGGAGACACTTCCAATTTGTTTATCCCCTGAAACTCTAGAGACAGAGCACTTCCTATTTAAGATGTTGCACACTGGGATCCAAGACAAAAGTGCTTAATTTGTTATTTTTTAAAAGTGATAGCACATAGAATTATTGAGATTTTACTCTGACCAACATGAGTTTGTTTGCAAGATACACTGCTGACTCTATTGTATTTGTATCTTTTTGTCCACAACCACTACCTGGTAGTCATTACCCTATTCCGCATTCCGATTTCTATGCATCAGAGATAGTGTAATCATTCCAATAAGTGCACTGGATGCAGAAAGTATTTTTCTTGAAAATATGATAGCAAAAATGGGTAACAAGAGCCCAGCTGGCTACAAATTTCTCTTCAACTCACCACATATACATGAGATATTTTTAAGTAATATCAGTATTAGTAAGTATACTTACCTCTTCACCACCATTTGTCTAGACCGCTGTGTCTGGGTCGAATGCCCATGAAATCGAGTTTCTTTCACTTGATTCTAAAAACCTGACAGTCCTGTGTCACCATCTTTCTCTTCCTTTGGAACTTGACCACCGGGACTGGCAGCTTGGGGGTAACCATCGGTCCGAGTGAGGAGGCAAAGTCTGAGGAGAAAACCTTAGAGCTACATGGAGTTGATGCTGCCAACAGCAGAATCCAGCCGATTCATAACCCCCAGTGCTGACCTGCCAACATGACACCTGTCCACCTTGTGAGTGGATGCTATCGGTTTCGGCTCCATTGGGCCTGGAGATCTAACAGCTAGGTCCAAGTTGCAAAACTGGTGGGTACTAGGGGGCTGGTATATGGTTCCTTAGAGCAGTGAACTCTCAAATCAGACCAACAACAGGCCTGGACATTAGGACAAACTGCCTGATACTGGCCCAAGATTAGGTCAACTTAGCACAATGCCATAGGTCCACTAAAAAGTGCACCGATCGACCTATAGACTGCATCTGATCAATCACAAGAGCGCCAAAGAGTTATCGCTGGGGCTACTCTGCTGAGATCTAAAAAGCCTAACAGACGAGTTTTGGAACTTAAGTAAAGGAGTTTGTGATGCCAGCAAAGGTGTACATGCATTCCTCCTGCACTATCATGTCACACAAGTAGTGCTTGGCGGAGGTAGTAGATGATCGCCATTGGCAGGCCTGCAGAATGTCAACAACCGCGATGTTCCACAGGGCACCCCAGGAGGCATTATAGGCTTGCACCATGTGAGCTCTGGCTGAGACAAGCTGCAAGATGCCAGGCCTTTCCAGCAAGATCTCATCTGCTTTAAGGATCGTGTGCTTAATTCATTCTACCCTGATAGAAGACCGAGTCAGCAGCTTTCCTTGGCGTGCTCTGGGTGCATTGCAGATACAACCTTGATAAGTTTCATTGGCGGTCCATTTTCAGTTACAAACTGTTGAGCATGCAGGCCCAGTAACTAAGAACATTATTTAGAAACATATAAAATGAGAATATCAAGATAATGTGTAAAATGAATATAGGTCAGATATCATCAGATCTTGAATTTCACGAGAATCAAATATGTATCCCCGAAAGCTGTTGACAATGGGCATATAATTTGGAATGATCATTCGACATTTAGAGTTTAGGGGGGAAAAGGGTCATTAGGATGGAATGAGTCAATCCACGAAGAAATCATATTTCTACAAACTTGCTCCTATAATGCGGGTTACTCAGAGTTACAAAGAGGGCAGACCTCTGAAACTATCCATGCGTGAAAGGTACTAGTGAAGGCCTCTCATGGGACACAGTGCTCTTTCATCGAGGGGAAGAGCAGTATCCATAGCATGGAGGGTAAAACCCTTGGAGGCAGTAGCCAGATCTTGAGCCACTTGGTTCTTCGCAAAAAAGCCCAAGTGAGGCCTCAAGGTGATCTAGAAGTGGTCAGGGGACCACTGGAGTTGGTCATGAGCTAGAGCGTGGATCTTTCTTCTCCGAGCCCCCAAAGTGAGTGCCAACAGAAAACAAGTTTTCCACATCCAGTACTTAAGATGTCCCAGCCTTGGGTCCTCAAGGCACTCAAAGGGTCATTTCTTCAACATGACTAAAACGAGTGGCAGGTCCAACCAGGGTAGGATCCATCTGGGTGCCAGTCTGTTGGTGTAGAAGGACGCAATGAGCGCTCACAGATAGGGATCCCTCCGAATATGAATGAAGGATCATATTGCTATCATGGGACCGAGCCTTGGGCAGTAACCTCGGCAGGATCTGAGGAGGTGGAAAAGCATAGGACCAATTAAAAATTGCTCCAATCCATGGCTAGCTAAGGCCCGGGGCCTCGCCTGAAGTCTCTCCCACCTGTCTTCCAAAAGGTGACAGATGTAGGCAACCAGGTCAAATTGGATGCCGAGAAAGACCAAAGTCTGCTCTGGCAGAACACAGGACTTGCTTACATTCACTGTCAGGCCCAAGCATTGGCAAAATCCAGTTCAGTCTGTGTAAGAAATTGTGAATCCAGGCACCCAAGTGCTCAGACAAGCCAATCGTCCAGTTGAATGCAAATGGCTGAACGGTGAAGATAAGCACCAACTGTCAGCACCAAACTGGAAAACACCAGCAATGCCATGGCAAGGCCAAATGGAAGCGACCTGAACTGGTAAACCTGGCCTGCAAATATGAACCACAGATACTTCTGTGAAGTCTGCAAATATGAACCACAGATACTTCTGTGAAGTCTCCATGATTGGCACATGGAAGAACGCGTCCCTGATATCCAGGGACACTGTCCTCTCCATGGGCAGCAAGGCTGCATCGACCTACTGGGGGGTATCCATCCAAAACACGGGACTTCAAGGTGTTCAGTGTTGACAGGTCTATGACCGGGTGCCATCCTTCATCCTACTTGGGGACTAGGAAGAGTAGGTTTGTAAAAGTCGGGAGTACCTTGATCCTCGAGCGGTTCTATTGTGCGCTTGCTCCAAAAAGTCTGAACCACCTATAGGAATGCAGAGTTTTGGGTTCTGTGGCAGGCGGTTCAAACCACTTGCATTCTGGGCATAATGGAGGCCTGTTTTTGCCCAAAGGCAGTGTGTAGCTGTGTCTCAGGATGTTGAGGACAAGGGAATCATCCATGATAAGCTCCCATTGAAGACGATATGTGGTGAGGCAGCTGCCGACCATGCAGCAGAGTCTGACTGCATGGCGGTGGGCAATCCTGAGATGGTGCAATCCGGTATAGAAGAGTCAGGAGTGCTCAGGGTTCCTGGACTTCCTGCCTTTACCTAAAGGCTTACCCTTCCCGAATCACTGTCCTCTCTTTCCAAGGTATTGTGTCCCAGAGGAACCAGGAGCCAAGGGGCGAGTGGACGTGTTCTCAGACTTGCCATACTTTGGGGCTGCAGCGGCCAAGGTGGACAAGGACTGAACAGATTCAGTTAGTGCCTTGGTATGGGTCTGATGGGTGGAGCAGGCCCGAAAGTCATGTGCCCAGCGAACATCTCCACCATCTCTCCTCCGAACAGAGTTCCAGAGAAGAGCAGCCCCCCTTTGGACTCGGCAAAACTATTGGTCAGGCAACTTCTGACCCTGGAGCTAGCGTCCCTTAGCAACAAAGGAAGGGTTGCCTTCAGCGTGCAAGTGGTCCGCACCTGGTGATCAACAGCTCACAACAACGAAGTTGTGAAGCGTGTTGCTTGGTCAAACCAATTTTGCACAGGCTAGATGATGTGTAGAGCCCTTGAGTTTATCCAGGAGAGACCTCAAGGCAGTCAACCGGATGTCAGAGTAGGACACTGTAAGGAGGGATCCCCTGGCATCTTCCTCTAATGGTCTGAAGGCCTCTGTAGACACCATGACGGACTTTTGCTGCAGAGTGTTAAACTCTTCCCAGTGTAAGTCCACTGGAAGCGAATCCTATGGAAAGATCTGCTCGGCGCAGAATACCATCTCCCCTGGACTTCTGGTTTACGGGGGTTGTCGCCCTTGCCTCAGATACCCAGATGTCCGCGGCTCTACAGGAACTCGTGTGCAGTGAGTCTTGACGCAGAGCTGGTCAGAAAACTCAGCCAGGAAAGGCAAAAAAGGTATATGGGGAAGCGTTGTCACATGTCTTCCAGAGACAAGCCCCAGCAGAACAGTGCAAAAGCCCCATGCCTCTCCTCCTTTGGAGAGACCACATCTTGGTCACCAACCAGGCTCTGAATAAGAGCTTTGACATGGTCAAAGCCAATCAGCAGAGCAGGAGTCATGTCCATGGGTGCGGAAGGTTGTTCTGCGGCCCTCATGGTCACCAACGTGCTTGGCCATTCAGAGCGTGAACGTCTTGATAGTTGAGATGTCAGCCACGATCTGCTAAGGTAAGCATCTGAAAACAGAAGCTCAACCTCTGCTGCAGTGTTGAGGTCAAAAGACTCGGGACTCACAAGGGGAGAGGTGAGACCCGAAATTAAGCCTCCTTCAACAACAAATTGTGTGTGGGTGATGGGGCAGCCGCCTGTGACAGCAGGGGATCTGTTACCACGACTGATGTTAGGGTGGTAAGGAATTCCGTGGAAGTCGTCAAACGCCTGCCCAGCCCACATATGGATAGAGAGGGGAGGTTCCAGTACACTGTCTGCAGTGGTCCCAGCAGCTGCCAACAAAGATGTCTGCTGGCCGGAGGGATCCTGTTGGGTCTCCAGGAGACTCGTTTCAGGGACGACAGCTGACGCCAACTTAGAAATCTGCTGGCAGGAGGGGGCCTGAGAGAGTCTCAAGTGCCAGGAGAATGAATCCAAGATGAGCTGCTCTGGCTACAGAGCATAGACTCTGCTGCAATGATGACAGAAGCAGAGGACGACAAAGTCTCTGACTGCAGAAGCTGACACTACTGGTGGGAGAACTGAAGGTGTCACCCGGTCCACCATAGGTGCCAACACCACAAGGGCTAAAGACCAACAAACCACAGAAGGCGTCCCTACTGACCTGGGTGTCTTACTGCTATCTTCCACATGCCTTGGTTTTCCAGACCTCCCAGACTTACGATCCAAGGGCTCTGACCCAAGCACTGGGACTGGCCAAGGTGCCAGAATACCCAGGACCTCCCGGACTTACGATCTGAGGGCTCGGATTGCCATTGGTGCTGGAATACCTGGACAGAAACCTGAAGGTTTACATTCTGGATGCACCGGTTTGCATGACCTCTGCTCCGAGTGCTCGGACCCAGAGGACTGACATCTCGACAGCTTCAGTCAATGATTGGCTGACTTCTTTGAAGGGGAATCCAAAGAAGAAACAGCCTGGAAAACATTTCATGACTCACGGATCAGATCCATAGCATCTGCTGGGTCCAAGCCAATGTCTCATATCAGTGAGGAGCCACTGTCATCACCTGCATGGTGCTGAATGCTCGAGATCCCCATGAGGTGATCTCTTCGAGCTACACTTGTGACTATTGAAGCAGGAAAGAAGACAAGTGCCATCACAAAACCTATGCATTTTCAGAACACACATGGTTATATGTGACAACCAAAGCAATGATCGTGATCCTAGGCTGCCATGAAGTGGCTTATGTGAGTCCTACTTCTGCCATTTACCCAACTAGGGAGAGAGAAGTGGTCTCTAAACCACACCCACAGCACGCTGACCGTCTAGTCTGTCTATGATTTAACCCACCAAGACACCATCTTGGAAAAGAATGAGTCAAGCCAGTACCTACCAGCTCTACTTCCACTTTTGTCACAGGCATCCACAGGTCAAAATAAGCAATCCGTAACTCCAAGAAGTCCAGGAAGGCTTGGAAACAAATTCCATAAATGCTACCAAGCAACAATTGCCCAGCAGGCACTGTCCTTCCTCTCTCTGGGATCTGATCATTGAGGTGCCATCTTGAAAACTTAGGTTTCAAGCCAAACGCCCATGCAGCTCTACTCCCAATTTTTCCAGAAGTATCAGAGAATCAGAAACCAGCTATGTAGGTCTGTGAAAGCTCAATGAGTTCAATGAGCTCCGAATACGAATGAGCATGTCTGACATAAATTATGATATGATATATTCTCAATAAAAAAAAAAAAAATTTATTGTCGCAGCTCATTTGTCCATGCTATTATCCACAGCTCTGGCCATAGACACACCTGTGTACATGGCAAGCAGGTTAATCGTAACTAAATACCTAAGAAACAACACCAGTTGATTTTTAATTGCCCCTACTCAGGCCATCCAGTGGACCATGGTCCAACTGGATTTTCAAGCCCAACACAACGTTGTATCAAACTACCTAGTTGATACACTTATTAACCTCTTCTTATTTGGAGGATCACTGTTTTTCCGAACGTTTCTTTGGAATTCAAAGGCCGTGGTAACCATACCATAGCCAAGGCACGTCCCGTCACCACGTCATCACAATTCATGTGTATGACGTGATGACGGATAGTTACGCGCACCTATAAATACGGGCCCTAAAACAGTCAAACCTTCAGTTCCTGACGAGTTCACAAGTACGAAACCGGTAGAACTCTAAACCTCTCCCATTGCGGCCACTAGCCCTTGTCTTAGCCCATTCATATTCTCAATAAAGACTAATATTTTTCAGTTACTACATGTATATATCAACAATTTATGGTCTAAGGATTTGATATCATAGTTTTTATTGTGATGTTTTAGATCATAATAGAAAAACATACCAGATGATACCATTTTGCACAATTCCTGTTGAAGTCTCACTTCAACTGACCGCCTTGTCAACTTCATGTCCATTGTGGCTATAGATACAGGTCTCTGAAGCAAGAAATGTGCACCTGCACTTGAAAATTTACAATAACCATAGCTGTTTTATTACTGAATAATACCTTTAGTAATGTCAAACCCGATGGTAAACTAATGTTTAAAATGTCTATTTGTTTTTAAGTGTAATCAGAAAAGGGAAAAAAATGCTGTCTTAATTGTTCCGGGTTTATTTTTAGGTCATAGTAATCTCCAAACTTGATTTATGTGTGAACAGTAGATTATATATATATATATACATATATATATATATATATATATATATATATATATATATATATATATATATATATATACATATATATATATACATATATATATATACATATATATATATACATATATATATATACATATATATATATATATACATATATATATATATATATGTATGTATATATATATGTATGTATATATATATGTATGTATATATATATATATATATATATATATATATATATATATATATATATATATATATATATATATATATATATATATATATATGCTGCGTACACTTCAGCTAAAGATACCCGGCTAAAAGCCATTTCGCACTGTGGTTTTCACCCCCATTTCTCCTTGCAAGCCTTAATTGGCTGCAGGGGTCAGACTTGACCTGGACTTCAAACAACACCAATTAACTCAACCTAATTGCTATTATGTAATCACTGAGATAGCACTTTAGTCAATAGATTAGGGGCTCTAATTAGCTTCATCCAGTAATTTTTCTTTTCAAATTTAAACAAAAATGTGGTAATCATGTTCATTTTCAGAAAATGCTATATTGAATTGACACATTGATCATAAAAATTGGCTGACAGAAAGTGAACTTATGCATCCATTTTTTACTATGAAGCAAAGGAAACTGGACACAGGCAGTTGCTCTGGCAATTAAGATGTTAAGAGAAAGTGACAAACAAGCAGGCGAGAGTGTGTGTGCAGTGATCAGCCTCTGGCCTCAAAAAGTTTTGGACTTGGGTAGGGAAAAGAGAAATGAGGGTAAAAACTCAATTTATATGGTAGCTGAGGTGCACACATCATGTATATACATATATATATACACATACATATATATATATATATATATATATATATATATATTATCTGTACATATAATATATATATATATACATACACACACACACACACACACACACACACACACACACACACATGAAAAGAATAATTATATGTATACATGCATATATTTATCCCCTACTTTGTACCACATTACATTGAAAATCCATGGGATATGGCCCACGTGATATTGTTCACCATATCCCATGGGCGGGACTACTTTTTTTCCATATTGCACCTGCTCTGTCTACATCATTGGTTCCAGCTGGCGTATCGGGTAGCCAGCGCCCCATTCCTTTGGGCAATGCTCGCACTGCTACCATCAGTGATGCGGCCAATCCGATGGCCCTCTGACAGTTGAGTTCCATGGGTGCATACTTTGGAATGTTTGCTGGTACAACATTTGAAGGTAACTTGACCTTCTAATTCTCCTCTCCACCAAATTAATTCCATATAGAAATAGAAAAAAGTGACTTTTTGTTAAGATTTTTGGCTATAGTGACAGTCGTTCAAAAAAATCCACCATTATGATTTATGGTCGTCCGCTTTTCTTTGTTGTTTTAATTTCATATTCACATGTGTGGCATGACTGTGGCAAAGTCCACCGTAATGTCGTGAAATAAAAAGGTTACAATTAATACAAATTGTTTTTTTTCTTTCTCAATGGACTATAGGGGATAAATACAAAATAACCCTTGTTGTTAATCTGTCTGAACCAAATCCCCGTTTTTTTCGCCAGCCGCCATGCCTGATCACTCGCGCTTTGGTGATCAGGTGCGCAAGCAGGCAAACAACTCAATGGGATTTGGGTTGAGAGATTAGCAACTTGGGTGATTTTGTCTGTGCATTCCATTCCCAATTTTGATATGAAAGAAACTATAAGGACTCTTTCCTGCATACAACATACCCCATGATAGATTTCAGTGGGTAGACTAGACTTTTGTAAACCAAAAACTTGAAAAGCCCTTATCATTTGAAAATCTAAGGTCAGTAAATGTAACTTGAAATTATTTCCTTAATCTGTCTTTATATGAAAATTTCACATCTTCATGGTTGCTTTATTTTTACGCTTTTATGTCACCAGCAAAATACATGTAAGCATGAATAAAAATACAATTTAAGCATATCTGCAATATTGTTAGAATGACATCTTTGCCAATTAGTTTTGACAGTTGAGGATTTAAAATTGGAAATGTGCCAAATAAGCATAATTCAACTGTAAATAAATGCTCTGTTGCAGTTCTGTGGGTATTATTTGACCATCCAGAACTGGAATAATGGGTGCTGTCCGCCCTTACAGCCGAGTTTCTCTGATAGTTTGTGCTCTAACATAGCTGACAGACTTTCTGCCTGTTTGCTGCATCGCCAGTGCTGCCCCTGATCGAGGTCTCCTGAGACTTGCCCCTGTGTATAGTTGTACTGTGACTAGTTAATAGTTCATTATCAATACAGAACTCGGACTACAGTTGCAGTGTGCCCTCTGACTCTTTGTGCTGGCCACTATATTTCACCAAGAAGGCATCACAACATCTTTGAAACCCAGAACAAACAAGGTTAGATTGTTTTAAAAAACCATGATTCACTTAGTTGAAATTACATGTAACGGAATGAAGTACATTATGTATAAGGTATCAAATTTCAAATCAATGTCCTTACAGTTTCTATGAAAAACTGTACAAAATGAGGGGAAGGAAAGGAAAAGGAATGAAAGGGAGGGAAAGTAGGAAGGACAGAGAGACGCATGGGAGGAAGGGAGAGATCAGGGATGGCTCCTGGATTTTGCAGGGATCTGAAACTAGAGGCTGGGGGTTTGGGGCCACTAAGGCTCCCAAAACGGTTTCAAGGCATAGTATCACTAAATGACCAGGGAGACAGAGGAGTGCATGCTCCCGGTGCTCCACCCCCCCCCCCCCCCGCCCCACATCCATGTCTGTATATGGAAGGAAGGGCATGTAGATAGATGGACAGACAGAAAGAGATAGAAGGAAGGAGAGAAGCGTTTTCAAAAAAGACAGCTCACATAACAAGAAAGCACTGATGCAGAAAGTTTGTGAACTTCTAAACATGATTAATCAGAAACAGGTAATTTTCACTTCCCAGGTGAGTGATCAGGCTCCATCACCCCAACTCATTTTAGGTGTACAGTTTTTCTTTCAATAAATTTGCCATCAAACTCCTATTAGTTAATATAAAGATGTAGCAAAAGTTTGTTTTTCTTCTGTTAGAGGATGTTGGCTACAATTTGGGGGATTCCTACTTGGTGCTGTTTGACCTACATCATTCAAAGAGGAAGTACATGTAGTTAATTTACACTGAATGTATGGGTTAATCCAGTGTTGCCAACCCTCCCGAATCATTCAGGAGTGTCCCAAAAATTCCTTCCTGACTCCCGAATTACCCCAAGAATCTCAACAAAATTACCACAATTGTCATTCTAAAAAAATAATGTGGTAAATTTTAACAAATCCGCTTTTCACAGTGATGCTTTCAAAACAAATCAAGTTGCTGTGCTTCTCGCTGCATGTTTAGCATTAGCACTTATGCCATCACTCAAACTTGAATCCAAATACAGTTGTACCCTCAAATGCCACGAAAATGTATGTTTTGGTGTCTATTTTTGAAATTTTATCTGGGGGAGCATGTCCCCCCCCCCCCCCCCAGGGCTTTACGGCTTACACTGCTCCCCATTTCATAATCTCCCGAAAATATACCTCCACCAGGTTGGCAACACTGTTGATTTCTATATAAAAAATGGCAAAATACAGTCTGTGCCTTCCGCACTTTTCCACTAGACTGAGACTAGCATTTTTCAATGGGTACTAGCCCAATAAACTATAACATATACATGTACCAGACTCTGTTATAGTAACTGTAAAGACAGACAGAAATCTAACTGCTCTACTCAAACCAGCAACCTGGATAAAATTTGCCCTTTCCGAGAGCCATTTCATGTCCTCCAAACACACATCGAGTTTAAGGCAACAAGGAGTGGTCTTGTTAGTTTGGATAAGTATTCTTTATGCCCACAAATGCTCATATTAACATCCAAATAGTTTTCCATCAGTGTGGCCATATCATGGTGGCTGCTTGCAAGTCTTTACTTTGTGACATGTTGCCCTATATTTCAAAGAACAGAGTACAACTGAGCATGTTATGATATTGCACATTTGTAAAACACTTGTTCTAGCTTTTGGATTACCTCTTAATCTTCACCTGGGTAATCACCAAGGTTAGCAATATTGGAGCAATTTTTTTTTTTTGGGGGGGGGGGGGGGGATTTCAGCATGCCACCATTTGAAATACATTTATAATTTAATACCTGATGTATTCCATACAAATAGTCAAGGCCTACCCACATACTCTATGACTTGAACTCATTAGTATCTATTTTGCGTCATCGTTTCATTTCTGAGCAAACAAGGTGTTTTTTGGGCCTTTTAACTTACAAATCATGCTTGCATGCACTCCACCTCATTCATTTCAGAAAGCCAAATGTCCTGCAACATCATACACTTTAATACTCCCCATCCAGTGATTGTGTTGATTCTATGACCAACGTTGGATATCATGATCGAAGCGCGTAGCCCTGAGGTCATGCTATCTGACGAAGTCTTAGAATCCAGTCACTGGATGAGGAGTATTTAAGTCTATTCTATCATGGCTAAACCTAATTTAACTCTAATTACCTGCAATGCAGCACTTTTTGCATAGTGGGCCTACACATGTCTACCAGCCACCTAGCTGATCTCCGAGTAGAGTCTGTGGCACTTCATTGCAATCACTAAGCATAGTGCCAAATTACCACTCTGAATTTAAGAGTTTGTAAGTTAGTGCAAGTAAAGAGTTCCATTGATTCTACCAACCTGAGAGCATCACACTCACACACAAACACTGTTGGACTAAGACTAAACACTCTATTCAACTTCATCATCACATTTGGAATCAGTTAGGAATGTCAAATAGTGGAAACGGTATAGGTCAACTGTTGCAAATAGAAGTTTGCAATTCTGTCAACTGACGGCGCTGAAATACGTAAACCAAGCGTTCTGGCCTACCTTGAAACATTTTAACACCCCAAACTGTTTGCTTCAAATATAAAGCATTGAAACAAAAAATTATAGTTTCTTTTGGACAGATAAATATTATTGTCCCTCATAAAACAAAAAAGTACATTATAAATTGCTTGATGGAGCCATGGTTAGTGCTGAAACTAACACTGGTCAAAGATTAAAATGAAGCCATCTGATTGGCTGCTGCCAGCTGGCCATGAAAGAATTCCGTATCATGAATACCTGATATTTGTTAACCAAGTTCAATACTGTCCCATACCCATATCCATTCCTGTCACCATACCCACCTCAAAAATATTTTATATATATATATATATATATATATATATATATATATATATATATATATATATATATATATATATATATATATATATATATATATATAAATATAAACATTCCATAATTTCTTTATAATCATTTATTTCATTATTTACCAAAACATGCTAAAAACATTTCTGAAAAAAAAAATACATATCTGGTGAGTCAACTGGGGAAATGACTCTCCTCATCAGATTAAGTAGCTTATAAGTAAAACACAAAAGAATAGAACAAATATGATATCCATACTCCCTAGCTGGCCTTTGAAATACTTGGGGTAAGACTTAATGTATAATGTTACATATATGCTAAGGTAAAACCAAATGACCAGAAAAAGTGGGCCACTTCTTACTTCCTGGTTGGGTGCTTTAACTGTGATATCATACTACAGTTGTCATGTGATAATAAGCTTTTGTTTCATCTCTGTGAGCAGGGTCTGCCAGCCAGGGTACCATTTGTTGAGGTGTTACTTGTTGCACTGACAAGAGATAAATGTATTCTGGCCTGCCCCATGCACGTAATTAACATGCAAATAGCCACATGGTGGTAGCAGCACTTCTCATTCCATTTAAACTATCATGTTAAAGAGAATACGAGCATGAAACAGTACTAAACATAAAAGTACAAATAAATGGGGGTAGGGTAAGGGGGAGGCCCCTAGTATGCTGGTACAAGTGATAATTTTGCCCTATTACAAGGTACGGAAAATAAGAAAATGCACAAATAATGGTTGGTATGAAGTACAGAAATAAAAAAGTCTTCCAGTACATAAACTGTGTAAGGTATATAAAAATGCCCAGTACGCCAGTATGGGAAACCTCTTTAAACTGCCCCCCACCCCCACCCCCATATATGGGCACTTGCTTAAATGCAAGACTTATAATTTGATCATGTATGCCTCATAGCAGGGACCTGCAATTTATTCCTATAGCAGGTCCCTGCTCATACATTTTCAAAATATGAAAAACAAATTTTAAATGTTATTAATGCCATAATCCCTCAGATTCTATATAATATTCCTGGTGGATTGAGGTCTCGGATTGTGAGCTGTAATGTCAAAAGGCATGCACTGCATTTTAGTCAAGTGCCTGGCCAGATGCATTGAAAAATGTCTAAGTTCCATGGAACTTTTTAAGAAATTGAAGTTCCTTGCTTTTGCATTCATCAGCAAGTGTTGGCACTTTTTCCCAGGCATTTTTCACAATATTGCTAATGCGACATTGTGAAAAATTTGCTTTTCACAAAATGCAATGCCTGCACCAATACCGGTAAATGCAATATAGAAAGGAAATTCAATTCTTACATTTACATTAAACATGAAATTCTATCAATATTAAAGGTAAAATTGTAATTGATAATCAATTTGCACAAGCTTTTGGCTCATTATTTTATGAGAAACCTCTCCATTATATTTATTTTTGGGTGGAGCTAATTAGGTGTCACTATTGGTTGCCTCAGAAAATAACAACACATAGTTTGCTCATGAGTTAATGCATTTATCGGAAGTTGAACCCCAGTTTTGTCCCTATTCTTTTGATGCTAACAAAAAATAGCAAATATAAATAATCTAGAAATATACTCTTCACTAATATTGATATGTAAGTCTGTGATTGAGGTTGTAAGTGATAGAGATTTTTTAAATTCCCCCCCACCCCACCCCCTCAGACAAAAAAAAAATTCCGTTCAAAGAACGCAGTACCCTTTGGCCGCCTTCAATCTCTTTTGCTGTAAGTGAATAGGAATAGTGTCCCATAGTATCAGGTATGGTTACCTAAACAAATACTACTATTGTGCACTTGACCTTTGACCTCAAAAAACATTAGGTCAAATATAGAGGTATAACTTTGACTTTCAATAGCCTTCTAGATCACCCTATGTTGCTTCTTTAGTTTTAAGATTTAGATTTTAAGATGCACAATGTCACTCAGCAAACTTGTGACCACTGTGTGACCTTGAAAGTTACGTCAAGGTCAGTTATGCTTGCAGTGGTGTACTATCATATGCAATTTGAAAGTTCTGTCTCAAAAGCTTCTGAAGTTATCATGGGTAAACAAAATTTCAATGAATAGGTCACTGTGACCCAGATACCTGACCGAGTGACCTACTTTTGATTCATGACACATTTATTGGGTTTGATACATGATTGTATAAAATTTCATGTAACTGCCTTAAATACTTCCTTACTTATGCCAATATCACCAATGTGCACTTGATATTTGACCTCAAAAAGTAGATCAAATATAAAGCTATGACCTTGATTTTCAATAGGCTTCTACATCACTCTATGAAGCTTCTTGTGTGTAAGATTTAGATTGCTAGATGCAGGCTTTCAATAATTAGAGCGGTAACGTTGCTGAACATGTGACCACTGTGTGACCTTGGGAATTAAGTCAAGGTCAACTATGCTTGCACACAAAGTGGGCCATATAGGAGTGTGATATCATGTGCAATTTGAAATTCCTGTCTCAAAAATTTCTGAAGTTATAGTGGTAAACAAAATTTCAAGGAATACGTCACTGTGACCCAGATACTTGACCTAGTGACCCACTTTTGATTCATGACACATTCTTTGGTTGTGATACATGTGTGTATAAAATTTCATGTAATTGACTTAAAAACTTTCTTACTTATACCAATACCACCATTGTGCACTTGACCTTTGACCTCAAAAAGTAGGTCAAATATAGAGCTATGACCTCTATTTTCAATAGGCTTTTAGATCATTCTATGAAGCTTTTTGTGTGTACGATTTAGATTGCTAGATGCAGGCTTTTAATAGTTAGAGCGGTAACATTGCTTAGCACATGTGACCACTGTGTGACCTTAAGAATTATGTCAAGGTAAATTATGCTTGTACACAAAGTAGGCCATATAAAAGTGTAAAATCATGTGCAATTTGAAAGTCCTGTCTCAAAAATTTCTGAAGTTATGGTGGTAAAACCATCGGACGGACAGACAGATGGGCGGCGCCGGGTAGGACAATATCCGTCGGCCTCATAAGGCCGAAGGGTAAAAATGACACATAGGACTAGCTGCCATGTTATAAAAACTTAATTTGGCTGGCTGCACCATGGCGGAGATATAAATTTAAACATCAACACATATGGGAGACTTTATCAACAAATTTAATGTAGCATTAGCCAGATTATGGTGTCAGTGTTTTCTATTGTCAGACTTACCCACACTGGAGCTCCTAACTGGCATACATGTATGGTGACTAATGGCCTGGGAGGGTTTACAGGCAATCTGATGTCCTGAAACATTATAGTCAATTTACATGTACTTAAATTTCATACATTTTTATTCTTGATACTGTTCAAAAAAACAACAACAACAAAAAAACAAAAAACAGCAGCTTATGATGAGTTTTCTTGCAATTACAATCATGTAAACAGAAGTCAAATTCATTTCAGGAAATTTTATTTTTAATGTTTACATCATAGTGTCTTGCTTGTGCAGAAAAAAAAAACTTAAAAGTTTTTTTGTTTTTTGCTTTGTTTTTGCTTATCCTAATTAATAAAGACCTGGTCAAACAAGTGTTGGCCGCTTTTTTCATAAATTATTTACCAATTGGGTTCATGCATGTTCCTCCTGAGTGGCAATGGGCCAGTTGAAATGAGTGAGTATATCTCTTTGATTATTAATCATTGATCCCTTTCCACAGTTTAAAGGTAGAAAAATGTTATCATGTAGGCCAAGGCATCATATTGTACCTTTGGTAAAAATATAAATTTCATCCCAAAACACACTTGAATCCAGTGATTGTGACTTCTTTAAAAATTTTTTTAAAAATAGGTCCTCATTTCACAAATCATATGCACTAATCAGTTGCAAGCCTGTAATTACTCCAAAACAAAGCAACCTCCAAGGACGTACTAGTATTCACCACTCACAAAGTTGTGTATAGACTTGGAGGGATAATTATTCCTCCAAGGTATGGAAAATGAAAACTTGTTTGCATATACAACAAATGAGGCTTGTCCAATCTTCCTAAAAATAGTGTGACACAGATTTTTTGGAAAACAACTGTTTTGACATGTTGGAAACGTTTGGAACATCTCATGTTTAAGTCTAATTTGCATGGAGATTTATGATATACATATACTCTGGGACAGGAAATACCTAATTAGTGCAAATGCAAAAAACATAAAACATGGAAGATTGTACTATTTTCATAATTTTATTTCATTAATACTGTTATGACAATAACATTACCAAAGCCAGTTTCTCCAATTGTGTACACTGGAGTTCAATTTTAATTCACAGAAACTTCACACTTAGGAAGGAATCCTTTCCAACAATTTGGGGGCAATTTCTTAGATGCTTTCATCATGGGACTTTCAAATCATTAAATAAACAGCAAAATATATACCCCACCGATTAGGTATTTCAGGTAGGTATGGGAGGTTCAGCTTGGTTAAGCAGGGTTGTCACAACTAACAACTATCATAACTTTTATTAGTGATGGGTATATTACCAAGGCTTGGATGAGTGCACAGGAAGCAAGTACGATTTGTGGGATTAACAGAAGGTTAAAGAAGTTATGTAGGCAGGGATCGAGGCATAGCATTTACAGATGTGTGAGAGGACTTTGCAGAGAGGAGGGCTCCAGATGTTTGCTGGGGATGGGCTGCACCCAAGCCAGAAAGGAGATGATTTTTTTGGCAGGTCTATGGCAAGTGGGTGCGCAGCAGTAAAACTAGAAACCCCAGCAAGTACCAGGTCAGTTCGGGAACAGGGTGACGATCATAGGCAAACTGTAAGCAAGTACGTGTAGTAGTAGTAGAACAAGAAGGGGGGAGAAAAAGAAAAACAACATGAAAACAGGATAAGTCACTTGTGGAGGATTCAAACGGATAATAGCAGAAATAGAGGATGTAGCTGAATGTGACCAGATTGATATTATAGCACTATGTAGAGACAAATATTAGAAAAGAAAAGATAGGGAGATAGTGACAGGCCCTGCAGGATATGATATGATACGTAAAGGAAGAAAAAGTGGGCAAAAGATAGAGGAGGTCTAGTAGGGTTTCTGATAAAGAAAGGGATGAAGTGGCAAATGGAAACAAAGTAGCAGTATGTGTAGTGTATGTGGGTAAAATTGTGAGGGGTTACCCAATGAATGGGATGACCAGATGTACGATAGGAGGAGGAGGAGGATGATGATGATGATGATGATGATGATGATGATGATGATAATGATGATGATGATGATGATGATGATGATGATGATTTTTAATATTCAGCAGATTATGATAGCTACGGATTTTAATGGGCACATAGGAAATGGAATGAGTGGAACTGAAGGAGGGGATAGTGGAATCAATGGAAATGGAACCAGATTACTCAATTTCACAAGGTAATTTGGTCTGAGGATAGATAATAGGGATGTACAATGCAAAGGAAAGTGGACACGAGCATCTGCATGGTAAAAGACAGACAATAATTGATTATATTTTAGTGGACAGTGAAGTATTTCAAATGACACAACGATGCAAAATAACTGAGGAAGGTACGCAGTGACCATAAATGGATGATAGTCTCCATTAACATGCAGTGTCAAAGAAGAAGCAGTGGGGGATTAAATGGGTGTGGAATATAAAGGAGGAAACAAACTGGACAGGGTATCAAGAAAGTCTAAAAGTTGAATTGCTGGAATGGAAAAATAGATGGCAGAATGAAGGAGAAGTACAGGAAATGAATCAGGACCTGATCAGAAGTATTCTTAAGGTAGCGCAGGAAAAGATAAGTAGAAAGAAAGTCCTGGTTAAAAATCTAAGGTATAAAATAGACCCATAGCTGAAAGAAGCCATAAAAAGAACAGGGGTTGAAAATAAAGCATGGAGATAAGCCAGGAAAAACAAGTGCCCTGAAGGTGATACAGAAGAAGCTAAGAGACAGTATATGGAATGTAGCAGAGATAAAAAAAAAAAGAAAGGAGAGCCAGTAATAATGAACAAATGACAAAAATAATGGAGAAAGGAAGAGAAAGGTCACCCATCTTTTGGAAAAAGGTTAATTGGAGAAAACAGAATAAAGCACAGGAAATCACACACAGAGGGAAACAGACAGATAACTAGGAAAGATGATTTGCTGCACAGCAAATCAGTGTGTGTGTCTTCAAAGCATATTGGTATGGCAATGTACAACTATTCCATAACACAGGAATTGCATCTCTATCTATTACAGCTTTGAAGCTATTCAAGATTTAAAATTTTAATGGTGCTGTTTAGTGTAATTTAAATTGCTAAAACTTTTATTTTTAATTCATTAGATGTGCAATGGTCAACAACCCCCTAGTAGAAGTTAGAATGACATCTCTATCTATTATACTTTTGAAGATATTCAAGATTTAAAATTTCAATTGCCTAATTTGCATAATTTTTAACATCTTCATTCCTCTGTATAAAATGGTCAAACTCCTTGTATGGAGGTACAATCATGCCAAATTTGGAGTTTTTATGTATAATAGTGTCCGAGAAAAGTGTTGGATAAATTTGCTGGTAAAGGAAGGAAGGAAGGAAGGAAGGAAGGAAGGAAGGAAGGAAGGAAGGAAGGAAGGAAGGAAGGAAGGAAGGAAGGAAGGAAGGAAGGAAGGAAGGAAGGAAGGAAGGAAGGAAGGAAGGAAGGAAGGAAGGAAGGAAGGAAGGAAGGAAGGAAGAGAAAGAAAGGAAAGTGTGTGTTGACACACACACTTTAACAAGCATTGAGAAGATAATAATCCACATTGGGGTCAGGAAACAGTGCCAGGGTGTCAAGCAGTGTACACACAGGATCAATGGGATCTATAGATGTGTTGCAGATTCAGAAGTGTAGAAGTTAAAATAGCAGTTGAGCAGATGCGATTACGCCAAGCTTCAGGACCAGATGATATCTTGACGGAATTCATCAAGAGAGGACCAGAGGAAATTGAAGATAGTTAACAGAACTTTGCTTTTCAATACATGTAGTGTTATTGAGAAAAGACAAGTACCAAAGGAATGGAATCAACTCAGGATTTCATATATTCCAAAAGAAGGGCCCATGACACCAATTAAACCAGTGTAGGGGTATCGCAATTTCATCAAATTAGGGCAAAATTTTCAGTAGGATAATGTACCGGTGACTCAGTAGAATAGATGAAAGGTTTGGTCTCCTGGAGGAAATTCAGAATGGATTCAGAGCAGGTAGAAGGGTAGGTGACCACATCTTCTCATTGACCCAGGTGTTAGAATTGGCAAGACAAAAGCGGAAGGAAGTTTTCATGGCTTCTTAGATTTGAGAAAAGCTTATGACAGGGTATGGAGAGATGCAATATGGAAAAAACTAAGTGGGCTTGGATTTGGTGGGAACTTCTGAAAGCGTTGTATGACGATGTAGACTGTACACTTTCATTAGGAAAGGTAGAAGTAGAGAATGCACGTCTGGATATAGGCCTAAAGCTGGGATGTGTGCTGTCCCCAATTTTGTTTGCTCTGTATATTAAGGAGTCGGGGGATCAGTTAATGGAGTGTGATAAGGGAATAAAGATAGGTGACCTAAAAATCCCAGGTTTATTTTTTGCAGATGACACTGTACTCATGGCCGAGTCCCAGAAAGAACTACAAGATATGCTGAACATAGCAGAGGAGTATGTGAATAAATGGAGGTTAGAATTTAGTAAGGATAAGAGTAATGTCATGACTTGTGGGAAGAAACCACACGGGAATCAAATATGGAGAATTGGGCATTTTCAAATTCCAGCAGTTAGAGAACTGTTGATGGAAATTGGGGAGGATGACGAGTATGAATACCTAGGTGTTAAGATAAAAGCAATGGGTAAATGCATGTTCAGGTATCAGGTGGAGAAGATTAAACAGAAAGTGAATTGTACAAAGGGAATGATAAAAGCTAGGGCACTGAACAGTTTCAACAGAGCATACACAGCAAGGGTATTATGGGATAGAGTTGCAATATCATGAATGATATATGGCTCATATGAGATTTCAACAAGTAAGGGAGATATATGCAGGAAAACCGAGAAAGCACAGAATGAGATGGGGAAAAGGATACAGGGAGCACCACCATGTACAGCAACAAGAGCAGTACTAGGGGAATTAGGATGGCATAAAATGATTTTCACAGAAAGGATTGCCATTTGAAGCAAAGTTAAAGTACTGAGGGTATCTACAGGCAGTAAGTGAAGACAGGTGGTGTAGGAAAGTTTACAATATGGCAGTCAAGAAACAAACAAGATGGGTCAAAGAGATAAGTTAGCAGAGAGACATGAATTGAAAGGATATGATGAGGTTGACGATTGCAAAGTGTATATCTAGGTAAGACTGTTACAGAGGGCTGGAAGGAGGTCTGTAAAAAGCGGCGTCAGGGAAAAGAGTACATTAAAAGTGTACATGGTATTAGAAATGCCAAAGAAAAGTGTGTGTTGGGATGCAGGGAAGGGATCCAGGCTTCTTTTTCAAAGTAGGACAGGAGTGATCAATCTAGAATAGAGAAAACAGAAGTGGACAACAGGTAGTAATGGAAAATGTAAGTTATGTAGCCAAGAGGCAGATGAGACTGTAGATCATTGGCTGTTGTGGTGTGATGCATAGAGAGAGATCGACTTCTTCCGAAAGTGGCACTGGGAAGATAATAATAACAAGGGTTCAAAAGAGGTTCAGTGTTTAGAGGAAGAGGAACATGTAGCATGCGTTTTGGGTTTGAACAATTGAAGGGTGGCTTTCTGGGAGGCAGGAAAGGTACTAAAAGTGTACAGGACTACCTGGTACAGTGGTAGGATGCTGGGAGAAAAGAAATGAAAGGATAGAGTTAGACAGTAACAGGATAAATTAGAATTTCAGAGTAGTGGGAGGAAAGGGAATGGTGGTTGCCCTTATAAGGGCTCCCATGGGAAATGCCTCAGCCTTAGACTAGAGGCAGGGATAGGGTGTGTGGGCCCACCACAGCTGTGAGAGAGTGTGTGGTGGATCCTTTGAGGGTGGGTAAGGGGTTTCCCGTACTGGCGTCCTTGGGCTTTTTATTTACCGGACTGGCGTACTGGAAGCCCTCTTATTTTATGTATTTCGTACTATCCAAAATTTTGAAAGATTTTCATTTTCCGTACTGCGTACTCTAGAAAAACAATTACCTGTACCAGCGTACTGAAACCCCCCCCACCCACCTTCTCCTTTGCCTGGGCTCTGGCACAGGAAAATATGACAGCACAAGCTGATGAGGATGACCAATACCATGGTTTCCTCTGTCTCATCTACTTTTCTTTTATTTTCTTTCTGGGCCAGCTGCGTCACATAGAGCCGCGGCAGAAAGGCGGTGAGCCCCAGTATTATTACAATTCATTCTATATCCATAATAATGAGAAAAAGAAACAACACAAAACATAAATAAAATTAACTTTATTTTTGGCCAAGCAGGAAGTGTTGACACAACCCAACTAAAGGGAGAACAAAATGAAAATAACAGAAGAACAACAAAACTATTGAAAAGTCAACACAAACCCGCCTCGGAAGCACAAAATAAATAAACTAAATAATATAAAAAAACTGGGTGGGTGGGTTGGGTAAATACAAAACGTCCGACCAAGTGGAGAAATCAGAGACACTGAAATGTTACCGGCAAAATTACAAAGGAAGAACCAAAATTTCGCGGCAAAAGGATCACATGATCCCTAGAACCAATAAAGATTCCACTAAAGTCACTATGTTGTTATGCAAATCAAATACATTCTAGTGGTAATTAGCCCACCAAGACGTCAGTAATCAATATTCATTAAGTAACAGCCAGTGAACACATGAAACAGACTTCCCATGTGAAAATCTAATAGTCTGACATATCCACCAATGAATCTCATGTAAATTCCTATAAGACTGAATTAGCTATTTTAATAAGGATCAAAATAAACCATTATTAGCCCCGATGGACCTCCCCCAACCCGTTATGTTGGCCTAGGCCAATACAATTACAACAGAGCAATAGAGAGGGGGGGAGGGGCGAGGGTTAGAGGGAAGCTCCCTAGGGCACGCCGCCCAGGGGTTAAACTTAAACTTAGTTTGTCTGTGCATTTAGTAAATTGTAGGCTTCTCAGGATCATTTTGCCTGGCAAGTTGGTGGAAATTTGTTCATTGTGATCTGCATGCCATAAGCAGTTTGGCAAACAATGTCAATGTCTCTAATTTATACATGTTAATCCTACTCTGGCTGCACTTGCCTGTAGTGTAAGGCTGTATCAGTGTATGAATTGAATACCAACAACGCCTGCAGGCAGGTAGGCCGCTATAGACTATTGACATTGTTTGCCAAACTGCTTATGGCATGCAGATCACAATGAACAAATTTCCACCAACTTGCCAGGCAAAATGATCCTGAGAAGCCTACAATTTACTAAATGCACAGACAAACTAAGTTTAAGTTTAACCAGGTCACGTCTTTGGCATGGTCCTGTAATACTATAGTATAGTATTACAGGACCATGCCAAAGACGTGACCTGGTGATAAATTGATGATAGTTTGAAAAATACTTTCACGGTTTTTACATCTCTCATCTAACAAAAAAATCTCGATGTTGAATCGGAGTTCTTATGTCAAAGTAGATAGCTCTCAAGTAATATCAGTATACACACACTTACAAAGCATCCTCTCCAACCGACCGAATAATCAAGTCGCGTTTCTGTCAGTCCCTGTGTCACTCAACGGCCATCTTTACTGTATTTGGATTACGTCGTCTGCTAGCTTATTTGCATACGTAATTAGATCGGAATTGTTCGGTTGTCATCGGCAAAACAACGCGCTCGCAGACGTGTTTGAACTTTGAAGCCTTGTCGCGGCAAATTTGCCTGTTCCAGAACATACATACTTGACATATGACACACACACACATATTAAGCATATTATATTACAGAGAGAGAGAGAGACCTAAACCTAGGTCTTGCTAATACACATATAGGCCTACTTGGTAAAGTGGGAGATCTGCCTTATCCAATTCCAAGTAATGCGTTGAGAGAAAGCGTTGCAGGCGCGAAGCATATACTATAGCTATACTAAAGCTGATAGACTTGCTCAAGTCTCACTGGACTGTCCTCCGTATTCTATTTAAAATCAAATTCATTGCCAAATTAAATTTTAAGTAAACACACGTCTTCTACCATACTGACCTACTACTGGCCAATCAGAAGGCTAGAAATCTATGGTCTAACCACTACTGCAACCTACAGTTTTTCAAAGATTAAACAGTTGAGTCCTCATAAAATTACCCCCCCCCCCTATAAAACTGTATCTGATCCTGGAGAAGTAAGTGTGAAAGGATATCAGTCCAGAAGGGTGACCTTCACATAACGTCCAGCTTCAATGATTATTACAGTGTTAACTCCTTTCAGAATTGTAATTTCCATTCATTGGTACAATCCGTGGTGTCTTGACCCAGTGGGACTGTCTGAGGAGGGAGCTGATCATCCCTGGGACCAGACTGGTCTGTCGGCAGGGGTGCCTCTGATGTCCGCTGTAAGGGAATGTGTGGTCTCATTTGCCATTACACTTTTCACATCTAGCTGGTTCAACTGCAGAAGCTGTGTTTGTGTAACTGGCACCCTAAATCGTGGATTTTTGGCCTCCAGTGCTTCATCTCTTTGGTAGAACAACTGCTGTGTTTGAATTTTCATGAAAGAGTCAAGATCATAATTTTCTTCCATGACTGCCAGTGTTTGCTTGTTGCCGCTTGCACAATGTTCTGCAGAATGAGCTTTACACACACACACACACACACACACACACAAACACATTCTATTTTTGCAAAACATAAGAAATTATAATTTGTTTTTATTACCCTGGTCAAGATTGGAGAGATTGGATAGAAATGGCTGGGTTTAGTGTTGATCACCACATCAGTTTTTATTGTACTCATTACACTGAGTAGAGCATGTGGTCATGCTGTGACCATCTATGTGATCCAAGTGCAAGGCCAGATGGTAGAAGTCAGTTAGACCATTGAAAAGTGTGGTCTAACCAACCTCCTCGCTACCGCTCGGAGGTGTGTTAGACCACACTTTTCAATTGTCTAACTATAACGTAGCTTTACCCAGCTGATTGGCGTGGAACGTGTATATACAGGGGCGTATCCAGGATTTGAGTTAGGGGGGTTTCCAAATTTGATGGTATAGGAACTGCGAGCGGCCGAAGGCCGCGAAGCTCTGCTAGGGGGGTCCAGGGGCATCCCCCCCCCCCCGGAAATTTTGAAATTGTACACCTTAAATGGTGCATTCTGAGGCCTAAAAATGCTCCTATTTATCATTTTTGGCAACCAATAATCAAAAAAAATTCAAGGCTATTTTGAACAAAAATACAAGGAATTTTCCATATTTCTAGTTTGTAATAAATGTCGTATAGGCCCTATATTTTGTACTGTTAAGAACATGCACGAAAAAATGCAACATTAAGAATTCAATGAGCGCCTGTCTAAATAATTAATTATTAATCAAATGGAATAATAATATGTATTCATTGCAACTTGAAGTAGCAACACGTGAATCACTTATGATAAGATGTGATGAGAGATGGTTGACGTATCTGCAATAGTTTATTGCAACAAAAAAAATACAACAACAGGTCATTCTGATCTTTATTGAGAGGTACCTTGACGGTCTGGTTAATATAACCTGTCAGTTCCAAAATTGAAATAGATCAATGGCTTGCCTTGGTGTACTTTGCATGTATAATTCAAGCAAAATACCTTACTATTTCCAAGGAAAGCTGTTGACTGAGGCCATGGTTTCTGAAACTAAAATTTAAAAAGTCATTTGATCAAGGCAATTTATGCAAACTTGAAAGAATGCAATAAATACTGTATACCGCTAGATGTCGCACATTGCATATAGCTTAGGCCTTATGCATAGCCTACTGATTTTTAATTTAAGCTTACTTGGTTGTCTCTTATTTTCTTATCATGATAGCCTAGGCTTGACTGAAGAGGGTAAATGGAGGAATATATAATGCCTGACGTTTAAAAATAATAATGGGGAACAAACGTTAAGTATGGACGAAAAGTGGTCACATCATGATAACAAGTTAGGCCTGTCATTTTGACTTCTCAAGTTTTGTAACGTGTTCAGTCATGATGAATGTTGTTAGGCAGCAGTGATCTGATAGCAGAATTTGTTTATTAAATGTTATGATTATGTGATTGTCAAATATTACCAGACTGTCAGCAATACTGTATGTAGCAAGGGTTCCAAGTTGTTGTTTCAAGGAAGAGCAGGAGTGATTAATCTTGAGAAACGGACACAGAAGTGGACCAGTGGGACCGATGGGAAGTGCAAGATATGTAGGGAGGATGAGGATGAGACAATAGATCATTTTCTTGTGTGGTGTTC